>VZTI01000014.1:52900-127269 GCA_013397865.1 Struthidea cinerea | reverse complement strand
CCCTCTGCCTGGGGGCCGCGGCGGCGGGGGGACATCGCCGCGGAGCCGGCGGCAAGAGCCGGCGGCAAGCGCAGACCCAAACCACGTCGCTCCCGCAGGGCACCGCCGCGCAGGGAAAGCGTGAGTACCGCCCGCGGGCAGGGCAGGGCGCGGCGCTTGGCACGGCAGCGCCGGTAGCCCCGGGGGGCTTTGTCTGTGCCCCGCGCTCGCCCTTAGCCGCCCCTCGGCTCGGCGGGACCCGCACACGTGTGCGCCCCTTCCCTCCCGGCTGCTGCCCTCGGTAACGCCGAACTTTGCTTTCTCTTCCCCCTCTGCATCCCCATTCCTCCTCCTCCTGCTCTCCCCCCAGAGACCTGCTATGACAATGGACGGTACTATCAGATAAACCAGCAGTGGGAGCGCACTTACCTGGGAAACACTCTGGTCTGTACCTGCTACGGTGGGAGCCGAGGGTTCAACTGCGAGAGCAAGCCCGAACGTAAGTTGGTGGCCCCTTTTGTCTGCATCGAGACCCCAGCACGGCTTTTGGTGCCGAGTAAGCCAAGCCTTGTACGAGTTAGGGCTGGCAGCCCAGGTTTTCCGCTGGAGTTTGGTACTTAGGGTCAGTAATGGGATCTACACTCAGTTACACTGAAGATCTGGCTTGGGATTTTAAGAAATGCTTTTCATTAGCGATGGGCCTGCCACCAGAACCCTGAGCCAAACATCACTCATCTCTCTGGAGGATTGGATCTAAACATTAATTTTGGAGCCAGCCTCTTCTTTATAATGAACTGAACTGACTCCTGGACTCGCACGGGGAAGTTCAAATCTGGAGTCACTTTGCAGCTCTGGCTCTGCTCTGTTCAATTGCTTCACCCCAACTTTTCATAGCTGTGCAGTGTCGTCAGCTTGTTTAAAAATATTTCAACTTACAACTTTGCACAGCCCCCCGGCCGTGCTGTGAGCTTTCTATAATTGAGTGTAAAATGAGATTGTTTAGTCTGTGCAGAAAAAGTTTAGGGAACAGAAAGAAGTTTGAATGCAAGGTCTGCTGGAGGCTGTGTCTCTCCAGGATTAGGTGTAGTTCACATTACCAGATGCAATTGATCTGTATTTATTGGTCTGAAGCCACTGGTTTGCCATAATTCCTTTATGTTGCTTTGGAGATAGAAGAGATGAAAAACTGGTTCCTGACTGACAGTGTTCATGTAAGACAGATGTGAGCATCTCAGCCATCTGTTTTGCAAGGCTTGTGTGCTGCCTGCCTCACGGCTGGAGTATTTTAAGGAGTACTCAGTCCCCTTACTCCATAAAAGAGGATTCAATCTACTTTTCCTTCCCCTGCAGAGATTCCCAAGTTTTACAGTTTTGAAGTCCAATAGCAAGTTTTCCTTATGACACAGTGAACTTTATCTGCCCAGTAGTGAAGAAAGTTGTTCTGCTTCACATCTTGAGTCTGGTGGCAGCACTGATGTTCTGTAATCACTTACTCACGCATGAGTGTGAGCAGTACACAAGTAGTGGACTTTGCTGTTGATTTTGGTGGGACTGCTGCAGAATTTGGGATTAATCTACTTAATTTTTGCTAAATCAGAGCAAGGAGGATTGGCATGACAAAACACAGGTCCCAGGGGTTGTTTGCTGCCTCCTGTCTTCTCTACTGTTGGCTTCAAACAGCTGGGATTGATGCTTTCAGGCGTGCCTGCCCTGTGCAACTTTTGGTCTCCTGAGGGAAGGAAGAAGAGGTTATTGAGGTTGTTCAGCATCATGGGGACCTTGAGGGGGCAAACTTTATCCAACTTTCTCTCTGCTGTTTCATCCTATGAAGAAAGAGAAGACCGATAGACACTTTTCCCCAGGAAAAAAGGGGTATCTGTGTGAGGAGGCAAGGAGTGTGTTTCTGTTGACTGTACATGTTACTGGTGTGGTTATATGAAGTTGATTTTTTTTTAAATTATTTTTTCCCCCCTCATAGCTGAAGAGACCTGCTTTGACAAATACACTGGATCCACTTACCGGGTAGGGGAGACTTACGAGCGCCCCAAGGACTCCATGATCTGGGACTGTACTTGCATTGGAGCTGGACGTGGGAGAATCAGCTGCACCATTGCCAGTATGTAACTAAGAGCCTATTCCTAGAGCTGTTGTTCCTTAGTGTCATATTTTCCAGAGCAATTTACACAATATTCCTGGTGCCTATTAGCTAGAGTTGAATGGGGTTTAATCCAAAGCCCTCTAAAGCTTTGAAACTGAAACTCCTTGTCTCATGTACATACATTTGCACAACCAAACTCCCCTTTTATTCAAGAGGTCAAGTGCTATGTGAGAAAACATAGGCCAAAAATTACTGTTACTGTCCAGCCATACAGATTAGTAATTTATTATATACAAGAGTGTGTTACACCTTCACAGGTGCAATTATCAAAGTAGATTTTTGACTGGAAAAAGGTCTGCTCTGCAGCTGGTGAGTCAAAATAACACCAGCAGCATTAATGGGACTACTCAGAATAAATGATAACAAATAAATGCCAACTGAGAGCCAGTCCCTCCATCCTCCAAAAACGTCATTGAACACTTGTCTCTAAGGGATCTGGGATTTGATATCCAGACAGCAGCCTAATGTGTTTCTGCAACTCCTTTTTCACTAGCCTGACCCATACTTTCCTCTTGCTCTTCTCTCTCTTCCTTTGGTCCTTTCTCCCCAGCTCCCCTTTCACGTCTCTGTCTGGAAATCCTTTCCTTATTGAGTCACTGAATTGTTCACAATTTCCCTTTAGTTCATAATTAAACTTTCTGGGAGCACAGGGGAAGATTGCTGTGTGTTAGGATTTTTAGACTGAGATTTCAAAGTCTCTGAGGTATCTTTTGAGAAAAGTCTTGCTCTTAAAGGTATCCAGTTTCTTGTTTAAGACACATATGCAGATCCTAGTAGTGTTGCCGCAGAGGACTCGGAAACCAGCCATCATTGTAGCATGGGAAAAAAATAATGCATTAAAATAGAGCTGGAGCCCTGCTGGATTTAATGGCATTTTATTGGGCAGGGATGATAAGTGTTGTAAGAAAAAGAGTCAGTAAGGAAATTGCAAGTGTAAGAGCAGCCTTGTTTCCTCATCATCAGCCTGGTTTAGAGCTCACTGGAGAGTCTCACTGACTGCAACTGGCTTTGAATCAATCTTCAGAACTCCTACATTCCCTGCTTTCATAAATGAGCCCACAAAACGTTTTACTGGCTCTTAATAAATGATGGGATGTGGGTGTTTTTTTTCTTTTTCCTTGTATTCTTCCAAAGAAACAAGCCCTGTGTTTGCGAACTGCCCTGTACCGTGCTTCCCTCCCTCAGCCTGGGCCGCCTCAGAGCTGTGGGGCACTGGTGGGCAGGAATCTGCCTTTCCAGGGCAGGCTTTCCAAACCCAAGATGTCTGATTTCCCATGGGCTGTCACACCAAGCACCTCCTTATCCTCCACATGCTGTCCCGACCACCATGTCCCTCATGAATGGCCACAGAGAAGCCCAAGCGGCATTGCCTCAGACAAGATGGAGGCAAACCCTCCCTCACCAGCCCTCAGCCTGAAAACAGGGTGTGAGGGAGAAACAGCACCTCATCACTCCCTGGCATTCCCTTTTCACCAGCCAGGCTTCGGCTGTGGTTTGGAACATGGAGAAGTTAGCTGAGGGAAGAGGACAGGGCCTGGGAAATGCGGAAGGTGGCGGGCACTAATGGAAAGTGGTGGGTGCCAGTGCAAAATGGCGGGTGCCAGTGGGAAATGTCAAGCACCATTTCACAGGCTGATATCCCCCCTCATTCTCCTCACTGTCCCCCCCTCTTTGCTGCCCCCACCGCAGCTGACCCCCTTTGCCCCTGGCCAGGTGGCCCTTACCTTGTGACTGCCATGCCATCCCTGCTGTGTCCCTCACCTCTCTCCCGCCACAGATCGCTGTCATGAGGGCGGCCAGTCCTACAAGATCGGCGATACATGGCGCCGGCCCCACGAGACGGGCGGGTACATGCTGGAGTGTGTGTGCCTGGGCAACGGGAAGGGCGAGTGGACCTGCAAGCCTGTGGGTAAGTGGCTGCTCCTTCCTTCTCCCTCAGCGCAGTCAGGGCGTGTGGGCCCTCTCTCCTTGTCTTCCCTGAGGGGTCCCCATGTGGGAATGCCCTGGGTGGGCTCTGATCCGCTTTCCCCTCACAGCCGAGCGATGCTACGACAACACAGCCGGGACATCCTACGTGGTGGGAGAGACCTGGGAGAAGCCTTACCAGGGCTGGATGATGGTGGACTGCACCTGCCTCGGTGAGGGCAGCGGCCGCATCACCTGCACCTCCAGAAGTAAGTGCCAGCCTGGGAACTGCCGGCTGCTCCGTTTTATTTATCTTACTTATGTTTTCATTTCTTTTCTTACTTGTATTCATCCTGCATGGGAAAGGAACGTTATTCCTTCGTCTGCCCTGTGCAAGCAGCAGTAGTTGGAGAGGGATGGCCGTGCCCTGGGAAACGGCGGGAAGCAGACCCCTCTGAGGGAAGAGGGGCCTATGTGGTGCCCCCGTCACCATTTGCAGCCTGGGAACACCTGCCAGAGCTGGTGATCAGGACAAAAGTGCCTGGGTTATTTGGGGATTCAATCTCATGGAGAGAGAAAGGTTTAAGGAGCCTGCATGTCAGCTAAGCCATAGCCAGGCATCTCCCAGGAAGTCAGGGAAACCGCTTGGCCCACAAAATGGCAGAGAGTTTGGCCTAGGATGTCCATTTCTGTGCGTTCAAGTAGCCTTCTGAGGGACAGTCGGGTGTTTTTTAAGTTAAATACCCTTTCCAACAGCAGGATCTGCAAGATCAAAATGTTTTCTTATTTCTTTCTCTCTATTACTGTTTAATTTATGTGTCAGCTAAACCAGGGTTTGTTTTGCCTGCTCTACCATCTCGCCTATCACTTCTCCCACCCCATTTCCTGCTCCAGCAGCACAGGTGATTTTTTTTTTTTTTAAAGTTTTTGCATCATTGAGGGACATTACCATAAATACTCCCATTTTATTTGTATTTGCAAAGCAAACAGGGCTCTTAAAATCCAAAATCTTGCTTGTTTATTGACCTTCTGTTCCAGTCCTGTTAGCTCTACCACAGAGCTTGCTGCTATCTCGGGCTTACACGAGTTGCCTCAAGAAAATTTAACTTTGTACCTTACACCTTGGTTATGCAAGATTTGAGAAACTCTTCTGTAGCCTTTCAGTTGCCTCATATTCAGTTGTCTTGAAGCACACAAGTAATGGATTTTTGCTGATATAAACAGCAGATGTGTAAGAATAAGACACTAAGGAGAGCTGAGATTAAAATGGAAGATCTGGAGAGGCTTGGTCAAGAAGTAAGCTATAAAAGTCAACCCAGCCTTGACAATATTAAGTCTGTTAAAGACATATGGGGAAAAATCATTAGCTGTCAAATTGGAATGAATAAAACAGAATGTGTTGTTTGTGAATTTTGGAGGACTTATTATTACTGATAAAATGTATTTGGCAGTAGCTTTCTTTCCATAACTGAGGTCTGCCCTGTTGTATCATGGGGGAAATTGCAATATAATGACCTGTTCATTTTTCATTTTGTTTTCCAATTACATTTGAATAGAGAAATTCAAATTTATGTATATAAAATGATACCTCTAGCCCGCAAAGTGGCATTACACTTCAAGTGGGTGCTGCTGTTTTATGTCTTTTATGGCCACCATTTTCCAGAATCACAGCTGGTTGCTTCAGTGACATTTCAGCTTTTCATTGAGAAGAGTGTCCATGAGACATGTTTTTTTCACATTTGCAAAATTTCATGATGAATACCTCACCAATTTACCATTCTTCTGGCAAATGCTCAATTTCTGGTCATTTTAGCACTGTGAATCAGCAACATGTTTTCTGCATTCACTTTCTATCCCCTGTCCTCTCTCAGTGGCAGTCTGACTTAATGCACATGTCCTTCCACAGTTCTTCGTAAATCCATGTTCATTGATCCGTGATTATATTTGAGCCACTGTATCAAGTTTCCCTTGAACAAGAAGGTAAAATGTTGTAATGGAAGAAGAGCTAGTTAATCCACGTGGATCTGGCATCCAGACAAAAGTAGTTTGTTGTGCTGTCCTTTGAACCCATTTGCTCAATTCATCACGGGCTGTGGGTTATTGAAGAGATTTAGAAAGTCTGGTACTCCTGGTATGACTTGAGCACCTTGTGTTAACTTCACTGCGGCTTCAGGCAGGCTTATTTTGGAAGAAGTGGGATTTTATGTCTTGCCCTCAAACAGGTTTTAGTCCCTTCCAGATGAAAGAGAGCCCTGAACTTGAACTGTGCCCTGTGTATAGTATGAAATGACCCAGCAACAAAGACTCCTGGTTTTTTCTTAAAAGAAAAAAAAACAAGTTAAGCTTTAAAGGTGTATGCTAGACAGAATGGGTTTAGAATGGCTTTAAAAAGTAGCTTTCTGACAACAGCTGCAAAGTGAAAGAGCAATTCTGGAAATGAATGGAAATTTTTCCTTAGGCTAAAGCACCAGGATTTTGGGATGCTCTCAGCCTATGCAGTTTAGTGCAGGCTTTAGTGCATGTATGAATTGCAGCAGTGGACTCCACAGAATGAGGTGGGCCTTTAATTCAGTCTTTAAAAGTATGAGCTTTTTTGATAGGGTTTGATAGAGTTGGTGGTTGAGTGCTAGAAACTGCCCAGTGAAGCCACCCAGAGCAGGCACAGCTGAGAGTCATGTTCCTCACACAGATCGCTGCAACGACCACGACACCAAGACTTCCTATAGGATTGGAGACACCTGGAGCAAGAAGGATAACCGTGGGAACCTGCTCCAGTGCGTCTGCACCGGGAATGGCAGAGGCGAATGGAAATGTGAGAGACACACGTCCCTGCACACCACCAGCACTGGTAAGTGGGGCATCGTGGCATGGAACGTAGGGAAAGGGAAAACTGATGGCACGTTTGGACAGGTTATGACTTGGAGTTGAATTGTTCCACCCTAATTCAGGTATTTCAGAGTCTTGTCTGGGAAAGATCAGCAGCAAAGAGGGTCAGAGTTCAGGAGATGCTCCTTGTTTGTGCCTGTGGAGATAAGATCAATGGATACCTTGCTTCCATGCACAAATGGGGCTGGCACATACAGGTGGGATTGCCTGCACGTTCACAGGGCAGTAAATCACATCTAGGGCCCTGCATCCACAGTAGCTATCTTTGTCTTGGGAGCATGGCACTCCAAGTTAATGTTTGAACTTTGTGTATTCGCCTCAGGGTAGCTTTCTTGAAATGTCCTTAATTTAAGCCCCACTGGGACCATCTGGTTTCTTTGACATGATAAATACACCTACTAATGGGTGAGCTTTAAAAACCCAAAAATGTCAAGGAATGTATACAATGCCGTCTAATACATGTACATGAGAGAGCTTGTAATTTCTGTATGAAATATTGCCTAGTTTACAGAGAGCATATTTTTTATGTCCAAGGTTTAAATCTTCAGCTCCTAAATTCTCTTTTTTTGTCATTTTAAGGGTCTGGGTTTCTTATCAGTGAGTGCAATGTAGAACTTCTGTTTTCCTGCAGTGCCTGCACTGAATTTTTCTTGGTAAATGACCTTTAACTGTTTGGTACCATCCAGTTAACTTCAAGTTTTCAGAAGGTCTGAACTTCAAAATATGTAACACTTCAAGGGGGCCAGTATTTTGTTTCCATTATTATTTCCCCTATTTCACCAGAGCAGAATTTGTGGAGGTTCCTGTGGGAATCATTAGCAAAAAATGGTTATGATGTAGACAACAACAAGCCTCTTTGTCTCTCAGCATTATTCCAAATGATAATGTGCCAAAAAGTTTGATTCAAAATTTTAAAATTGCTGAGTAAAAGAATACATTTTCAGTTTATTCTTCTTGTTTTTCAGTGAAAAAATCAAAATTGATCCTTTTTGCCTTATCTCCCTACTTCCTTGGTAATTTTCTATTGTCTTGTCACTGATCTTGATTTTCCTATTCTGCATTTCCTTCAACTAATATTTTTTTTTGAAAAAAATTGTTTTCTAAGCAATTCCTGTGAAAAGCAGTTTCTAAATCCTTTCTAAAGCTGCTCTGCAGGGTTGGAAACCAGAGGCTGTCATTAGCAGAAGGGGGAGTCATTCTTCTAATTTTGAAAATTGCTAAGTGGAATAATTAAGCTGCATCTCGGGAAGCTTAAGAGTGTTGTGCCTTCCATCTGATGGAGTGCCTAAGGTTTTATTATCTCAGCATTTAATGGCAGCATTCTGTTGCTGAGCTTTGCATGCCACATGTCCCTTCTGTCCCGTGTTGTGCCGCAGGCTCTGGCTCTCCCAGCATCACGAACGTGCAGACGGCGCTGTACCAGCCCCAGCCGCAGCAGCCCCAGCCCCAGCCCTACGGCCAGTGCATCACGGACAACGGTGTCGTGTACTCCGTGGGCATGCAGTGGCTCAAGACACAGGGCAGCCAGCAAATGCTGTGCACCTGCCTGGGCAACGGAGTCAGCTGCCGGGAGATAGGTATGAGTTGGTGTGTAGTCCCTGCTCGCTCCTGTGAGGTCTCTAGGACTGTCCTGTGGCTTAATTTCCAAATAGAAGCCTCTGTGTGCGTATCAGAAATGTACTCTGAAGAAGACATACTGGAGAAAGGTGCAAGGGGGGAAGAAATGGTTTGGTTATTCAAAGCCTGGTTCTGTAGGGCAGAAATGTTTCCCAGTGAGCTATATATAACCTGCTGAGGGGAAACAGAGCCCTCGGGGAGCAGCATTAATAACTTTATTCAAATGGAGCTGTGATAATATATGTTTGGAAAAGAATGTAAAAGAATGCCACAGCTGTGGAGCTGTCTGTTGGTGTGTATTGGCCTGGGTCCATGGCAGTCAGTGAGTTCCCAGCAGCCAGCAACTTGGCCTGGAGGGGCTGTTGCTGTTTTAGAGCCCTGAGATTTGGGGATTGCTTTAAACTGCAGTCTATAATGCTGTGATTTTTCTTTTTGAAGCTGTGACCCAAACGTATGGTGGCAATTCTGATGGAGAACCCTGTGTCCTGCCTTTCACCTATGATGGAAGGACTTTCTATTCCTGCACCACCGAAGGGCGCACAGATGGGCACTTCTGGTGCAGCACCACTTCCAACTTTGAGCAGGACAGGAGATACTCCTTCTGTACCGAGCAGAATGGTGAGCTCTTCTCAGAGGGTCTTCACATGCGTGTGACCCTGGTGTAGGGATGGAGGAATGAGCAGAGGACACAGGAACAGGCTGCCTGACCAGTTCCAGCAGCCTGGAGGGACTTAAGGCAGTAAGGCAGTGCTGTGAAAGGAGGGCTGCCTGATGGCAGAGCACTTGTGTGCTCTTGGCATCTTTGGAGGGTGCTACAGATGTACCCTTTGAGTCCTGTTCTCTGTCCTCTGAGCTGATCTTAGAATGGGAGTACCTGGTCAGGGTGGAGCTTTGGCCCAAAGGATGCTTATCTTTGGCTTTGCTTGGGTGAACTGCTTCAAGCAATGCCCATATTAGGCTGCAAAGAGGAGGATATCCATGGAGTACAGTTTGTGCAGTCCTGTCACTCCCTCCATCCTGGCTATCTAGCCAGGCTGCCATATATAGCAGCGATCTTCATGTGATTTGTGATCACCGATCAAGAGCTGGGGCATGACTAATGCAGCAGCATTCCCTCTTGGCTGTGGATGGTCAGTGTTCCCTTCACAGCACAGATCTACCTGTGTGGTTGCACTTCCTGGAACGCCTGTCACACATCCATGGAGCAGTGTCCAGGCAGCTTCTTTAGGATCTGACCTTGGAAAGAATATTTCATTTTTCCCACCTGAAAATGCTGCTTTTTGCACTGCATAGATACTTCTAAAAAAATTCTGTTCTACTTTGGTTGTTTCTTCCTGATAAAAGTCAAGCCTTTCTCTGCAGGGCATGTAATATTTTCTTTTTAAAAAAACAAACAAACCAACCACCCCAAAAACAACAACAAAACCCCCCCAAACAAAAAACCAAACAGTCCCTGTCCATGCACAAATTCAAGTTTTAGAGAGGCTTCTTGTGATACACTGTGGAAAAGAGAAATGTGATATAGAAAATCTCAGTAAATGTCTTCTTGTTCTCTAATATTTGTAAAGCGGAGTTGCTCAAGAGGTGATTAGTTCAGGTAGATTACAGCCCTCTTTCCACTGCTGCTTGCAAAACATGAAGCTTCCAGCCTGCAGAGAGGTTTTGGCTTGTCCTGTTGTACATAACTGAACTGTAACCCTTTCCTGAGGGTGAAGGCTTCCCTTAGAGCTGAAGGGCACTGCTGGGAAATGGCCTCAGTGAGATAATACCGGTATGCTGAGAGCTGTGAGTTTATTTCATTCCCTAGGCCCTGGGAGAAGGGATCTGCAGAACTACTTCCCAAACACAGTAAGCTTTGGTTTTCCCTATTTCCCGGGAATTCCCATGGCTGGCTCTGCAGGTCCTTCCAAAGCAAAGCTTGAACTGAACTGACCTTGTGCAAAGCTTATGTTTCCACATCTGAATTAATTAAAGGCAGGAAAAGAAGCCTGTGGATTATATACAGGGCACACATGGGAAAAAGTAGTGCTAGTGGTTTGTTTTCCAAGCTCTTCCATGCATGCTAAGAGAGAGTACAGAGGCTGCATTTGCATCTATTTTCTTTTCATTTTTGTAGTTTTGGTCCAGACACGTGGTGGCAATTCCAATGGTGCTCTGTGCCACTTCCCCTTCCTGTACAACAACCGCAACTACACCGACTGTACTTCTGAGGGACGGAGGGACAACATGAAGTGGTGTGGAACCACCGAGAACTACGATGCTGACCAGAAGTTTGGGTTCTGCCCCATGGCTGGTAAGGCTGAGAGCCATAAAGGGGTAATGGAGCACCTATATGTGGTTCTTTGAGCTGGAACGTGAAGACCTCTCTGTCGTTGGTCAGTTATTGATGACTTCCAGTGAGCCATGTCCCAGCCCAAAGCCCTTTAAGGCATTTCTGAAGTTTTGTTTTGTTCTTTTCTTCCCCATTGACCACCTCTAGCAGAGATTTAGACAATGCCAGGAGAAGGCAATTTTCATTACTTCTTTGCTACAAGCCAGTCGTAGGCATGCTCCTCAGCTTGTGCAAACTGGTGCAGATCAAACCTAAAATTTGTGTGGGTGACAAAATTTCCTTGTTAAGATGCAGAAACCACTACGTGGTATGAAGGGGCATTGCAAATGGTCTCAGTCCTCAAGATCTTGTAAATTCTGGCCTCATGAATATTGCTTTCTTCTCACCCAGCCCATGAGGAAATCTGCACAACCAATGATGGTGTCATGTACCGTGTTGGGGACCAGTGGGATAAGCAGCACGACATGGGCCACATGATGAGATGTACTTGTGTAGGAAACGGCCGTGGAGAATGGACCTGCATTGCCTATTCACAGCTCAGAGGTACTGATTTTCATGTTGGTATCACCACTTTAGTCCAGGTGGGAGGAATTGGTATTCTTTTCTGTCATTACGGGCTGGAGCCCAGGCTCAAGAACTGTGGTTTACTTTTTGGAGTGGAAAGGGAATTAGAGGAGCTGTGAAGTTCTTTACTTGTTATGTGCTGGAAAAGTGTATTCCAGCCTTTACAGGCTCAAGCAGAAGCAAACCTTGATTATCTTGACCATGCTATCCCTCCTTCCTTTTGTCTTCATTTAGGAATTGGCACCACTGTGATTTTACAGAGAGCTCAGTGTAGGCACCTCCCTGCCTCGAGAACAGACAAAACTTCAAACTAGTCTGAAGTTTGAAAGCAGAGCTCTTCTGTTTTATTGTTCTGCGGTGAAATTTTCAATTCCTCTGTGCTGGATTAGCCTTTTGCTGGCTAATCTATATGAAAAGCTGGCAGGAAAGCATGGAGATTACTCTTATTTATTTACTCATTTGTGTGAGTGGTCCAAGTGGAGAAGTACTTAAGCAATACCAAAAAAAGAAGACTTAAAAGCACAGACATTTGATCATCCTACAGCTAGCTCACAGCACTGGCTTCATGTCTGGAAAAGGCAGGGGGGTTGCTGTCAAGAGGCCAAGAAGGGACTCTTTAACACCACTGCTGAAATGGGATATAATTTATAGGGAAAGGCTCACTCAAGGGCTTTGGAAGGGGTTTTTTTAATGTGTTTCCTTCAGAACAGTGAGAAAGGCACCTCTCAAAGTTCTGGCCTGTGCAACAACTCCTGTTTCCACTTACACAGCTAGTTCTCTGCAGTTCATTCTGCAGTTGAAGTGGTCTGTCTTAATGAGGAGAGGGTAGAGATACTTTGCTTTTTCAAAAGGCAAAGGTTATCTGAGTAGAGCTGTTTAAACACAGCAGCCAGACCTTGGCGCCTGCAGGAGAGTCTGAGCGCTCCTTGGTTTATCCTGATGCCGTGCCCATGGTGTGGGAAAATATGATGGGGACTGAAAGCCTGGGCTCACTTCCCCAAGGACAGATGGTCCAGAGCTGACTCCGGAACTGAACTTGGGTCTCTTGGGTCCCACTTAACAAAACAACTTGCTTCTGGGGTGGTTTTTATGTTTGTTTTGTCTTTCTGCTCCTTGCTGTGATTAGACTGGCTTTAGCAATTCTGGGCCAGATCCCAGATGGACATTGAACCTAACAGAGTGATACCATTGTACTAAAGCATGGGGTCTGGTTGCTGGGTTTTGAGGGAAGAGTAGACTGGTAGGCACCAGCAGCATCTTGTGTGCCTAATAGATCTGCCTTCAGATGACTACAAAGGGTAGCAGAGATACCCAACAGAATAACATCCTGAGGATGGTTGTACTTCTTCATTGTATCTTTATGAATTTGGAGCAGCCCTTTTCTCCTTGTGTAGTTCCAGTGATTTGAGGCAGTACTCACTGAGGAGTTTCAGTTGAGATACTCCTTAGAGGAGGTGGTTGGAGAATCAGCGTGGTGGTTTAGATTTTCGTTCTGACGTGGAATCTGTCCAAAGGAACAACAAGGCAGTTCTGTAGCTGGATTGTATCCTACAGACCTCTTTTTCTGCAAGTGTTTCTTATTTGCTCACTGATGACAGATGAACTCAGAGCAGGAGTGTGTGTGCAACACTATGAGGGTCCCAGTACAGGAGGGCTCCTTTCTGCTTGAATGGAGCTTGTCATGGTCAGTCTGTGTGCTGATCAAGCAGAGGAAATGATGTCCCAAGCAGAAGGGTTCTGTCTTAATGCTTAGACCAATTGCTGATAAACTCTCTACTCTCTCCCCCAGACCAGTGCATTGTGGATGGCATCACCTACGATGTGAACCAGACCTTCCACAAGCGTCATGATGAGGGGCACATGCTGAACTGCACCTGCTTTGGCCAGGGCCGGGGGAGATGGAAGTGTGATCCTGTTGGTGAGTCACTGGCTGTCCCCACTTGCCAAACACCTGTTGTGGCTCTGTAGAAACTGTTGTGTGAGTTTGGGCCCAGTCTTTGTCCACTTTCTGTCCTGAATTGTACAAATGCAAAAATGGAAGCAACGCTGCTTTTGCTGAAGGGTAAGTGAAAGGGCATTTGTTAATTTAAGAACATAAGCTTGGGTTATCACACCTGCCACAGAAGAATCGTAATTGTGGCCAGCATATGTTCTAAGGTGTAGCAGGTTGTGGTAGCAGGGCAGTTAGCCCCAGGCTGTGGTGATTTGGCTGGATTCTGGTACCTGAGCTGTCAGCTTAGCAGGGCTCTCAGCCTGAACACTGATAAAACATGCAGCTGGGCACTGATGCTAGGATCAGTTTTCTTGCCTTTCTCTGTCCTAAAATCTTTCGGAATTTTCTTCCTGAGCTGAGGAAGGAGACCAGCACATATTAACTTACCTCGGACTGAACTGATTTTTTGGCTGCCCTTTGTTCTGGCAAAGCTCAGGATGAGAACACGTGTTAATAGTGCTCTGGAGGTTAGCTAAAACCGTCATTGTTCTCTTCAGGAACAAGGAGATTTCATCTCTTCTTCCTCCCCCCACCGCTTCCCTAGCAAACCTTAATTAGCAGATAAGAACTGGCTGTTTAGTTTGCAATTACTAAGTCCAAGAGAGCTTCCAACTATTGCCAAGAAAATCTATTAGAAATTACTAGTTGTGAAGCTCTACTTTATTTACAGTAGGATCTGTACATGTTTACTCAAGGAACATGGATTGTAAAGCTCCTGAAAATTAGTAGTTTGAAGGAAGGGGTGGGGGGATGATTTCAGCTATCTGTGTAGGTGCAATTAAAGTTTTAATTTTGTTGGCTCTCTCTAAACAAAGCTCTTATTTATCCAAGCAAACAATGCTAGTTCTCACTGAGAATTTCCATTGAGCCAGGCATACAGGCAGTTGTCAGAGTAGAAAGTTCCTGAAGTGCTGTACTGTGCTGTGTTTACACTAGTTAAGCTGATTTCAGGATCTGATCTGTCCCCCTTTGGTTTATACAATGGTAAATATGGAAAGATTCTGCTGAAAATTCATGGGACTTTTAAAGCACAAACGAATTCTGCTGAAGGCAGGAGGAATTTTTGCCTTTGATCTCCTTGAGAGCAGCATGGTTTAGCTTTGGATGAGAGATGAACTCAGCTGGTCAGAGCAGAATTGGGCTCCAGAGTGGATGAAATTCTTTCTAGAAGGAACACCCCACTGAAAGGCATCACAGGTGAATCAGCCCCCTAATATCTAACTTGATACACGCAGTGATTTGAAATTCAAGTTCTGTTGCCACTTTATGTACCTATATTTGCAAATAAACATCGGCGTTGCATTTCTTTGTGCGAAAGTCTCTTGGGGCTTTTCTTTGTAGATATTTCACTGTGGTTTCAGTAACACACAGTGGTGAACTGTCTCTCTTGTGCCTTCAGACCAGTGCCAGGACTCGGAAACCCGCACCTTCTACCAAATCGGAGACTCCTGGGAGAAGTATGTCCATGGGGTCAGGTACCAGTGCTATTGCTATGGCCGTGGGATTGGAGAGTGGCATTGCCAACCTCTGCAGACCTACCCAGGTAAGAAACCCAACAGAAAATGAAGTCACCTGCTGAGTAAGACCTGAGGAAAGCCAGATTTCCACCCCTCACCTGTTCGGGTTTCTGTACCTAATGCCTTTGGGTTTCCTTTTAAAACAGAATGTATTCTCCCGGTCCCTTGGCAGACACAGGCAGGTATCGGGGGTTATAAAGAGGGGCCCAAGCTATTTGTGTCTATTCCTGAGGCCAGGGTTAGTTCAGAGAGTGCCTCTCAGTGCACACAACAGATTGGGTTTGCATTGCCTCGTGGTATTTAGTGATATCACACATGTAGTCTTCAGCTTATATTGCCTGAAACTCACACATGTGTAGTCCTTCCTTTTCTGCTCATTACAGAAGCAAAACCCACCGCGGAATGAAACGTTTTTCCTGATCAGTGCCCCAAAGAAATTAAATATTTGAACTCTTGTTTGTCCTGGCAGTTCCAGGAACTCTTTATAGGGATGGGCAATGCCTGTTTGTTGGTTGTTCAGCTTCAGTTCCCCGAACAGAACGTAAGGGGAACCTCTCTACTTTCCTGTTTGAGGTTGCAACTGCCACTGTCTTAATCTGAATAAGATGAAGTATTAAGGCTTGCTGAGCTTCATTTACTCCTGTCAGGCTGCTTAAACAAACATCTCCCTGAGCTATGTGAAATATGCATGCCTCTAGCCTGGAGACCAGGGCTTTGGGCTGCTTTAGACAAGGAGTGACTGAAAATGTGTAAATAAACCAAATCTAATGTTTCTGAATGTAGGTTTGGGGTTAGGCGAGCTTTGAAATTTTCTGCCTATGGGCACAGGATTGTTTTTCTAGAAATCCTCTTAAATGGGGAACAGGTTTATATGTTACATGGTTGTCCAAATAAATTATTATTAGAAATGTTGGGAATGGGGTGAGGGTGCAGCTGTTGAATGGCTAAAACACTTTCCTGCAGATTCCAGGGATCTCTTTGCTGGGATTTTCTGAGAACTAGCATGAGGACAGTGCTGCTGAGTGTTCAGTGAAACCTCCCCGGTGGGGCTGGGAGGGACTGAAAGGAGAACCATGGGATCATAAAACCTGTCCTTCTCTATTGGAGAGTTTTGTGGAGAAAATAGGCCTGAGCCTCACCTAGCTGAATGCAATCAGCAGTCTTAAGCATTAGAGCGCTGCAGAACTTGTATTTTCATGAGTTCCTGGGCCTGTTTTGTCTCAGGACTTCCACCAATCCTTCTGGTGGGGTTTGTGTGCAGGAGACAAGTCTCACTACCTGTGGAGTCTTCCACAGAGTCATGAAAATTCAATGTTTCAAATGAACTGATTAAGAAATGTAGTAAAACAGTAAAAGATTAGTGTCTCTTTTCAGGGTGTATTCAATGTCAGTTTCCCTCACCATGCTGCATGAATAGACCTAGGTTTGGCAGATGGTTTTTATCAGCTTCCCTGCTGCCGTTGCAGAAGATATCAGTGATGAAAATAGTTGCTGAGAAGTTCCCCACATCTCTTTGAACAGCAAGACTTTGCTTCGCAGACTTTTTCTGTACTAGACCTCTCCCATTTTCCATTTCACTGATAGCTCACAGGAAATGGACCCAAGCAGTGCACATTCACTCTCCCACAGAATATATTGTGGTTTTATATACTGGTTTTCTAGGTAGCAATGAAGCATTAAGGATAGAAAGGCAATAAAACTGATTTTCCATGTATAGAAATACTATGTGAGCCATGCAACTTTCTTGCTTTTTGGTGACTCCGCAACATCCCCAGTGTGCTAAAACTGGCAATTCTTTTTTTCAGGGTCAACTGGGCCTGTTCAGGTGATCATCACAGAGAGTACGAATCAGCCAAACTCCCACCCCATCCAGTGGAATGCTCCTGAACGATCTCACATCACCCAGTACATCTTGCGCTGGAGACCGGTGAGTGCCACATTTGCCATCGTTTGTTCATCAAGAGTACTTTATTTGGCTTTTTCTGGTGTCTGAAAGAAGTGGTTGACACAATTTCAGCAAACTTGAGTTGCTTACTCAGTGTCTTTGCCCTGTCGAGGTTAACAGCTACTCTTGAGCATCAAAGAGAGCCAGTGCTGTTTAACACTTAAATGTTTTCCTGCCTGAACTTCACTGGTTGCTGTGTTCATAAAGTATTTTATTAAACAAAGCACTAGTACAGCAAGCAGACAAGTTTATATCCTTCCTTACCTTAGGAATGTAAATCCTTGTGGAAACTGCTTCATCCAAAGAAATGCTGTTTTAGTAATGTGCATATCCAGAGACAATTGGGATACATTTTATTCTGTTAATGAGGAGGTAAAAATGAGTAGGATATGAAGTCATAAACAGCTCAGTGTAGGATTAAATAAACAGTCACTCCCATCTTCTCCAAAGTCTAAACCAAAACTGGTTAACCACTGCTTGTTGGCTGATTCCTCTATGAGGAATGATTTGGTTTAACCAACACAGATGAGCTGTGTTCCAGCTCCCCTGAGTACAGCTTCACAAAAGACCACTTAATGATTGAGAGCATTAGTACCTCAATGCTGCCTGTTATTAAGAGAACAATAAAGGCCCTGATCCAAAGCCATTCAAGGCACTCAAGTCTTTTTACTGACTTCAGTGTATCTTGGATGAAGGCCTGAATGAAATGGACTTTAAAGCACTGGAGTACAAACCTCAGAGGATGGAGCGTTATTTTAAAGCTTCCCATAGAGTTCAAACACAGGGTAGAAGGGAAGAACTTTTCTGTATATTGTTTTCAGATGATGGCTTAGAGTGTTTTTATGAACAGTCTTGAAATATATATTTTCCAGCCACTACTTCATGCCTTACTGTGCTTTTGATGAAGGAATGAGTTGAGTTTATGACAGATAATGCTCCTTTTTAAAGGGTAAAGTTCAAAGCTAGGTTGTTTTTGGTTTACTCCCATAAAACCTAATAACTCAATGCCATTAGTCCTGCTTCTTGGCATACTTTTCTCATCTCTTTTGACTTGATTCTGTCTGTGCATTAAAGCCATTCAAGTCATACCTGTGTTTAAATACTACAGTGATTAGTAACCACACAGCAAGTTAGGTCACTAGATCCCCCTGCTTGCAGCCTAGGGAGTCTCTCACTATCTGAGTGTCCATTTTCTTGCAGAAAAACTCTGGAAGGCAGTGGAAGGAAGCCACCATCCCTGGTCACCGGAACTCCTACACCATCTCAGGCCTGAAGCCTGGTGTGATATATGAGGGACAGCTCATCAGTGTCCAGCAGTATGGCCACAAAGAAGTCACCCGCTTTGATTTTACCACAACCAGCACCACAGCAGTGACAAGTGAGTTGATTCCAGGAAAACCTAATCTCCTTCACCCAAGTCCTTGCTTCGTGCATCCCAGTTAACACAAAAGTAGTGATGCTTAATGCAACCTCTCTTTCTTCCCTCTTGTAGGCAACACTGTTTCAGGAGAGACAACTCTTCTTCCTCCTGTGGTTGCTACTTCAGAATCTGTCACTGAAATCACATCCAACAGCTTTGTTGTCTCCTGGGTTTCTGCTTCTGACACCGTTTCTGGATTCCGTGTTGAGTATGAGCTGAGCGAGGAGGGTGATGAACCACAGTACCTTGGTGAGACAAAATTGGAGTGTGCCAGACCAAAGCATTGCTCACAGTCAGTGCACCGCTGTTTTGCGGCAGTCAGTAGAGCTGGTGTAAACATCGGAGCATCTCCCTGGCTTTCAGTAGGATTCAGTTAGGATATGAGAGTGGCAGGACCAGCTCAGATTAAAAACTCACTTAGTTCATTGTCTTTTCTCCATTAATAGCTGTAAGAGAACAAGGCAAGTATATAGCAATATCCCGTCAGAATACTGTCCCAGAATTCTGCAGAGGAAAACTGCCTGAGCCAGGAGTGGTGGATGACTAATAACTCTGGGTAGATACAATTATTCTTTTCATCTCCATGAATTTGCTCAGTTCTTTTTCCTTTTAAAATCATGTAAAGTTACTGGCTTCCACAGCATCCTGAAGTGAGCAGCAGTGCAGATGAGAAGAGAACCAAATCTGGTTTTCTGAACCTGCCTCCTGGCTAATTTCCTTTGGCTTACCTTTGTCCTTCCATCAGAATGGACAGAGAGAAATTGTTCCCAAATGCCTTCTCTTGTCTGCTTGTTATCTCATGGATATCTCATGTTCCAGTCTGCTCTGTCAGTTGTTTTGTTTGGATCAAATCTTCCCCATCTTTGATAATATGACAACTTAGCTGAGCTGGGAAGCTGGTTAAAGGCACTGGACTCAGACACAGGAGTCGAAACTGCTTTTCCAACATCTACTCTAGACCCCTTGTACCACATGTAATTTTCATCTTAACTTCTTTTTCCTAGCTTCCTGTCTTAACAGGGGTAATAGCAGTGTCTCACCTCAGATATTTGAGGTTATAATACTTGTTGGGACATGAGTGTGATAGAAGAACATGACAAAAAGAGTAGCAATCTCCTGACCTAATAATTCTCTCTGGACTGTTGCTTCTCTGAACTCACAGGCTTGGACACTGAGCAGAAGTGGCTCACATGGGGACTGCCAGCACTGCCACCACCTTTCTTTCTGTCCAGACAGCTGAGCTGTGCTGTGAAGCAGCTCCTGAGCTCATCTGTCTACAGACACAGATTTACAGGCAGATTGAAAGGCAATTCCCAGTTTCCCTTAAGATGCTTGGCTTCAGTCTGGCCAGCAAGGAGCTGCTTCTTGGGGAATTTTCTACATCTGGCACGTAGGTGGACATCTGGGAGTAGGGAGAGAAGTTCACCAGCCCTCATAATGTCATTCTTCTTCACTCATGAGTCAGTGTTTCCACATAACCTATTCATGTGAAAGATTTTCCATATATTTCTCTACTGAAAATGCAACAGTCAGGGTATGAAATGAGTGTTCAGTTGAGATGGCTGCAGTGTGCAGGGGGCTGCTGCTCAAGCTGCCCTGCCATATCCCGCACCAAGCCTTGCTGCCCTTGGTTGCTGGTCCCAACTCTCCACCCAACTCTTCTGAGGTGAACTGAAGACAGTGCAGAAAAACGATTGTTTTATTGCAGGAAGACTGTGCTTCAGCCCAGGTTAGAACAGACATCTCAATTACTTTATTTGGAGAGAAAGCAAGAAGGTGGAACTGCTAAAATAAATTTTTCTCCCCTGCCTTCCTCAGATCTTCCAAGCACAGCCACTTCTGTCAACATCCCTGACTTGCTTCCTGGTCGCAAGTATATTGTTAATGTCTATCAGATCTCTGAAGAAGGAGAGCAGAATCTGATCCTGTCTACTTCACAGACTACAGGTATGTGTGTGTGGCTCTTGCTGCTCTTTGAAAGCTGTAGTTACTGTTTGCTCAAGAATTTTTTGTTACCTCTTATCCTCACCTTGCTGTCCTCCACTGTTTATTCCCTTAAACAGCTCCTGATGCACCTCCCGACCACACAGTGGAAAGTGTGGATGACACATCCATTGTCATCAGCTGGAGCAGACCACAGGCTCCAATCACAGGTTTGTCCAGTTGGAGTGCACCTATTCTCCTTTACTGGTAGAATCTGAAGTGTAGGTGAAAAAGAAGATGAGATATAACTCAGGGACAAAGTTAGTGCAAAATTCTGTCTGGTCTGAGAGACCAGCTGGAAAGCACATGGGCAGTTTAGCATTTCCTTGGCTTCGGTGACTGAACCAAGCAGTTCAGAAGGCTGGATGCAAAACAATTCCTTCTGGATTTGTGTTAAATAAAAACAAGCCCCAAGACCTTATATTTGTATCTGTCATCCAGACCATCCCATAGTGAGCATGAGAACTGTACATGCCTAAATCCACATGTCAGGCCTCAGAAATATGCTAACCCAGGTCAGATTGTGCTTTGGAAGGTGGTGTGAGTGTGTGGTCTGTAGATGGGACGTGAGCACAGGCAGGCCACAGGTCCTGCTGAAGTTCAGGGCTATTTTTATCGAAGCTCAGTAGCGAGATCAGTCCAGCCCTCATTTCTAGCATTCTTTGTGCTTACTGATTGTGCTGAGGATTACATATTTCTCTTGCTTCAGGCTACAGGATTGTCTACGTACCCTCTGTGGAAGGCAGCAGCACAGAGCTCAACCTGCCTGACACTGCCACCTCCGTAACACTCAGTGACCTGATGCCGGGGGTTCAGTACAACATCAGCATCTACGCAGTGGAAGAAAACCAGGAGAGCACTCCTGTCTTCATCCAGCAGGAAACCACTGGGGTCCCACGCACAGGTAATGCTCATGTTCTGGATCTCAGTCACTGAGATTTCTGTTGTGAGCTAAGTGAATGCTTAAATGAACTCAGTTATGGTTTCGTGGGTTTGAATTGTAAATTTCACTGGTATTGTAGTTCTGTAGTAAAATCGAACTTATTGACACAGTCCAGACACCACTCTGCATTAAGAGAGTTGTAATTCCTAGGGATTGGACTGCAGGCAGTTCTTGCATTCTCTGCAGAAGAGAGATCAGTTTCCCAAGTTATCTTAGGGAGATTCTGCTAAGAAATCTTCTGAAGTGCCTGGTATATTGTTTTGCCCCAGTACTTGGCTCGCAGATGTTCAGGTTTATGTACTCAGGCACCACAACACATGTTCAAATTGTTCACCTGACTTTTCCCTCTCCCTTCCAGTCCTACCCATTATTTTCCTTTGCAGTCCGTGGTGATGGGAGATTACTCAGCACTGACTGATGTGCCAAAACACCACCATAGGATCTAAACTTGAGGCACCCAATATTTAAAAAACTACTGGTTTCGGGGTTCTTTAAGTATTCAGTTGGACTGAATAACCAAACCAAAAGAAAGGACAGTGAAAGAATTGGGATCTGATGTGGTAAGCAGTGGAATTTGATGGTCCTGCAAGTTGCAAGCACGTGTTTGCAAATGGGAATTCACCAGGAATGAACTCAGCTCAATGATTTTATGGTTTGGCTTCTGCATCTTCCAAAAATGTGCACTGGTTAACCTTAGGGCAGTATCAGTCCTAGTTGCAAGAAATTGAATTTAAACACAGGAATTCAAGGATGCAGTATTGTGGTCCAGCACTGAGGGAACTGGATTTTGCGTTTGACTATAGTAAGGCCAGGTCAGCCCCTGTACTTTTTTAATTATAAAAGGTGGATTTCAAGTTAATCATAGACATTCGGAACATGCTGTGGGTTTTGAAAACCCTCTCTTTTAATTTTAGAAGGAGGTTACTGTTTCCAGTCTCTGGAGTACTTTTTTTCCCCTCAGGCTTTGGTTCTGCATATACTTGAAGTTCTGTAGCATATTACATCTGCTCTTTCAGTTCTCTTTCTGTTGTAGCAAAATACCTTATGAAGACATAATAGACTTTAAAGTAGATAGTGGTGTTTGAAATTGTAGTCTGCTTGAATATTGTCTGGGAACATGTGTAGGCATGTTTACAGTAAGGTTACCCTGACTTTTCAATTTGGTAAATATTCTTAGGCTAGCCATTGTTCAAGCAAAATTCTTTTTTTTTTTTCTTCCATGGAAACCTATAGCTTCTCCTTCTGCTAAGGACTCCCTCTGACATCTGTTGTACCCCTGTGCTTTCAGATGAAGTGCCTTCCCCCAGAGATCTGCAGTTTGTGGAGGTTTCTGACATCAAGATCACCATCATGTGGACCCCACCCCAGAGCCAAGTGTCCGGCTATCGGGTGGAGGTGATCCCTGTCAACCGCCCTGGCCAGCATGGCCAGAGACTGCCCATCACCAGGAGCTCTTTTGCTGAAGTCATTGACCTGATCCCGGGAACAACCTATCTCTTCAAGATCTTTGCTGTAAACCAGGGCAGGGAGAGCAAACCTTTGACTGGAGAGCAAACCACCAGTAAGTGTCTTTCCTCCGTGCTTTTTTCAGCCTTTTAAAGCATGTATTTCTCTGTCGCTTGGAGAAATGTATAAACAGAACACTTGAAGTGCAACAGTTCTAGCCCAGGAGGTATCCCATCAGTAGGATGACAGGGCTGGGAATTCATTCAGTCTAACAATGATCTCTTCAGCAGATTTATCCTCCTCCAGGGCTTTCCAAGGGGAGTTTAAGTCTCATGGCACTTTAAAACAATTTCGTATGGCTGGAATTCAACTTTTTTATTACTGACTGAGAATTGATGGACCCTGCAGTTCTTTTACAGCACAGATCACAGCCTGTGATTTTTATAATTTTTTTTTTTTTTGCTGGTACCTTAGGGCAGATTTCAGTATGACTTAGAAGCCTTGCTGAGATTCCTCTGAAAATCCCCATCCCCCTTCTGACAGCTCCATACCTATCTGGCTCCACTGGCAGCAGTAGCAGTTGTGCCTGCACGTGCAGTGATCATGCAGGATTCCTCAGAACCCAATTGCTGATGATCTAGTGGCAGTGCAGCACCTCACCAGTGTGAGGAAGAATGCACTTTGTCAGGCGTTGTTTTTTGCTTTGCAGCAGTGCAGAGAAGAGAGAGGAGCAGTGGCTGGGCGAGATGCAGGTTTTCAGATGGAAGAGTAGGAGTTTAATCTGGGTTTGAGTGGTTATCTCCATTTTTGGTCCAAGAAGAGCAGATCAGGCAGAACATGGGACATGGTTTGTTTGATCAGATCCTGTTTATTGGGCAGTAGAAGGGTGAGTGGGTGTTTGTGGTGTTCTTTGGCTGGGTCACTTTATTCAAAGGGACAAAATTCACCTATGTGCATCTGCTGCTCTTCTGATACTTTTCAGTAAATAAGAGCAACTTCTGAGAACCCAGCCTGGCTCTTAGTAATATGAGAGGGAAGGAAAGGAAATGGGATGGTGTGTGAATATAGCCGTGCTGTTTGGGAAATATCCTTACTTACTTCCATAAAGTTATGAGCCATGAATAGTGCCTGTCCCTTGACTGTGCAGGGAGAATGGGATCCTTATGTCTGTCCTTTGACATAGGTGTCTCATTTGAGCCTAGCACAGATGGCATGAGCACCCTCCCTCCTCTTTCAAGCAAGGCTTTCAAAAGCAAGGATGCGACTTAGGAGTCTGAACTCTCTTGGAAGCATTTAGAACAAGAAGGGCTCAGTTCCCAGCTAGATCTGTAATTTTTTGTGGTTGTTTTGAGGAGCCTGGGCTAGGCGTAGGGTTCCTCCGAAACTCCACAGAGAGGTGTACATTGGAGTATAGACATGTAATTCAGACAGCACAGTGTCAGTCACAAATGTCTGGAATCATTTTCCATAGGCTGCGATCATCCGCTTAACTGCTTTGCCTAAACCACATTGCAGAAACTATTCACATAAATTGCATCCTGTAATCGAAAGTCCTGGGAAACAGAAATCATTCAGGGTTCCCAAGGAAAACCCTGCAGCAGAAGTCTCTTCCCACGGTGTAAATGTGATTCTCTTTTTGGTCTTCCGTTAAAAAGCAGTCTACAAATAAACTCGGAGTGTGTGTGTGTGGCTTTTTAATCTTCCCCTTTTTCCTTCAGTAAGGGGAGGGGAAGTGATAAAAGCCTAATAGAGCTGGCAAGTTAAATTGTGGAGAAAGGAACTGACTTTAGGCTACACATTTTAGGAAGATACAGTCTTTGTCAGATGAGATTTAGCACAGATCTAAGTACCAGCAAGGGATAAAGTTGACTTTCAGCCTGTGGGTTGGAGATGGGCTTAAGCAGGGTCACACTCATCCTTTTACTTCTAGAGTTCTCCCCTGTTTTTTCCAGTGGTGGAAGAAGGGAGACCTCACTTCCTTTTTCCTCCCTCCTCAAAAATGGAGAAAACAAAAAGGATGAAAGCATCTTCCTGCTGAATCACTGGGAGAGTGATGAAAACATTAGTTTTTTTTCACCAAAATTCCCCTCCAGAGCCTCACCTTGCCTCAGCCAAAGGCAGTGACATCTCCTCCAGTCACTGGGCTGCAGTGTGGTGCTGAAGGAGCTGTGCTGCCTCAGCCTCTTGTTTATATCGTTATCTGGGTTATCAGCTTCAGCAGCTTCCCAGGGGCACTGATAAAAAGGGGAGGAAGCCTGGTAAGAGCTGTTCCCTGAGTCCCAGTGGAGAGATGAGCATGCTTGGAATTGTTGTATGGTCAGTTCTGTGGTGTGACTATTTTTAAGTACATCTAGGAACGGGTTTTCTGCAGAAAGTCGCTGACTATTACTTATTTTGACATTCAAATGACAAAGTAGGGGTGGTTTATTTTGGGAAGGGATTTTGAGAGGACTGGGCAAGGATTTAGAAGAATTAATCTTTTTCATGGAAAAGGGCTAAAATTAGGTTTCCGTGCTTACGCTGACAAGTCTAAACTGAGCTGGTTTTTAAAAAATGCTCAGTGCTCATGGGAAACTGTTGGAATTCCTGAGTGTGTTGGGTTCATCTGTCTTGTCTCAACCTTTAGGCTGCCTTCCCCATGGGATGCAGAGATGGCAGTGACCCAAATCAGTGCAGCCCAGAATGCTCAGGTCTGCCTGTCTCAGTGTATTAATGGATGGCACTGAGGCATGGATAGAGAAGTGAAATAACTTTCCAGCTCTCTCATGGTCCCACCTCCTCTCTTCCCTACTGCTGCCCTCACGCAGCACATAAGAAATACAGACCAAGTGTACACACATGGTTTGGAAGTGGGGGTGAAGTGGAGATTGAGCTGGGAACCTGATGGGTGTTCTGCTTTTCCTCCCCAGAGCTCGATGCCCCCACCAACCTGAGGTTCCTCAACACCACGGAGCACTCGGTGCTGGTGCTGTGGACGCGGCCCCGTGCTGTGATCACAGGGTACAAGCTGACAGCAGGGCCCACCAGGGGAGGGCAGCCTCGCACCTACAACGTGGGACCCTCTGCCACCAAGTACTTCCTCAGGAACCTGCAGCCTGGCACCGAGTACACTGTGTACCTCGTGGCGGTTAAAGGCGACCAGCAAAGCAACAGAGAGACCGGAGTCTTCACCACTTGTGAGTGAGACACACGCCCCCCACATGCTCCTCTTCCTGTATACCCTGGCCCTTCTTCAGAACTTGTGCTGAAAGTGCCTATGGTGAATTGATTTACAGAAGCAGCCTTTTGAAGCAGCATTCCAGCAGAAGAGCTTGGGAAATACTCCTTGTTCTTTCTGAACTAGTTGGCAGGAAAAAGCGTTATTTGCATCAAAAAACTTTTAGTAAAATACATTTCGGCTTTCCTGATGATTAAAAACAAGAGGGAAAACTTACTACTGGTACCTCACTTTTTGCTTAACTGGGTGTCAGAGAAATTTAATTTTACTTGACCTTTCTGATTATTTGGTTTTGGCATGACAAATCAGGGAAAGCATATAACTCTCTTAAAATGGGCAAGGAATAATTAGTCTGTCATTTATATAAAGCTGAAAGCAGTAATTTTTCAAGCCCAGCCATACCATCTAAGGCAGCTCAACTGCTGTTACCCAAACTGACACGAACATTGCATTCTATCTTTTTATTTTATTTTTTTTGCATTTCAGTCATCTGTATTTGTGATGCTGGCTTGGAAGAAATACTAAGCAAATTTTGGAAGGAAAGGGAGTTCTGTAAGAACCCACACATACTTCTAGAAAGAACAATTAGATTCAGTGTTTAAATAGTGATGAAGCCATCATATAAACTAGCAAAACTCAAAGCCACCCAAGCCCAGAACCACATCCTCTTTTCAAAAGAGAGTGTGGTTTCTTTTAGAACAATGTGAAACTAAAATAAGGCCTCAAACTTTTAATCAGAGTAACGTTGTTGACATTGGCAAGGTGCTTTTTGCTGACAGTCTTATCTATAAATAGTCCTCAATTAGAATATGATCTGATATCTTAGATTTAATATTGCCTTCAAATTCTGGCTTGTCTGAATGAAACCAGTCCAGTTTAAGACTATAGAATTGATTAACCAAGCCTCTTCATGAATAACATTAATAACAAGGCCACTTCAGATTAAACTCAGCGGTGTTATTTAGGCTGATTCTGGCATACACAAAGGCTTTGGCTTCTGTGTGATGCTTCTGACAGATATCAATGAAACCACAGATGCCTCAGACTGACTTTGAGCTCCTTTCTGCTGATTTCACAAGATGTTGGTGAGGGATGATACGGTCCTTGCTGGGACAGCTGGATGACAGACAGGGGTGTAGTGTTCTGCTGACTGGAAGGCATATGGTGGGCGAATCAAAAAAATAGCTGAGTTTTGAGGAACACTTTAGATATCATGCCAAAAACCAGGATTCCCCAAATTCTTGGGGCTGGATGCATAGAGGATCATGCATCCAGTTGAGTATTTTTGTTTTCCTCAGGAGCAAAAGCTCTGGCTATGATTAGACCACTTGCATACTGTGTCTGTCAAGCCCAGCAGCAGACAAAAATCATCTGTCAGATCCTTCCCAAATCACTGGATTTTCAAAAATGATCTAGTTCAGCACCCATTTCATACCTCTGGCTATTTGTACTGCTGTAGGTCAGGTTTTCAAACTGTTTGGAGCCATCACAGCAGGTAGACTTCAACTCTTGTCAATTCACTTCACAGATCAGCCTGCTGGCTCTGTTCCTCCTTTTAACACAGAAGTGACTGAGACCTCTATTGTCATCACCTGGACACCTGCCCCAAGGATTGGTTTCAAGGTAGGAGGAGCTAAGTCCCATGTTGGTTTTTCCTCTTGCTTCACTGTGGCGGGGAGGGCAGATTAAAGCCTTTTCCTGTGGACTGTGGTGAAGGTGAAAGCACAAAGGGGAGAGGTGCAAAGGGCCTGCTGCTTACAGGGAGTGGGTCTAGGTGGCAGAGGTCAGTGCAGTCATGGGACTTCAGGTCAAGTGGGACATCTAAACCACAAGTTACAGGATTAACAGCTGGAGTTCAGCATAAGGGCCCATAGTGCTGCTGTTGGATGATCAGTCACGATGCTGACAGCTTGTGACTGAAAAGTAAACCTTGCTCCCCTGCAGCTGGGAGTGCGCCCAAGCCAGGGCGGAGAGGCTCCTCGGGAGGTGATCTCGGACTCCGGCAGCATCGTGATCTCCGGGCTGACCCCTGGCGTGGAGTACACCTACAGCCTCACAGTGCTGATGGATGGCCAGGAGAGAGAGACCCCCATCGTCAGGAGAGTCACTACACGTATGACACTTGCTTTTCCACCATATTCCTTCTTCTGCTCCCCACATCAATGGCTGCCTTCTGGGAAGCAGTTCTGGTCTTTTCTCCCTGCCGTGGTCTGGTTTTTCTTTTTTGATGCATAGGTGACAGTAGCACTGTCTCATGCAGTGCAGGGTCCCAGCTTCAGGAGAGTATTTTTAGCTAATTCCAGAGGTCGTGGAGAGAGGGGAGCTGAGGCAGCCAGCATGATTCTCAGTGCCACCAGTGACCCATTTTTCTGAACACTTGCAGCACTGGCTCCGCCAACCAGCCTGCGCCTGAGGTCCAGTCCTGACACTGGCATCCTGATAGTCTCATGGGAGAGAAGCACATCTCCAGGTAACCATGTGAACTCACACTGTGCTCAAACCTCCTCTTGTAGCAGAATGCTAACACTTGGTCCGTGGTGCCTTGCAATTTGGTGGGAAATTTGCTGTTGAGTAATTTTAAGGAAAAATGTACATGTTTCCAGATACATTTAAGGATATAATTCACAGTTAACTACAACTTGCCATAGGACTCTTAATGATTTACATTCCATGTAAAATGCTGTTTTGGGGCATGAATGTGTTGGAATATTTCAGCTGTTTTAAGGATTTGAAGGGTTTCTTCAAGTATCTCCAGTGGTTGAAAAATAGTCCAAGGCAAGGAAAGCAAAATGGACCGTAAAGATTTCTGGAAGTGACAAATGAGCTTGTGCAATTGAAAGTGAGCGTGGAAGTTCTGAAAGCGTTCAGGATGAACTCCTCTCCCACAATAGCTGGTGGGAGCTGCACAGTTGACTCCCCTAAAAGGTGGATTGAAAGTTTTTGAAAACCCCTGTCTGTTGGTAGCTGAATCTTTTCGTGACAGAGTCCTGAGAAAAGTTTCTCTCAAAAGTCCTGAGACTTTCAGTTTGGTGAGGTCTCAAAGGGAACTGAAATGCTGTGAGGGTGGCATGGCTAGCTCCTGGGAAGATCATTTTGGGATGCTTGACAAAGCAACCTCTTACCTGCTGGGTTCAGGGTGACAAAATCACTTGTAATATGTCATGCGTTTGCTTCAGGTGTTGCACTGAGGCCTGATGTGAATGGATCCAGCAGGAGATTCCTGACACTGGCCTCCCTGTGTTTCAGGCATCAGCGGGTACCGCGTGACCACTGCTCCCACCGACGGGCAGCAGGGCTCTACCCTGGAGGAGGTGGTGGGTGCAGATCAGACCACCTGCACCTTTGAGAACCTCAGCCCCGGTGTGGAGTACAACGTCAGCGTCTACTCTGTCAAGGATGACCAGGAGAGTGTCCCCATCTCAGAAACCATCACGCCAGGTAACAAAAGGATGAGCAGCACTTTCAGCTGCTCAAGGTCAAATGGCTGAGCCCAAGAGCTCTACATTGCAGAACTTCTATTAGTCTGGTGGTGGAGGGCTTAGACTTCACATTTAGTCTCAAGAAGCAGAATAGCCACGTTCCAACATGTGAGAGAACTTCTAACACCTGTGTACTTCTCTGCACGGGCAGCCTATGTTGCGTGTCACAGGGTGGTGGTAAACACATGGATCTGCTCTCTCAGTACACTGAGCTGGGCAGCAGCAGGGATTTAAATTAGCCCTGAAGTGCCCCAGCATCTGGAGCACAGCTGGTGGGAACAGGAAGTAGGTGAACCAGAGGTATGAGTGGGAAGCAAGCACAGGAGAAATTCTGGCAGCAGGAGTGGCAGAAGATCACTTGAGCACAGTGGAGAGGAAAGCCAAGATGGAAAGGTCCATCACTGTAGCACTTGAGACACAGAGTGGTGTGTGCCACCTCACATGATGTCTGTGGGGACTGCAGAAACTGCCTTTGTAGCCACAGTAGCAAAATCAATGTGCATTTCCCCAAATGGTTGCATTTAATTTTTCTTTGTGAGGGCTTCGTTTGTTTTTGTTTCTGCTCTGAGATGATGCCAGCTACTGTGTTTGCTTGCTCTTGTAACACTGCTTTAAAATTTCTGTGCTTCACTGAAGTGCTGTGTGCTCCCTGGGGTGAACTAATACTGTGATGCTGCATAGTTATGCAGTAATAGCTTTAGCCCTTCACCATGTTCTGGTGGGGGAAAGCTAAGAATGTATGTGTCTGGCTTTTACAGCTCTTTAAAGGTGATATGGTACATGCATTCCATGTGGATAAACAATTATTTTACAGAAAACTGGCTTTTATTTTGCACCTATTCTGTAAAATAAGTGTTTTCCTAGAAGGACATTAAAATAGAATATAACCACCATTATTAAAGCAATATTTCTGTCCCATAATTCCTTTTCAAACTAACTTGTAATGAACAGAATGGATACAGAGTCCTGCATCTTTGACTCACTGATGTCTGATCCTGAGTGAGGAAGAACATCCATTAGTTCCCACTGATTTCAGGATCACCCTGATAAAGTTACACAGCCAAATCTTGTGGCTTAAATCAATACCAGTTTATTGACTTGAGCAGCTGAAGGTTTGGCCACTGTCAATTGAAGATGCATCTAAAATTAGCCACTCCCTGCCCAGTTCTGCTGGTCCTAACATGCAGGAAATGAGCACCTTTGCTAATGGAATATCAGTAGGGAAAACAGTAACAGCTGTGCTTATTTTCCCTACAGAAATTTGGGCAGCATCTAAAAGCTCATTAAAGAGTGTCCTTATTCAGTGGCTAAAATTTGAGATTTTCAACAATTTTAGCCACATATGTCAGGCTTTTGGCCACATCATGTGCTGGGCATAACCTCTGAATTTGGGGATGTTGTCACTCTAATAGAATTAATGTCATCTAAAGGTCATTTTTAACCATTTACCCTGTTTCCAAGGAAGTGTTCTGTTATTTACTGTTCCATATAATCTGTTTTTAGCACATATATTGCAGCAGTTAGTTGGTAAGTAAAACTTGAGGAATTCTGGGCCAGATCCTCAAGCCATTGCAGGGATTTGAGACTTTTTTCCCAAGTGCAGTGTAAATAGTTCAGACAGTGGATGATCTGCCCTGGAGCTTTGTGAAGGTTCTCACCAGCGGAGGGTCTGATTTAGCCCCTTCAAGTGAGCTGGTATTTTTGTGATCCCAGTGATAAAAGTTAGATTCACCATTTGAACAGAACAAGAATTTTAGAGGGTCAATCAATTATTATTTCTGAGTTGTTTTATTTACACTTCAGTAAACTTTGCTCTCTTGTAATTTACCTGTAAAAAGAAAAAAGGGCTGTGTTTTTTCTGCTTCTATTTTTGTTAGAAAATGATGGGTCTTTGTGGCTTATCATTACTGAAAGTAGATTTGTTGCAAGTTAAGTGCCTCTTGTAGGGCTCTTTGAAAATTGTATGTCTAAAGAGGATCGGGGTTTCAGCTTCTGAGGGGATCAGGGTTTCAGCTTCTGCCTGCCCAGGGAAGCAGCTGGAGACTGCATTGAAGGGTAAATATAAGAAAACAAACTGGCAAAAGCAAAAACACAGCAAGAAACACCCCACCAAAATCCTTCCTTTTCCCCCAAACCCCAAGAGAAATTCTGCATATCACCGCAATTGCTTCCAAAGTTCTGTCGATGTTAATAGTGATGAACACTGCTTTTTTCTCCCTTGTCTTTCTTTTGCCTCCGTGTGTCTCTGCCTCTCCCGTTTGCTCTTTAACTCATTAGAGGTGCCCCAGCTCACTGACCTAAGCTTTGTTGACATAACTGACTCGAGCATCGGCCTGAGGTGGACCCCGTTAAATGCCTCCACCATTATTGGGTACCGCATCACAGTAGTTGCGGCAGGAGAAAGTGTCCCTATTTTTGAAGATTTTGTGGACTCCTCAGTAGGATACTACACAGTGACAGGCTTGGAGCCGGGCATTGATTACGACATCAGTGTAATCACACTCATTAATGGCGGAGAGAGCGCCCCTACCACTCTGACACAGCAAACGGGTGAATTTTGAAAACTTCTGTGTTCTGTGACGTGGGCAGTGTCACTGGCTGTCACTGGCTGTCGGGGTGCTGGGGTTTTGTCCAAAGAGGAATTGAGCCACTCGCTGCAGGGAAGCCAGACAGACCCAGCTCGCTGGGACAGACCCACATGGCAGCTGGGGATGGATGTGCACTGCTCGCTTTTGAATTGGAGGCATATTAATACCATGAATGGCTGCAGACTTGCCAGGCTCATTCACCTTCTGCTAGTCAGGTTTCCAGGATCCAGTTGGAATCAAGAGCCTGAAACATGAGCTGTGTGTTCGCCAGACTTTAAAACTGTGATTCCCCAAAATAGGAGTGCTAGAGGGCGGAGCAGATTAGCAGACACCCTCCAGCCTTGACAGCTGTTTGAGCTTCCAGCAGCCCGTTTCTGTGGTGGCCCCAGTCTTTCCACAAAGCCCCAAAGGATGCAGATGAACACCACTCCCTAAGTACATGCCAGTGACAGCCATGCCACACCATCAAGGGTCTCTATAGTGCATGAGCTGAAGGCGAGCTGGAAACTGGTTCTTGCATGAAATCCTGTTGTGTTTGTAAGTCCTGAGGCTGTAAATCCTTCGACACGAGTAGAAGTAGAGTCATAGGAAATTAGTGATATACCCTCTCCTCTCCTCTCCTGTGTGTGCATGTATGGATTCTAGATGAGATTACTTTTCCATCTGTAAGCTGCTGTATGGCAACTTTAAACCTCTCTTGGCACCACATCTGTAATACAAAATCCAGCTGCTAGAAGCACATTACTGAAACTTGCTACCTTGTTTTTAAATTAGCCCCGTGGGGTACATTTAACATATCAGGAATTGCCAGGAGGTTAAAGCAGCCTGACAGTAGTGCAGACACATTTTTCTCTTAACTGTAGTAGAACCAAATGTAGTTTAGAAGTTTGTTTGCATGAGTCTGATGCCGTAGTCCGTTGTGCATGAGATACTTTCTCTGGTGGTTGATTCCCTGAACAGACATCTTGATCAATACGAATCCGAGAATTGAGGTAGATTTGTTCTTTGCCGTGTAGCTGTGCCTCCTCCCACCGATCTGCGCTTCACCAATGTGGGGCCTGACACCATGAGGGTGACTTGGACTGCTCCGACTTCCATCGTGCTGAGCGGTTTCCTGGTGCGCTACTCCCCTGCCAAGAAGGAGGATGATGTTGCAGAGGTGACAGTCTCACCCTCAGACAACATGGTCATCTTAACAAGTGAGTGGGTTACCTACACAGGTCAAACATAAGAGGCTCTTCATCATAAAATCATAGGATTACTAAGAGAAAAGATTTCCAAGATCATGGAGTTGAACCATCAACCCAGCTCACCACCAAGCCATATCCCCAAGTGCCAATCCACACAAACCCTGAACATTTCCAGGGATGGTGACTCCACACCTGGCCAACCTTTCAGTGAAGGAAATATTCCTGATATCCAACCTTGACCTCCCCTAGTGCAACTTGAGGTCTTCTCTTGTCTCACATCACTTGTTAACTGGAGAAGAGACTGACCCCCAACCTTGCTACAGCCTCCTTTCAAGTAGTTGTAGGGGGTGAGAAGGTCCACATGACACAAGATGAGGAAAAATAAAAATTGTTTAAATGTGGCTGGCCAAGTTCTCAGCGGATATAAGCTGATGTTGCAAGTAGCCTCATACAAACTCACACTAAATGTGGTTTGACCTCTAGCTTTACCCAAGTTAAAGCCAAACCACAGGCAAGTTTTTTCCTGTCAATCCAAGGACAGTGGTGAATCAGGCTATGAGGCAATTGCATTGATTTGCAGCCTGGTTAGGTATTAACAGTAAATACATGTTGTTCACCTGGTTTGCCAGTAATGTCAAGGACTTGCAGTGCAGCGGTTCAGGGAGAGGATCAGAATATGCAAAAGGTCATTGCTCCTTTGACTTTGTATGCTCAGACCAGAAAACACATACTGTGTGGAGCCTTCCAGGACATGGCAACAAAATGCGGGCATTTTCCAAAAGCTGACATTAATTTTTGGGGCAAAAGCTGTGTTGTATTTATAGTTGAGGTTTTTTTCTCACTATCCTAGAATCAGGTTGGTTAAGTGAGAGACAATACCTGCTTTCAGAATAAAAAACTAAATCTGGAGCTTGTCTGATTTAGAATAGCTGTGTTGGAAATCCTTGGCCCTATTTCAGCTTATATCAGCTAAAGCTTTGGCCTGGTGCATAACTAAACTAGTAGATAACTAGAAAGGACCCTGTAAAGAAAAGGTAATTGCTTCTAGTCAATCTCCACACACTAATGAAGCAATGACATAGGATATCATGCTTCTTCAGGCTAAAGCATTGCAAGGAACCACAATGCCACAAAAATAACTGATTTAAACTTTTGATTGTCCTGGAGGCTCAGATCTTCCATCAAGCAAAACCTGATTGTCTCCTAAGAAACGCAGTTAAAATTTTGTAGGTTGATTCACTTCTTGGTGTTAGCAAAGAAATACATCCAAATTCCTGTTCTTCAACTCCACAGACCTGCTCCCTGGTACTGAATATCTGTTGAGGGTCTACAGTGTTTCCGAGCAGCACGAGAGTGCACCTTTGTATGGAATCCAGAAAACAGGTACTTGGATGCACGTGTGGTTAATGCCATCCTTTAAGAATTCATTAATGGCACTTCAATACTTTTTTTCCTGTGATGCCAAGCAGTTTGGTTGAGCTCAGTCTTGTGTCTCTTGAAACACCCAGGTCTTGATTCCCCCACCGGCCTCGACTTCTCAGATATAACCGCGAACTCCTTCACCGTGCACTGGATCGCTCCTCGCGCCACCATCACAGGCTACAAGATCCGCTACCAGCCAGAGCAGGGCGGGGCCCGGCCCAAGGAGGACCGTGTGCCTCCCTCAAGGAACTCCATCACCCTCACCAACTTGCTGCCAGGCACTGAGTACGTGGTCAGCATCATCGCCATCAATGGCAGGGAGGAGAGCCTGCCCTTGGTTGGCCAGCAAACAACAGGTGAGCCTTGAGGGAATGCTGGATTTGGAGTGTCCTCTGGCAAAGCAGTTGCTGTTAAACCACATCTCCCCTATCAGCTTCACTCATGACGAAATGCCTGTGATACTGAGGTAGGGCAGGTGGTAGGACCCACGCTGCTTTCAGATGTTTCTAGGGCCAGCAGAACTATTTTCGTTAAATCCAGTTGAATACCATATGGTTTTTAACCAGGTTCATCTTTTTGGAGAGGAGTGTGCACTGAGCCAGAGAACAGACAGATGAGTAGCAGAGGAGCACGGTGTAAGTGGAGTATGTAGCTGATGTACAACTGTGTTGAAACTGTCTTCTCAATTCTCTGTTTTTCTAGTGTCTGATGTTCCAAGGGACCTGGAAGTCACTCCTACCAGCCCAACCAGCCTCAGGATTTCCTGGGATGCTCCTGCAGTGACAGTCAGATACTACCGGATCACTTATGCTGAAACAGGTGAGGGCAGGCTGTGACAGCCAGTCACAGACCAGAAGCTCTGTTCTGAGGCCATTAGAAAGCAAATAGCAAAGGCACCTTGGACTGTAGCAGACATGGAGGTGCCTTTTTTAAAGAAAAGCAAATCCTATTTTGTCTACCCAAAAGAAACAGCAACTGGAGTATTCCAGTAATTTTAGAGGTGGTTCTGTGTACATATTTCATTCTTGGAATGGTCAAAACAACTTTGACCCAACAACCACTGAAATCAACAGGGTCCTGTCTTCAGCTTGATGCATATAGGACCGTCCTGGTTTTTGTAGTGATTTTAAATACATGCTTTACAGATCCATTACATTTCTTTCTTTTAACCTACTCTTCCTAGGTGGAAGCAGCCCCGTACAGGAGTTCACAGTGCCTGGCACCGTGTCTACTGCCACCATCACTGGCATCAAACCTGGTGTTGAATACACCATCACTGTGTACGCTGTAACTGGCCGTGGAGACAGCCCTGCCAGCAGCAAGCCAGTCACTGTCACCTACAGAACAGGTGAGACCTCATTAAACCAAACAAGACAAAAAAAAAACCCCACAGCTTTGTGTTGGCTTTTCCCCATAAGTGTGTATCATTGATTCCTGGTTTCTTTTAGAAGCCATGGGCTGTAAGGCCATCAGTTTCAGTGGAGCTGTGTATCTTGGTGGCCCAGCATGATAGCTGACGTGGCACAGAAGGGGATGGTGGACTTGGAGGAGGGAAACACTGTGGAGTCCAGATGGGGATAAAAGCAGTGCCTGACTGTGCATTGCAGAGTGGAAATCCTGTTGGGCTCTCCTATCATGGGGTCACTGCTGTCTTAACTCCAGTGCATCACTGTCAGATTATGTGATCCTGAGGATACCTAACTTTCTAACTTCCAAGACTGTTGTCTCACTCCTGATTTGGATGTAGCCTAATCCTACTCCTGCTGTAGCTGCAGATAAAAGCATTTAGTAGCCTTTAAAACAGCAAAAATCCTCAGCTAACATTGCTATGAGATCAGTCACCCTACATCATGGTTAAGGCTTTTTTGCTCTGGGCTAGCATGAGGGACAGATAAATAGCAACATGTGTTTTCTCTTCCAAGCAGTGCAGAATAAAATTCAGCCAGGACACAACAGTGGAGGGAGGGTTTCCTGTACCAACATACTCAGAAAAATTACTTTTATTGCCCAGAAATAGACACACCGTCCCAGATGCAAGTCACCGATGTCCAGGACAACAGTATCAGCATCAGATGGCTCCCTTCAACATCCCCAGTCACAGGGTATCGGGTGACTGCTGTCCCCAAGAAGGGACACGGGCCCCCAAAAACAAAAAATGTCCCTGCAGGTAAGAGTCATGTCATCCTTCACTGGATCTGTAAAGAATGCAGGATGTGACCACTAAAATCTTGCTGCTGCTTGTAGCTTTTCTTGCCATCCTGCTGACTTTCCATTGTGTCATGCTGGAGAAGCCGGGGCAGATTTTTGCCCCAGAAGTTTTGTATTTCTTTGACATCACTGTACTGCAAAAGTTTATTCTTGGCAGGCTCGGTGTGCCTGAAAAGCACCTGCATTTCAAAGAAATACCACTGGTTTTCTAGCATCCAGCAAAACTTGCTGTGAAATCCTTCTGGAGGTCACATAATGTGACCCTTGGTCATAGCATGGACTCAGTCACATACATCTGGTCTTACCCTGGAAAATTATGAAAGCTGGTCTCCCTGGGCTTTGTTTTACCCACTGTGCTAACCTGCCCTTTCAGCTGTGGAGCCTTGGAGCAGGTACAAATTGCAGTTGTGCACTGCCAGAGAAACATTGTGCAATTTAAAGGCAAATGTAATTTGTCAATCCCACCTTGTTTTAATGACACTTATTCATGGTATGGCTTAGACAGGCTGTTCATTCAGGGCTGTTTTGAGGCCAGCTCTCTGCAGCTTTGTGCTGTTCTTTCTGACTGATGGTGTTCTTTCCTGCCAGATCAAACTCAAGTCACTATTGAAGGTCTGCAGCCCACAGTGGAGTACATGGTCAGTGTCTATGCTCAGAATCAGAACGGAGAGAGCCTGCCCTTGGTTGAGACAGCTGTCACCAGTACGTATTTCACTTCTTGGGAACAAACACGTGTTTTCTGTTGATGTCTGAACCTACTATCATGTTCCCAGGGAAAGCAAAAGCCAGAGTCCTGGTCTCCAGGAGAGTGTGAGGTGGCCTGCCCTGTAAGAAGTACCATGCACCTAAACTGCAGATGCTGGCACAAACGCAGTCCTTCTGCCTCAAACACTGCCAAAATGCAATTTCCCGCCTCCTCAAAATGCTGCGCTTCTCATTTTCTTTCACTAAAGCCACAAAGTCTTTTGGGGTTTTGTTTGCCATCTTGCCAAAATGTGCCAAGATCTCCTTTATGTGGAGCTAGGTGGCAAAGGTGATTGCTGTTAAGGGACTGGACTGGGATTGGGAGCACTTGCCCTGCGCGAGGGAGTAAGGGAAGCTACATGGGTTATACCAAGAACTTGGAATGAAGCACTGCAAAAGAAAGAACAGTTCCAGGTTTGAGGTGCCCTGTACAAAAGTCTGCTCTGGTCACAAAAGGGACACAAGAAGAACCTTGTAACTCAGGGATATCTCTGAGATAAAGTGCCTTTTGAGGGACACCTGTGGGGTGGGGATTTGTGTGATTGTTATTCCGCTCAAGCTTGTATTCAAAACCACGACTCAGCCCCAAACACTACAGACAGCAGGAGCTTCTCCAGACCTTTGCAGAGATGGGTGAACTCCACATTCAAACCAACAAATTCCTGGTCAAAAATCACCTTTGCCAACTAGAAAATGTAGAAAATTGAGGACTAATACAAAATGGCAAATGAAAAATTTGAAACCCTATAGAAAACCAGGATTTTGATCCAATATAAAAATGACATGCTACAGCCTCCCATTTTGTGTAACAGATGGGTGTATTTCTGTGATAGCCACTCCAGACTTCTGAGGAGCAAGGCTCACTTCCCCTGCTGTCCTGCACTGAGCTCCCACCTTGCCAGGAAAATCCCATGAACTGGTTTAATTGGGAGATGTGCGTGTCACCCAGCTGCACCTGTGGACATTCCCTGTGCACTCAATACAAAGCTGAAATGTTTCTAACTGATTTTACAATATAATGTGCTGAGTAATTTTTCTTTCTTGATGAGTGTGTTAATTGGATGTTAATTTATGAAAGAAAATAGCGGGATAGATTCTCCTTGGACTGGCACTTTGCACAGCAGCTCACAGTGGTGAACAGCAAGTGCACTATGAACCCAAACTTACAGAGTCAGCTGGGTTCTCTGGCTGCCTTTAGCACCAGCAACCATTTACATGGGAGAAATGGGTCTTAAAATTCCCATTTCTTTTTTTCTCTTGTCCGCTTTTAAGGTGGCTTAATGCTGCTAGAGTTGTGTGAAAGGGGTTTCGGTGCCAAGTGAACTCAAAAATAGGTAAGAATTGGTGTCCTGGCCGCTTTGAAAGCGGCAGTGCAGGTCTTTTTGGTTTCCACAAGGCCAAGATTGCCTTCCTGCTGCCTAGCACCGGCAAACTCAGCCTCAGGGATGTGAGCATGTGTGCAAGGTGCAGCACAGAGGAGAATCCAGTGCCCCCCTGCCACGCCAAACCGAAAACTGCTTTGCATGTAATCGAAATGCTTTTTATTTTCCTCACCCACAACCTGCTTTTTATCACTTAACCTCTTACCGTTAATTTGCCTAACAGACATTGACCGCCCTAAAGGACTAACATTCACTGAGGTGGATGTTGATTCCATCAAAATTGCTTGGGAAAGCCCGCAGGGGCAAGTCACCAGGTACAGGGTGACCTACTCAAGCCCTGAGGATGGAATCCATGAGCTATTGCCGGCCCCAGGTGGCGAAGAAGACACTGCTGAGCTGCATGGCCTCAGGCCAGGTTCTGAGTACACTATCAGTATCGTTGCCATATACGATGACATGGAGAGCCTGCCCCTCACTGGGACCCAGTCCACAGGTACAGCTCCCACCACCTCCAGCAGGCCATGGCAGCAGCAGCTTCTGCCCCGAGGGGTAAAGCGTGCTTCCATGTGCAACTGGTGCTGCGTGCCGGGACAGCCCCAGGGGCAGCCCGGGGGATGGGATTGCTCCTGAGGGGTGGCTTAGCTGGGGCCAGAGAGCTGCTTGCCAGCAGAGTCAGCCTGCATACACATCAGGGAAGGCAGGAAAGAGAGCAGGATTGAAGGAGCAGATGCTAGAGAAAGGAGGGATGGGTGTCCAGTGGTGTCCTGTCCCTGGTCATGGAGCCTGATCCACAGTGAGCGCTCTCACAGCGCTCTTGTCTTGCCTTTAGGTTATGGGACAGCTGAAAGCACAGATAGTGACCAACAACAGAGATGAGGGCAGCTTTCATCCCCTGGGGGCTTTGCTGTTGGATGGAGCCAAAGATCAGCAGGAAGGGCTGGGAGATTGCGGAACCCTCAGGTCTCACAGAGCCTGCAGATCCCTCACTGGCACTGCTCTAGGGACCACATCCCACTGCATGCCCATACCCTGCACCCTCATCACCTCCATGAGAACAGGAGAGTCCCTTCTGTGCCAGGCTGATCCAGCTACAATTCCATGCATTGAAAATTCCTTGATGAAAAAGGAAAATTACTGGAAGGAATTAGCTTAACATTGCTTCCAGCAATATGGAATCCATTGCAAGCTTCCAGCATTACCAGATGTGACTTTATTACAAAGACAGGTAGCACCTGTGTAATAAAGGTCTCCCATTCATTTGTGGCTGAAAAGCTGGCACTTTAATTCCGGGGGTGGAATGAATTCAGTGGGTCCTAGTGTACAGATTTACTGTGCTAAACTGAAGCAAAGTGATGTAATGATGGAACATCTGGCTGACTGCCTGCCAGAAATGCCAATGTAGTACTTTTTCAAACCCACCCTCTGTGGTTTACCTTTTGTGGGCTGTTCAAAGGTGGATTTGAAGTAATTCTAGACTTTCCATTGACTCTCGTGGGCTTTAGATTGAGCTCTGAGCAAAGCCAGAAGAAGGAATTATCCTGTATTTCCACTTTGTAAAACTGGAAAGCTTTGACAGCAATGTGCCATAGTGGGCACTCTGGTAAGGTATACCTCTGTTCTGTTTACAGCCCCAGGCTTACCAACAGTAAGGCAGGAAAATATTTCAATGGACACTACTTTTTTTTAGGCAAACATTTGTTTGTAAGGATATTAGATGTGTTAGCTCGTGAACAGGCTCTTGTGTGATGAGCCTCGTGGCCACCACAGCTCTGCTTTTCCATTGCCTTGCTCGCTGTGTAAGTGGCTGTGAAATGCTTCCCCTCTCCACTTGCAGTATTTTTATATCTTCTCTGCAATTCCTGAGCCTGCTTCCTACTTACTTTTGTAAATCAGCTGTCGTATTTTAGAAATGAACAGACAGGGGCAAGTGGAGCAGGACTAAACCGTGAGCTGTGTGATGAAAAGCAGAGACTGGCAGAGTAATTAAAATAGACTGGCCTACTAGAGATTGAAGCACCTACCCGAGCCTTTACCTTATATCATAGCAAGTGTCATTGCTCACTTAACTTCAGGGTTGAAGCATTGATATCTCCTTATTTCTGCTGGAAAGTGTTACTGTAGATTTGAGAATCTCCTCCTGAATACCACGTCCCTTCCTACGGTGCTTTATGCCTGTGTTTGCACAAGGCACGCCACTTTCCTGGCCTAAACCCATCTCATGTTCAGGAGAGAATATTGTCTTATCCAAGACTGTCTTTTTTTAAACTCACCACGTGCCAATCTGGATTTTTGCAGCAATTCCACCCCCAACAAACCTGAAGTTTACTCAGGTAACTCCCACCAGTCTCACCATCAACTGGAATGCACCAAATGTTCGCCTCACTGGCTACAGAGTCAGAGTGAACCCCAAAGAAAAGACTGGTCCTATGAAAGAAATCAACCTTTCTCCAGACAGCACATCTGCAGTCGTGTCTGGCTTGATGGTAACTTTTTTCTTTGTGTTGTGGGAAGGAGATGTTGGAAGCAATTTCAGATTCCTGGGTCAGGAACTTCAGTTGGAGTAGATCATTACAGCTCCTACGGGTCTGGCTCTGAAGCTGATGGCAAGTCAGACTGCAGCTACTCAGTACTGTAGTTTTTTTAAAAGCCAAGTAATTGGCCAGCTGAATCTGCATTCTACCCCCTTCCTCATCTAGTACAGAGTGGATGCCTAATCAGATGCAAATTATCAGGTTCACAATCAAAAGCAACCCAGCAAAATGCTTTTACTCATCTTTCACAAAAGAGGTCAGATAAAATGATGCAACGCGGAGATTTCAAGCTGTGATATGGGAGCTCTGGCAGTCTATTGCCTATTTTTAAGACATCTGCAAAATATAAGTTAAAAATGCAAGTCTTTCATGAGTAGGCTTAAATTTGCTATATAGCCATCTTCTCCACTGGAAACATTTCAGGAGTTCCTGAACTGGAGAAGGCTAAAAATCACTGCTTTTATGGTTTCTGCGATCTTAAAAAGATACTGATCTGTTTTTAAGGAGTTTTATGAATCATTTTCAGAAATGAGCCTTAAAAAACATTCTAATCTAAGTGGACCCATGGTCTGATGCAGCCAAGGACAAAAACCCTCATGCTGTTACTTCCACAATTCTCTTTTATTCATATTATTTTATTCCTTATCATGGCAAATGGCATCCATTAACTGGGAAAAATAGGAGGGAAATTAGAGTTTTTCTGAAGAAACAGCTTTGAAGCACAGTTTCTAAAATGAGGGGTGATAAATAAGCTTCTTCCAGGATTTCTTGTGCTCCTGAGTGTGCACATGTGCACTGCTTGTCAGGGTCCATGTCTGCTCTTTTATTACAGTTGGAAATAATTAGAATTATCCCATCAATCCTTCCCTGATTTATTTTAAGGTTTCCTGTTTCAGTAAGTGATGACTGAGAAATGTGGCTCCACCAAACACTGACTGAGGGCAGGAGTATTTCCCCCTGTGCCTTCTCATAACGTGGTGTAACTCTGTCCATTCTAGGTAGCAACCAAGTATGAAGTGAGTGTGTATGCCCTGAAGGACTCCCTGACCAGCAGACCAGCCCAGGGGGTGGTCACCACCCTTGAAAGTAAGTGGTGGCCCTCCCCAAATGTCCACTTAGTGCTGTGTGGGTGCAGAGGCTGGGAGCCTGCTCTGTGTCCAAAGTGGGGCTCTGTCCAAAGCTACATCCCAGGCTTCCCCAGCACTTGGCTGATGATTCCCAGTCCCCACTGCACTGACAGGACCCCTTTTCCTTGCGGTGCAGATGTGAGCCCCCCTCGCAGGCCCCGGGTGACAGATGTCACCGAGACAACCATCACCATTACCTGGAGAACCAAGACTGAGACCATCACTGGCTTCCTTGTGGAAGCCATTCCCACGGGTGGCCAGAACCCCATTCAGAGGACCATCAGCCCTGAACTCAGGAGTTACACTATCACTGGTAAGTGAGGGCTTCTGCAGCTGCAGGGTCATATCAGAAAGTACACTGGGCTCTTGTTTTGAGACTGAATATCCTTGATGAAAAATACTACAGATCAAAAAGATGGGGAAAAAACAGCTGAGGTATCAAGACTAGGCTCTAAGAAGAGGTTATTGAAAGACATTCTGATGGCCATCTTAGGTGGCTTCCTCTCCTTAGCTAACATCTGTGTTTCAACTTCATTTTAGGCTTGCAGCCTGGCACTGACTACAAGATCTACCTGTACACTCTGAACGAGAATGCACGCAGCTCCCCAGTGGTACTGGATGCCTCCACTGGTAATGATCTTGTCTGACCTTTCTGCTCTTGTTAACACACAGTAATCACATATGGCAGTTACCTGTATCTGATCACATTTGATATTCCCTGTGACTTACAGCAATAGGTTTTACTCCCAAGTTTGAGAAGGGTGTCAAGCAGGTGTGGCTCAGGTGAAGCTGGTCTTTTCTGCATTTGACCTGTTTTATTTTGCTTCCACCCAGCTATCGACGCTCCTTCTAACCTGCGCTTCCTTACAACCACAAGCAACTCCCTGCTGGCCACCTGGCAGCCGCCCCGAGCCAAAATCACTGGCTACATCATCAGATATGAGAAACCTGGCTCACCAGTCAAGGAGATCCTGCCTCGCCCCCGGCCCGGCACCACTGAGGCTACCATTACTGGTGACTGTTTTGTCTGGGAGCTCTTCACCTGAAACTCTCGCATTTGAAGAGAGAGGGAGGGGGAAGGCCTAATTATAAAATACGTTGATGATTAGCTAATAGACAGAGAAAGTTGTGTCCCTTTATTGTGGTTTCCAGTACTAGAGAGTGGTCCTATAAGCACACCTGTCCTACAAACACATTCCAGTGCACTGATCAGAACAACCACCACATTTGAACAGTGCAGTGTTTGTTGCCACTGTCACTACAATTGTTGTCCTTTCAAGGAAAAAAGCCCATGATTCTGGCACCCCACCAGTCACACATGCTGAAGATCCCTTAAGTTTGGGTCTGTGATCCCAGCTAACGTGATCAGATTGCAGACTTGCTCTGAGGAGCAGGAGGCTGAACTCTGTACACTGTTCTGAAAACGTCGGCTCTGAAATGCATGTACCCGATGCTGTAGCCATACCCACCTCTCACTCTGCTTTAGATCTCACACATAATCATAAAAGAAAAGCAGCTCGTAAGTCTAAAATTGTTTTATGTCCTCCCTCCCTGCCTAGGTTTGGAACCTGGCACTGAATACATCATCTACATCATTGCTGTGAAGAACAGTCAAAAGAGTGAGCCACTGGTTGGCAGAAAAAGGACAGGTAAAACAAAGCTCTGGATTGTTGTGTGCCAACAGGAGATGTCTTCCAGTTGGGGAATACAATGGGGAAGACATTGAAGGACACTTGTGGAGGACTGAAATAATAATGAAGGCACCACTCAGCCACACCTTTTCTTTGAGTCAAATAGGCTTTGTAAGGAGGTTTTCCTTTCTAAGGATGCAGGAGGTACACTTCTAAATTTATATTAATCACATTTACCTGTGTTTGAACACTAGGAACAGAACGGTGTGCTTGGTGCTGGATTTTTGCTTGGGTACCTAATTGATAATTAAATCAGGGTTAACATTACTGTCTAACACTTGATGGCATCAAATCCATTAAATTTGTTCCTGTTGCATTTCTCTTACTTTGCAACTTTCACAGTGCAAGATTGAGATACCTATAGCAAGCAAAATACCAGCTGGACATGCAAATATGATCAAGGAGCTAGTTTCTTCCTGCTCACCAGTGATTCCTCTTGAAATGATAACCCGCAGCTATGTCTTGTAATCATTTCTTCTCAATTTGAGCAGTGGTGGTGGCATCTTTAGGTTGCAGTGTTCAGAACTGTTGCTCAGCTCTATGAAAATTTTATACCAACACACTTCTTATGCCTGTGTGTGAAAGATAGAGATAGAAATTACCTTTACAATCACAGCAAGGTCATAAAAAGTGTGTTGTGTCTTGGGATAATTGCTAATATTTGATGCTCGGAGTGGAGTAATACAGCTGTTTAATTTGCCATTGTTCCTTTGCCATGCTTTGCTTGATGGCCTCTAACCTTTCTTTGGCCAGATGAGCTCCCCATGCTGATTAGCAGACCACACCCCAACCAGCCTGACATCCTGGATGTGCCTTCCATTGATGAGGGGACCCCTTACCTCACGAACAATAGGTATGACAATGGCAACGGTATCCAACTTCCAGGCTCCTCTGGGCACCCTCAGACAGTAGGACACCAGGGGCAGCAAGTCTTCTTCGAGGAGCATGGGTACAGGCGGCCTGGACCCACCACAGCCACTCCCCTCAGGCCGGGATCCAGGCGGCCGCTGCCCAGCGTGGATGAAGCCATCGAGATCCCGGGATACCAGGTGCCCGTCATTGTGGAGCCCTTGTACCCGCACTCCCGCGGGCCCCGGCACAACGACACCACGGGGCAGGAAGCTCTTTCTCAGACCACCATCTCCTGGAGGCCGCTGCTGGAGAGCTCCGAGTATATCATCTCCTGCCAGCCCGTCAGCCAGGACGAGGACACTCTGCAGGTAAGGGGGCTGTCTCAGCAGAGGGACAGTGTAGCCTCACCTGGGGCAGCCCCCAGTCCCTCTGCTGTGCTAAGGGAGTGGCAGGAATTAGCCTAAAGAGAGTGTTTAATGCACAGCTGAGACCAGGATGGATAAAAGCCTCCCTTCTCTCCTTTATGGAAAAGACTACAGGATAAAACTGCAAAACCAGGACGCTTTGAAATGCTGTCAGCAGTAATATTTCACCAGGGAAGGGGACAGTGAGCTGAGTGGGAGTTTCAAAGACTGAGGTGCTGCTTGTCCAAGCTAAAATACTCCTCCTATGTCTCCCTTGGTTTCCCTGAAATGGCGGAACTAACCCTCATGATCCATAGTCCAGAGCAGCCAAGTTTAACTTGGTATTGTTTGAAGTTCTTAGAATATCTAAGGGGAGTGGTCTGGCTCCATCATGGTACAGAGCACAGGGGTCATCCTAAACACCCTGTCTCTCCTATGAGAGGGGTAACACCTAAAGGGTATTCCCTCCTCCCTTTCTGGTGACCTGGCATTGTCTCTTGTTGCAGTTCAGGGTTCCTGGCACTTCCTCCAGTGCCACACTCAAGGGTCTTACAAGAGGGGCCACCTACAACATCATAGTGGAAGCCCTGAAGGATCACCGGAGGCAGAAGGTGCTGGAGGAGGTGGTCACAGTTGGCAACACTGGTAAGGAACAGTCTTAGGGAGTCTGGCTGAACCTGTGCAACCCCTGCCTCATTCCCCGTACTCAAGGTAACCTACCTGGTGCCCAAGCTTGACAGTGGTTCAGACAGGAAACTTCTCCTGACAAGGACAGTTAGTAGCTGGACCCTGGGACAAGTGATTTGTGAGGTCCTCTGGTTTTGGGTAACTGACACACACTGATGGTGGGATGAGAGCTATCCTGAGCTGCTCTGTAAGCACAGAGGATGTGCTTTGAGGTTCCAGGCACACCCCAAGGCCCCAGAAGAGATCTGGTATTTGCTGTGCTTAAAGGGAGTCAGAGTCACTGGTGTCTTTTACCTGTCGTAGACTGGACCATCAGCTCCTATCCTGATCATCACACACTGAACTCGTGGTTGTGAAGCACCCACGTGCCAGCCAAGGCACACACCTAAGGTGTCAAATCACTCTGCCCAACAACAGGGTCTGCTCTCCTTCTCCCAGCCCCCTGCCATGAGATAGAACCTGCAGCACCCCAAAAAAGGGCACATGCAGCTACCAAGCCCCTGCTGTTCTCTCAGCATCTTACAGCACATTTTCTCATAAAAACAGGCAGTCAGATTGTTCACAAGCAGCAAATGCAAAAACTCACACTTGCTCAAAACTTGGCAAATCAAAATGAAAATAGCCTTCATGTCAGTTTTTTTTTTTCATTCAACTGCTTGGACATATGTAAATGGAAAATAAATCACAGGGAGCTGGGCTGCTGACAGAACCATCAAGTATATGCCCATGGGGTAGTTCCATTACTGCCAGGATACTGCAAGAAGAAAAAAGTGTGTATTCGCTGAAAATCATTGTCTTTCAGCAGCTCCCACTGCTGTGTGTGATGCCTGTTTCTTCTCTTTTTGTTCCAGTGTCTGAAGGACTAAACCAGCCAGCTGACGACACCTGCTTTGATACTTACACTGGCTCCTTCTATTCCATTGGCGAGGAATGGGAGCGCTTATCTGAAACTGGCTTTAAGCTCTGGTGCCAGTGTTTAGGCTTTGGCAGTGGCCATTTCAGATGTGACTCTTCTAGTGAGTAGCTTGCTGTTAACCGTCCCCATCCCCAGTCTCCCCCAGCACCAGTGCCATGTTTGACAGAACCAGCCTGCCCCAAACATGATGCAAATGAAGGCAGGATCTGAAGTTGTTAAACCAAAGCAGTGTTTTGCATCATGAGAAGTGATGGAAAACTTTGGTTACCTCTGAGCTGTGCAGCTAATCTAGAATTGCCATCACCAGCAATCAGTATTGTATTGATAAGTGACTTTTTTACCTTGCCAGACATGTCGAGGTAATATGGGAAAGTGTGGATTTCGGTGGGTATTACAGCCAGTGCTGGTATTACAATAAATCTGGCTTGCATTGCAGGCGGCCTTTGCAAAGCAGCTTGCAAAACCAGTTTTCTAATTTTCTAACACTTCTGCCCAGGGCATTAAGTTTTATTCTTTGCAGAACTGTGGTTTACATGGAAGAATATCCAACTTGATGTAAGGGAATGGAACAAAAGTCTGTGACTGAGCAGTTTAACACAATGCATAACCAGCTAATTAAAATTAGGCTTTTAAATTGTGGGATAAGCTCAGCAAAGAGAGTATTTCTGCAATTTGCATAGACTCAGAGGAGTCTATGCAGAGACACTTAATGTTACAGGAAAAGGCACTTATTTTACAGGATTAATATTTATATTTCATTATTTGTTACACATGGCTTACCAATTGTGTCTTGCAAGATTGTGGTGAAGTTTATACTGGGTATTTGTACAAAAAAGAGCATTTAAAGTATTTTTCTCTCCTTTCCTGCCCCACATCTATTAAATTCCTTTTCATTTCTCTTCCTCTCCTATAAACTAAACCTCCTCTCCTCACTCTTTGTCACATCCTATTTTTTTCCCAAGAGCCTGTACACATGTCCCAGTGCTGGAACAGCCTTCAGCAGTTAAAAACTGCAGGAGCTGAGCCCATTTCCTCCTTGGGACTTAGATGAGCTGAAAAGATTCTTTCTCCTGCCCTTGCTGAGACAACGCCAAGCTGTTTTCCTCCTGCTGTGTGTGGGATAACTCCTGATTCTTGCTCCTCTGCCTTCTCCAGAGTGGTGCCACGACAATGGAGTTAACTACAAGATTGGGGAGAAGTGGGACAGGCAAGGGGAGAATGGCCAGATGATGAGCTGCACCTGCCTTGGGAATGGAAAAGGAGAATTCAAGTGTGAACCTCGTAAGTCTCTTTCTCCTGTTGGTCTGGGCTCCCATTCATGAAATCTCAGCATCTCAGCTCTGTCCTGCCAGGGGGACAAGCAAGTATCGGTGTATCAGTGCATCTGATTCAGGCTGAACTGTGACAGCTTCAGTCTGTTCTCACAAGAGCTGAAGGCATAAATCTCACATTCCTGAGCTTGAAAAGAAGAAAACCTTTTGTTAGCTCAGGTCACAGCACACTGAGCACTTGTCTGCCTCTGGCCCTGGAGCTGCACACGAGGGACATGTCACTGCACTCAGAGGGGTGGATTACCCCAGCTGCACTTTCCTGCAGGGCCTGTCACCTCAAGCTCCTCTGGCCTTCACACTGTGACTTAAACTTCATTGTTCCTATCAGGAAAATACCCTCCTGTTGTAGGTTTGAGCTGTAAACATGACTGATGTTCCCCTGCCAGTCAGGGAGCCAGACAGGGAGCCTTGTCTGGTCAGACAAGGGGAGCATGCTTGCCCAGGGGCTCCCCTTCTGATCACCAGGCTGCTTTGAGCATGTTTAAAGCCAAGCCCAGGCCCTGCGACTGAGCTCTGCCTGTTCCTCCACAGATGAGACCACATGCTATGACGATGGGAAGATGTACCATGTTGGGGAGCAGTGGCAGAAGGAGTACTTTGGGGCCATCTGCTCCTGCACTTGTTACGGAGGACAGCAGGTAAGCAGGAGGGATGTGTTACGTTGCACACAGGGAATGGACAGGGGTGGCTGTGCTGGGCTGCATTTCTAAGACTGCTGGGTTTCAGGTCATGGAAAGGGCCAGAAAGGGCCCATATAAGAAGAAAAGTAATTAGGAGAGCTGAAGTACTTGCACTGGTGCCTGTGTGGTGTAACACAGGAGAGCAGCCTCAGTAGTGGTGGTGGCTCTGTAGCCACATGTATGAATGTTCATGAATTAATGGCTTTAAGCTGAAGGAGGGTAGATTTAGATGGGATATTGGCAAGGAATTCTTCCCTATGGGGGTAGTGAGGCCCTGGCACGGGTTGCCCAGCTGTGGTTGCCCCATCCCTGGAAGTGTCCAAGGGCAGGTTGGATGGGGCTTGGAGCACCCTGGGATAGTGGAAGGTGTCCCTGCCCACAGCAGGGGAGTGGAATGGGATGAGCTTTAGGGTTCCTTCCCACCCAAACCAGTGTGGGATTCTGTGAGCCCTGGCACCTCCTCGGCCGTGGCACTGACGTGCCCGTTCTGTCCCCACAGGGCTGGCGCTGCGACAACTGCCGCAGGCCCAGCGTGGAGGTGGCCCCCGAAGGCTCTGCTGGCCACACCTACACACAGTTCACACAGAGGTACCACCAGGCCACCAACACCGTGAGTACAACTTTCCTTGTCTGATGTGTCCTGGTGTGATTCTGGCACGGGCAGCGGGGTCGCTGTAGGGCTCGAGGGCGAGAGCAGCGTGCGGGTTCGTGCTCCCCCAGCGGTGCATGATGGCTTCCAGTGCACAGGCACACTGCTTGAGCTCACCCTCCACACACACCGGCAGTGCCTCAGTCCCAGCAGGGCCTCATTGCATGCTCCGAGGCCGTAGTGCATGGAGTGATTTCCAGTTGTGTGCTTTGTGCTGGGAAACAGCCCCACGGGCTGCCAACAGCTCCCAGCACAAACCGCACCCAGGACAGAGCTCTAACTGATTTCCTTCCCTCCTGACAGAACGTCAACTGCCCCATTGAGTGTTTCATGCCCCTAGATGTACAGGCAGACACACAACATCCACGGGGACAGTAACATCGAGCAAGACTTCTTGCGGCCATGGCAACAGACAAACCAAAGTATAAATCCCTATGTGCCACGATTAACATCCAAACTGGAGTGATGCTAGCAAAACTGCATCTAGTGAGAATGGCCCCCTGCTCTGGAGCCATTTTCCCAGCTTAAGCTCAACTCACAGCTTCTCCAAGCGCCACTCTTGGAGTGTTTCAGACTTTTCTCATGATTGATAGCGATTGTTGGTTTTGCTCAAAGTGTTGAATTCCAGTCGATATTTTCAAATTTAAAGGGGGCCAAAAAAAAAGGGGGAGGAGGGGGAGATGTGGTAAATCACAAATTTGGTGGGGGATTAAAATGCTGAGGGGGAGGGAGGGTGTACAAATTCAAGGTTCCCATGCTATGCAAGAACATTTGAGTACAACATTACTGATGTTTAGGGATAGGAAAGTCCACCAAACACTTCTGCTTTCACATAAGCGTGCAGCCAGCAATAAGATAGGAACAGCAAATCCAATCACTGTGATATTTAAAATATGCACAGTTCTAATTCTTTCTTGATGATCCTAGTATTTTTCTAGCTGTATCTTTGTATCTCATACTGTTATTTATCAGTTTTGTTCCCCTGACCTTCAAGTGTTTTTATATGGGAATAAAATGTATGGAAGACACTTAGTATGCAGTTGACAAAGAGGAATTTGGTGTAATTATGATCAGTGATTATTTTTATACTGTAAGTGCCAAAGCTTTACTACTGTGGAAAAGAAAAAAAACCAACTCTTTTAATAAAAAGATTTACAAACCAGATATATAGTTTAAGTGATTCTCTTTGCTGCCGTGGAATTTAGGATGAAGATGATTATTCTCAGCTGGATTATTCTGAGCTGGATAATTCTGAGCGGGATGATTCAGAGCTGGAGTAACATTGCCTTGACACGAGATGGAACAAACAGCCCCAGGAAGAATGAAGTAAACCTCGAGAGAATATTGGTAGAGCAGTTTGTTATTAAAGGCTTCCAGCTGCACCCCTGCCCCCATAGAGCACAGACAGTGGGTAGGTATGGCACGGGCAGGAGGCATAGGCTTGCTTTGGGGCAACAGGGGAAGGGAGGGAAAGGCAAACAGCCCCTGCTTTGCTCATGAACTGAGCTAGGGATGGTTCCATACCTAGAATTAAATAAGCTTTCAGAATTAAATAAGCTTTCAGTGGCACAGTTGCCAGAATTAGCGAGACCGCCCAAACCTGTGAAGTTGAATGTGTTCAAAGATTCAGAACCCAGCAGGAGATCAACTGGACACCAACTGGGTCTAAGCCTGGGTGTTACAGGCATGGGCCCCTTTCTTGTCTCCTGTGCTTCTACCTCATGGTGGAGAGGGGGGTAAACAAAATGCTCCTCACAACCCTTTTGCAAACAAAGCCAGTCTTGATTAGAGTGAACCAAGCCAGCAGTGAGTCCCTTCGCTTGCGCTGCCAAGACCTGTACAGCCTTTGCAAACGCAGAACAGGACAGGTCCTGTCAGGATTGCTCAGCCCCCTCCCCTGGCTGCACATGCACTGTACTGCTCCAGTCACTGGGATTCTCTGGATCCAATAAAGCATCACATGAAAACAGTTTGGCTTCTTGACATGTGGCAGTTGCTGTCAGGGATTGCTATCTACAGAGCACCCAAACCCTCTGCAGAGAGTGGGATGATTGCAGCAGTAGTCAATTCTACACCACCAGTGTTCAAAAGCCAGACATGTCCCTTAAAAAAACCTGAGAACTAGAACTGGCCTAGACAGAGACACAGAGGAGTAATTTCCCATTAAGCTACATTGGTTTTCCCAAGTGAGGGCTAAATATTTTGGACCAGAGAACAACTCTGCAACAATCCTTTCATAGTAAATAATACACTTCACTGACACACTGAAGAAGAGTTATGCCTACCTCCTCTCTGTCACATCACTTGTACCAGCAGCAAACATCTCCTTTCCCCACAGGGAGCATTTCAAGATAAAATCACTTAAACAGTACATTTTCCCAAGCTCCCTGTAGAGGTTTGTCCGTGCCTTAAAGCACAAGGTGCTCACAGCTATGCCAAACCCTGCAGAATTTAAGCCCTTGGCAGTTTTCCAGAAGAGGAGGCACAGCTCCACAGGGTTTGTCTGCTCAGCTTTGGGTAGAGCCCAGGACCAACCAGAGTGTGGGCTCTCTGCTCCAGGGACAAGTCCCCTGGGGGCTGGAGAAAAAAAAAAATTCTCTGTTACTGCCTGCCAAGGCCCAGAATGATTCCTCCCTGCTCTCTCTTCACTTCCACGCTTTGGGAGCTGTTGTGCTGCCAGCACAGGACCTGCCAGGGGCAAGGTGCCCACCCAGTGATGGTGCAAATCCCAGCCTGGCAGCAGCTGCTCCTCAGAACACATCAGCTGCAGGGACATTCCCTTTCCTCTGGAAAACGGACACCAAGCAGAGCTCACAGTCCACTTTTAATCCCTGCAAACATCCAAGGGAGAAGTCCTTCCTCCAGCCAGCAGAGCAGCAGCCTTCAGGAGGGGCTCTTACCCACCACCCCAGCCCTTTCCTAAAACCACTCTCACAGCTTCAGGAGAAGCTTCCGTCAGGAGGAAGGTGCCAGGCTAGTTGAAATTGTCACTGCAGCCCAGGGGAGAAGCCATTCCTAGAGACATTCCTGTGAAGTCATCTCACACCTGGAATCAGACCAGAGATTTTTTATCAACCTTTATCCACTCAAGTGAGGCAGGGTCATCAAGAGCTCTTGTTTGGGACATTAAACAGTCCAAGTTCCCCCCTCTGACACTCCTGCTGGTCCTTTAACCTTACCAAAGGCACAGCAGGAGGCAAAACCATCCCTCTGCAGGTGCTGACATGTTGTGTACAAGTCATGCAGCACATGCAAAACAGCAGACAGGCCCTAGAGAGGTATCACCTTAGGCAGACATTTCCTATCTCATGCAGATCTCGCCTGGAAGATCAGTACCTATTAACTTCCTTCAGTAAATAAACAGTGCCCCAAGGACAGCAAACAAAGGATCAGGGGAATACACAGAACAGGAGCTGCCAGATTCTTATTGCCAGTCTCTGGTGTAGCCAGAGAAGATGCAGGTAAAGAATGGACAGAGAGATTCCCCAGAGAACCTCACAGCAGGGTCCGTGCCAGCTACAGCCACAACAGCAGGACAGAAAACACATGTAAGGAACATTGTGGGCTCTTCTCAGTGGAAGAGTCCCACCCCCCAGCTTTTAAAGTAAAACTCCAAGCAATTACAACTCCTGGGAAGCCACAGCACAGAAAACACTCAGAGGCTAGGGCTGGGGTTAGCACAGCAAAAGGGCCAAGAAGACATGGACAATTTTTATTCTGAATTACTGTCTTAATCCATACCAAAAAAGTAGAGTGCTCTCTACCCTGTCCTGTGTAATCCAGTCACTTGGAAATAATCCACTGTAGAGATCAGAAAAAAGAGGAGTCTGCTCCCTTTCAGGCTGGAGCAGGGGCAGATGAAATGACAGCATTAAAGGAAAACCAGTCTGTGGATTATGGTTATCTTGAATACCTCCTATCTCCTAGGAAGCGCCTTTGCTTTGCTCCATTTGAACCAGTCTGGATCAAACAGACAATCAGGTAAAACAAAATTCACGGCTACAGTCGCAGCAAGGCAGCAGCAGAGCCAGGAGCATACCCCTAATTTCCCCTCTCCCAGGTCCATCTCCCACCTGGGCAGCCGTGCATGAGCCAAGGGCACACGTGCACACTCCCTGCTCTGCACCAGCTGAGGGCTGAGCCCACAGAAGTGTTTATTGGGCAAAACTGAACTGATTTTATAAAGGGCAACCAAAAAGAGAAAATCCCTTTGGAACAGGCACAGCGATTGCCAGCAAAAATGTGTCTGGGCTCATCCTTCACTCCTCTCACTGTGCTCCAGATTTTCACTTTGCTTTTCCCAATCAAGAGTTCCAATCTGCTTAATGCTAACTGTGGACAGCAGAGAAGGGAAGTGGCTCCAGACACTTCCCCCATTCCAGCCTGTGGACTCTGCTCTGCTCCCAGTATGGGAACAGGCCTGTCAATGTGTCTTTCACCTTGGAGAAAGCAACATGGCATTGCCAAAGCACAGACTGTAGGACAGAGTGCCTCATGCAAAGGACCTGCTCCCCTTTCTCCCACAGGGAAGAGGATAATGGATTAGAAGCACCTGCTGACTCAAAAAAAACCCCACCAACCCAACTCAGATCTTTATCAGTTCCATGAGAAGCTGAGCAGAAGCCAGGCTTTCACACCATTGCACAGGCCATCTAATGAATTAATAGAGTCTGGACCATAAAACCTACCTCAAAAAGAAACCTTTTTCCTGAGGACACAGAATTTGGGTGACAGGGACCACACAGCCTGCACAGAGCTAACAATTTTATGTTTATTTGTAAAAGACACTGATTTTCTACACTGGAAGCCAACTTGTGCCGCTTCCTTCTTCCTTAACATGGGGCAAGGCCTCTTCACAGAGTGACCAGCTCTTGCTCAGCACAGGCTGCAGGAGCCTCCCAGTTCCGCCAGTGACATTCCAGTCCTGGCTGCTGGTGAGGCTGTGCCCAGAGAGGGCTCAGTGGTGGAAGAGCCGGAGGGTGGTGTGGATGAGGGTGATCCCCAGCTCGTTGCAGGCCTCGATCACGACGTCGTCGGCAGCCGAGCCCGAAGGGGCAGCGATGAACTGCACTCCACTCTGCACACACAGGGAGGAGTGGAAGGATCAGAGGATGGAAAACGAAAATCCCGCTTGGCAGAAGCTGGCAGTCCCAGTCCTATATCCATATCCCACTGAATGAAGGCTTCCCTCCCCAAAGCTGCTCCTCAAGGGAGCAGGAAGTTCTCCCTGCTGCTCAGAAATAACCCTAAAATGGCTCCACTGGAAGTGACAGGCCTTGGCTTGATATTCCTAAATCGTTTAATAAACTTTAATCCCCTATTCATCCCAATTCAACAAACTGAGCAATGACTGGATAATTACTGTCCATGTGAGACCAGTAACCACCAGGAACATCCTTCCCAGGATCTGCTATCCTAGTGCAGGGATTTTGCTCAGCAGTGCACACAAAATGAAAAGCTCAGGCTGCACAGACATTCCCCTGGAGCCACCCCAACCTCCTGGCCCCACCATGACCTTACCCGCTTGGCTCTGTCAACATTATCCCTAAAAGGGAAGAAGGCATCGGAGCTGAGGGACACAGCAGACAGCTTGGCAATCCACTGCTTCTTCTCTGCTTCTGTCAGCTGCGTGGGCACCTCTTCAAACAGGGCCTGCCACTTCACCAGGTCCTCATCCTGCAGGCACAAGAAGCCAGCTCAGCCCCAGAGCACATGGCTCCGGGCAGTTCCCAGCCAGGGGGATGAGTGATGGCATCCCTCTGACACCGGGCTTTCTGCTGCTGGGAACTTCATACCAGGGGGTTTAAAACACACCACCACCATCAGCTCTTTTTGCATCCTTTTAACTCCTTCCCTCTCCTCACCACAGGGCTGGAAGGATTCCTTCTCTCCCTCAATTCCAAGATGCTCTGCCTGCAGTGTGCTGCTCCATAAATGCCAGTAGGCATCTGGCAAATGACTTAACCCATGACCAACAGCAGCTCGGTTTATGATTCACCTTCTGAAACAGCAACTGCTCCAGTTCTTACCCCCTTAAAAAAGCAACTGCTCACAAGGTGATTCACAAGGTCCCTAATCCAGCTCTTGGCTTTTGATACTTAAAAAGGACATACTATTTTGTTGTCTCACTATGGCCTGTAACGGGGAGGTCAGAAGGATTCTGAGAATCTGAAATGCCACACAAACAAACAGCTCTGTGTGAGAAGGTGCCACTGATAGGACAGGGAGAACTGGAACATCAACTGGAGCTTTAACCCATCCTCACTGCTGGGAAGAACCAGGAGCTGAAGCCAAGCTGCTCACTGAGGCACAGGGCAGGTTCCAGCTCCCAGGGCTGTCGGTGCAGTGTTGGAGGGGCAAATCAGGACACTTTGCCACAGGGCCAGTAAATGACCTTGGGAGATCACCATCCAGGGCCCGGGATCCCCCAGCTCTCTGGGGTCACCCGTTACAACACTCACACCCGGTGTAAGTCCTGCACAAAGACCTCGTTTGGCAGAGCTGTGCTGCAGGGGGAGCTGTGAGCAGCCCTCACCTCTCCGATGGTGTCGGTGACGTACTGATCGATGGCGTTGGAGATCTCAGCCCTCTTCACGCCTGCCTTGAACTTCATGTTCAGCACGCGGGGGTGGTGCCGCAGCCACCAGTTGTTGGCCTTGTCCCCAGCCAGGCGCGTGCAGTGGATCCGGGACTGCTGCCCCGCGCCGATCCCGATGACCTGGAGCACAGGGGTACCAAGCACAGTCTGAGATCACCACCACAGCTGCATTCCAGACAAGCCCTTAAGAAAGGCCTCCCACAATTTAGCTGTTCCTCACCCATGCAGCTAAGGAGTGTAGGTGATTAGTGGGGAAAACTTGGGAAATGCCTGCATCCTTGATCCTGTAAATTGGTTACAGGGCCAGCTGTCTGCCCTGCTAACTTCCACAGCTCTGCTGAGCTGACAGACATGCTCAAAACACTTATGTTCTTTCACCCTTCTAAATAACACAGACCCAGCCATCAGTCAAACCCTTAACCTCAGGAGAGTGATACAGTTATGGCTTTTAAGGCAAAACAAAATCCTGTAGGTCACAAACAAATGTGACTGCCAAGAGCTGGCTGGCTTCCTGTCCCTTCTGGAAAAGGGCACTTCAGTCAGAGCATTAATGTCTGAGCCCAGGTCACCCAAACACCATCATCTCTCTGCTGAGACAGGCACACACAGCTTAACCACCTCAGCTGAGAGGTGCAGTGCATGAGGGGCAGTTCATGTGGCAAGGCTGATAAGAAAGTAACCCCACTGCTCACTCAGGAATGCTGGTCAGTGGCACCATTACATCCCATGAATTGTCAAGGCCCTGGAGCCACCACACATCTCCTGTGCTGCCGTCTGCCAGAATCCAGGCTTTTTAAAATAGCTGCTGCTAACCCTCTTTAGTAACACTTGTGCTTGATCTCTAACAGATGAGCAAAATCCACATAGTGGTTTTATCTCGAGGAAGCTGCTAGGAAAATACAGCACTTGCTCAGCTTTTGTAGCTAGACCCAGCCACCAGGGATGGCAGACCTGGGCTGGTAACTTTTGGCCATCCTGTGGGTCCCGCTTCCTACGGAGAGCTCCTGCCATTTCAGTCAGGAGATCTGACAGGAAATGAAGTCTCTCCCATCATTTCATGCTCAGCCACAGCTGAGCTGTTCCCCAGACTGTTCTCCAGGGACACGGTGCTGAGGCTCGAGGTGCTGGCCAGTTACCTCCCAGTTCCCAGCTCAGCCCAGGACAGATGGTAAAGCCGTAAGTCGGAGGCTGCCCTCAAACGAATGACTCATTTGTCTTCCCATTCATCAAGACACAGTGACTTCACCTCTTACCAGAACCATAAAACATTCTGCTGGATCCTGTTCCCCCAAGGACCAAATGAAAGGCTTTGGAGGCTTGGGCTGCCATCAGATATGATCTGCTCAGCCATAACTGAAGTCATCAGTGCGTAATAAACCCACAGGGATATTGGTGGTAGCACAAACACTGAACAGATGCAAAGTTTCTTATGGTTTAGTGGCACCTTCCCCCCGACAAACACTGCTGACGTCCCACCTCTGCTCCCAACCCACCCACTTAAATTCGCAGGGGACCCTGGACCCCACAGGAGCGTGGCTGCACACTGGTGTGTTATCACTTCCACAGGGGTTTATCCTCCCTCCCTGCACAAAGGAGAGGGCTGGCTGTGTCCCACAGCACACCAGGAACTGCCACCCAGCCCTTCAGAGTGGGACTAGCAAGGCCAGGCTAAGGCAGGGATTTTTAGCTGGGGATGCAGATGTTGGGGAGTACTGGACTGACTGCTGCTAGCAGGGGCCCATACCATGAAACACTCCCAAGTTTCTGATATTTGGGATGTTCTGTGCCCTTTCCCAGCCAGAATGGCGCCTCATCTTCATCATGTCCCTGTGAGCTGTGGCCTGGCGCTCCTTGATGGAATAGGGTGCTCTGCTACCTGTCAGCACCCAAGAACCTTTCTAAAAGAACCTTTTCCTCTCCTCTGTGAACCACTCAAAATATTTCACTTTTTTTTGTGACCTAAATTTTGTCAAGAGATGAGTAACTAAATTTTGGCTTGTATTCAACAACTCCAAAATGCCAGGGACTTTGTATTTCAGTTGATCAAAGTGACGCAGCCTGTAACATCTTCCCAAGCATCCCCAGATCTACAGAGATTTATCTGCAACACAGGTTCCAGCCATTGTTTTGCCTTTTTTAAAACCACAGGTTTTGATGGAATGCTGCTGGGGAAGATTTCCTCAATCCAGCCTGCAATTTCTGGTCTAGAGAAGAGAAATGAGTAGGTTGAGCTTCTGCTTAATGCAGCCTCTAGACCTGTACCTGAATACAGGCCTCACCCTGGCCTGTACCTATTCCCTGCCTTTTTCACTTTATAAAATCCTTCTTCCTACACCTCATCTCTCCGTGCCCCACATGGTGCCCTTCCCCCATACAAAAACACAGCCGAAACCTCAAAATCCTCCACAAAGGAGCCATTCCCCCTTTTTCCTACACAAAAATTAATTATGTTTCTTTCAGAGTTTAATCTCCTGGGAATCCAAAAGTGCTTAAGCAGAGCCTATTAAGTGTGAGCAGTGAAAGGAGACAGCAGCACAGGGTGAGTAGGAAAAAAAAATATCTATCACTAAGTAGAAAAAAGATTGGGTGAAAATTAAGAACTACTTGACTAAACCACTTTGGTTCATAGGAGACTCAAACACACTCCATAGCTGGAATGCTGTGCAACAGCAGAGAGTGGATGAGATGGATAATGCCCAAAGGATTCTTGCAAAATGCTCCAGACTGCTCTGGGTTTACTCAGATTTACCCTGGATAATGAATGAAAACAGAAACTCTAAAGACACTTGGAAATATAAAAATCTAATAAAGGACTTGACCATTGGGAAGACAAAACAGTGAAGTCACTGGCAAAGCGCAAGGTAAATTAACGGGTTTGTTTTATGCTACCATACAGAGAATAAAGAAAGAATAATTTTAAATTGCTAATTTAAAACATGATGGTGTCATTAAAGCAAGTGTAAATCAACATGGTACAAGCTGAAAGTCAGCAAGAACAAGTAGAAGTGTTTATTGCAATTAGTGGCAGCTGGCTTCCTGCAAATTAAGTGACACTCAGGTCCAGAAATGCTTCCCACTCCACACTTTGCTAGGATGCACTAACACAGCTACCTCGCTGGAGGGGCTGATCCACTCCTGAACCCAGTGGAGCCAAGCTGTCACACATTCCGGATCTATCATACACCAGAGTTTTCCCAGGCATCCCCCTTTCCTAGGGATGCTGTGAGGCTGAAATAACCCCTGGAAAACCAAAAGCAATGGGACTGAAAGCAAACTGGACTTTGCCAGGCTTGGCTCATGTAACCCAAACCTGGTCAGATCCTGGAAGAGCATTTGAAGTGTAACAATGTGGAAGCTGCTTTCCATAATGTATTTGATTAAGATCTGCAAGCCACCCCTGCCTGCCCAGGCTGCTTCTCCCTGGTCCCTCCTACCCTCTCCCTTCCATATGGTACATCCATTACCACACACACACTCTGGAAACATCTGCAGCACCACACTCAGCCCAGACTTGCAAAAGCACCGGGGAAATTGGAAATTGCTGCTGTGACGAGGGAAAAGGAGCAAAGACAGCGACACCTTTGTTCTGGGGCTATGAGATCTAACGCTGCTGAGTGCAGAGAATCATTTAAAAGAAAAAAACCCAACCTAAAGCAGAATAAAAGACAAATGCTGGCTCTCCAGAGACATATTCTGAGGAACCAACACGGCACACGAGCCCAGGAAGTCCTGTGAGACAGCCCTGCAGTGCTTCTGGGCTGTACCAACAACCTGACAAACATAGATCAGTGCCAATGCAAGGAGAGCACTGCAGCTCAATCTCAGTCTCTACCTGTAGGGTTCACTCTTTGATCCATTTTGCTGATTTATTATGTACCATAGCTCAAAAACATTCTTTGTCTTTTTCTTCTGTATTTTTTTTAAATAATCCAGGCCTACTGAAAAATTTCCATGGAGAACAAAGAACCAGCTAAACGGCACCATTACAAGAATGATCCGCTGGGCAAAAATACAACTTTTAACACATTTACACGAACTCTTAGATAACTGATTTGGGCTGAACACCTGGTGATGACTTGGAAAGAAAGGATTTTTTTAAAATTCAAGATTCAAACTGAAAGAGGGGAAATTTAGGTTAGACACTAGAAAGAAATTCTTCCCTGTGTGGGTGGTGAGGCCCTGGCACAGACTGCCCAGAGAAGCTGTGGCTGCCCCTGGATCCCTGGAAGTGTCCAAGGCCAGGCTGGATGGGGCTTGGAGCAACCTGGGAGAGTGGAAGGTGTCCCTGCCATGGCAGGGGGGGGGATGAGATGGGCTTTAAGGTCCTTTCCAACCCAAACCACTCTGTGACCATATGATTCATAATCTCAATTACACATTTGATAATACTCCTATAAATCCCAACATCCATCATCAGTTTAAAAAAAAAAAACATAATCAGGGAGAACAAAAGATTTTTATTGCCCTGGAGGTGTGAAAAAAAGAAAGCATATCCCATCTTTCTATGTAAAAAGTGAAAATAAAGAAGCATTTGGACAGTCAGAGTCCAGCTGTGAAATCTACTGTCATTTCCTAAGGCTCTACACTGACTACAACACTCTCTGAGAAAAATGATGTGAAAGAACAGAGTAGTTAGAAAGAAATTACTCAAGGCCATAGTGCAGAAGCACATAAGAGCTTTTCCAACCCCACCAATGCAAGAGCCAGCCCTGCCATTACCATGAGAAAATGACAGCAAGGTTTCGAAGCAGCCTCTTGAGAAACAGTTGCTCTGCACAGCACTGTGCAGGGCAGCTCCTCGGCCCTGTGAGCAGCTCCCTGTGTGCTGGAGGGTTTTGCAGGCCTGCCAGAGCAGCCTGTGAGCAGCGGGGTGGGGAAAGCCCTGCTGCAGTTACCTGCCCATCCTTGGCATAGCAGACCGAGTTGGACTGGGTGTATTTGACAGCGATGCTGGCCACGATCAGGTCTCGGACAGCAGCCTCGGGCAGCTGGAACAGAACACCACTGTCAACACCACCCTGACACCCATGAGCAGCCATGCTACACCCCCAGCCATCAGAGTTACTGAATCAGACACAGGCAAAACAAGGTAGCTAAAAATACCCTGGTTTGTTCAATTACCAGCAAATTTTGTTTAGATTAAAACCCATAAATGATTGGTTTGGCAGCTCCCAACTCTCAGGGGTAAAACTCAATCTCACCAGGTTCTATCACTGGCCTTAAGCCTGAAAACTCCTCTGCATTTACTGTCATCAGATGTGCTCATAGGCAAACACTAGGACCACAACAACTAGAATAGCTCCCAAAATATGTATTATTTTTAAGTTCCATTCCTAATTTATGAAAACAGTTTTTATTACCTCAATGTCTGAACTTGCTTCTGAGCCCATGACTAATCATGTGCTCATTAACATCTGTTTTTTTAATGAGAACGAGATCAGAGACAAATCACTGAAAACTTTCTGGTGATGTGGGCTCCAATTGCTGAGCAATAGCAGCCAGGCCAGAGTTTAAGCAACACAGTGCACACAAAAGGATGATGTAAACAATGAGTCAGGAGACGTGATGGATCCCTGGCACTTGGCTGTCTCACCATAAAATATTGCACATGGCAGCTTCTTGTTTACAAAGAGTATTTACAAATACTGTGGTAGTCTGAAATAATGGGAAAGGTCCAGCTCCTCTTTGATTCTTCCAGGGAATATAAGCAAAGGAAAACTATCTTGATTTACCCAAGTATATTAGGTCCAGAAAGTCCGCTGCACTGTTTGGTAAGAGCCAGTTAAATCTCATTAAAATATTTTAGGAGCTCTTAAAATGGCCCAATGGTGACTTCCTTGATGAAGGCACAGCAGTTCATTCATTCCATGTGTGTTTACACACATTTATCTCCCAAACTCACGTTTTTATTCTTGGTGACAATGTTCTTGAACAGCGACCGGTCGATGACCGCGTTGTTCCTCTTCTGCATCAGGTTCAGCCCATAGAGGGTTCGAACCTCCAGGTCATCGGGCTCGTAGTGGGGATCCATCTGAAAGCCAAAGACAATAAAGCACTTTTAGACCAAAACCTGCCATCTTCCAGTCTTCACAGTAAGGGGAAAAACAAACACACAGTCTCTTCCAGCCTTCCAAAGGAAGGCAGAAATATTTGGAGCTGCTTCCTACATGCCTCAAGCTACAAAGCCCACCCCTTTGTGGCATTCAAAGGAACAGCGAATGTGATTATTTCCAGAGCTCCACTCTTGGGGCACATCTCCATCCAAGCTGGAAGCACAATTAATTTACGTCAGTAGGGATCAAGTTAACGGCAACTGTGACACTGCACTCAGGTCCACCCATGCATGGCCTTATTCAGAATTTTGGTGGCCCCAGCTGAGGTTTCAGACAGGAAACAACCCAGACTAAGGTGACGAGCTCTAAACAGGAGCGTGCACATGCTTTATGTGGTTTTCCTAATCCACCGAAATGTTTTAGACCAACTTTCCTTAGCACTGCTCTGCATTCAGCCCTGAAGATACAGGCTTCACCAGTACGACCTCATCCTTGCGAAGTTAATTGAATTCCAGGGGTAATCAGCTGCCAAGACTGTCTGCAATTTCATTCCTTCTTGCCTGAAGCTCCTGAGCCATCTTCTCCAGCTCCCCTGGCAGCTACACTACAATTGCAACTTCAGCTAAGCCTTGGATTTTCTTTCTGTGATACTATAGTGAAGTTCTTTGCTCATTTGTCTCTCAGAGGCAGCAGAAATAGGACCTGACAGCAATCTGTGATCTATTAGCCATGTTCACCAAAACTGGGTGATTTTGAAGTCCCAACAATCACTGCAGGAACCAGGAAGGAAACCTGACACTGACTTGGCCACATAATATTAATATTCCTTGACAAGCATGCTGGCTGCAGCACGTAAAGGTGCACCATCTCAGGTCCAAAGTGTCTGTGCTTCCAGCTTCATCCCCGACTGGAGCAGGGGTACAAACCTGGAGGACACAGTAAGCACCATTCTTCTTTTTGGAAAGGATTTTGAGAGCTTCTTCCTCATAGCCAGGAGCCACCACACCATCGGATACCTGCAACACACAGATTTCAGCTTCCACAGGAGAAAAATGAAAGGGAGGCTAAGCCTGAAAGCTCCACCTGCCACTTCCAGAGAGGCACAGACACCTCTCTTGGGGTCTGTATGTGTCCTGCAATAGCAAAAGCACTGTTACACTACGGGTTTCAGTCCTGGGAACAAAAACCAGCAAAGCACTGTGAGCTCCTGGCAGGGGTTAGTAAAAAGCACCCCACATCGCTTCAAGCAGAACGGAACTAATAACTAATATCCTCCTCTGGGGGAAAACAGCTTGACCATGACATCCCCACTTCTCAGCCCTAAATGTGCCTTAAAAACCAATAAATCCTTATTTCAACAGTGACACTCCTGAGGAGGCAAAACCACTGGCAAAAGAGCTGTTAAGAGCATGGAAACAGAGAATTTACATTCATCAGTGCCATGAAGCAATACACAACTTTCACATTTGTGTCTTACAGTGTGGGTGAGGTTTTTTCAGTTTTCAGCAGCACTGTAGCAAATGTTACCCTCACAAACCAGCTGAATATGCTCTTTCATTTGTTTGACATCATAAAATCACAGAATGGTTTGGTTTGGAAAAGACCACCTCATTCCATCCTCCTGTTGCGGACAGGAACACCTCCCACTAGACCAAACCCAAAAGATTCTGTGATTCTAAGTAAAAAGCACAGCCTGGGAAGTGGCTGAGCCTACATGTAAGTGGCAGGGAGCAACCTGTGTCCAAATTCCTGCCTTGGGCAAGGGGCTGGCCAACATTCCAGCCCTCTACTTCTCCCATGACATCTGCTGAACCAGACACTTGTGACAGCCTAACCGGGGTTTCTTTCCACAGGTTTACAATCACCTCGTGGAAAGCAGCACTGCCAGCTCTGCTATTTCACAGGCTCTAGCACACAGCCAGGTGTTAATTGGTAGGAAAAACAGATGCATCAAAAGACTGGTGTAAATTCTGCACTCCAGATCAGAGATCACACAAACTACAAAAACCAGTAAAAGTCTTCCAGGTAAAATGGGCTGATTTCCAACAAAAAGGCTGCTGCAAACCAATGGCTGCATCTAGAGTGATTCTCCTTGATAGCCTAGAACAATTTGCTGCTGTCACTAACCTCTCTGGAGATGATCTTGGCAGTAGCCACATCGCAGATATCAGACAGGGCAATGAAGTCACCAAAAGAGGACATCCGATCAGCACCTGAAAAACCCTGATTTTACTCATTTATCAAACTACAGCATCAGACAAAGAAAACTCTTCACTCCTACAGTCCAGTCATTTGCTACGAGAGCTAAGAATTTAATCCCACAGCAAAAATAACCAAAAAAAAAAAAAGAGGCCATAAAAGCAAGAAGGATGAAAAATCCTACCTCAAACACATGGACCTTTAAATACTCCCATAGTTCAGATATTCTTCCTTCTTCACTGCCTCTGTCAAAGCTCTAACTCTGTAATGACTACCTCCAGCACTGCAAGCAGCTCAGCTGTACCCTTGGTGGCAAGAGGACAAGGAAAGGCAAGGATCACACAGAAAGATTTTAGATGGGAGACAGTTGGAAAAAGAGGAAAGCTTTTAGATGGCTATGCTCCCACCTGGCTTCTCCTGCAAGAAAGCAGACCCAGAAATGTAGCAACTTTTTTCTTCCTTTTCTTTTTTAATAAGTATTTTCTGCATTTAATGGCATAGCTAAGGCGAACTCCATTCCCATCACAAATGCTCCACTACTCAGCAAGGTCAATTCTTCTGTCCCTGCCATTCTAAGGGTTTATTTTTCTAGCAATCATGCAGTTGTTTTGTGATAGCAACACTCAAAGGTGGTCTGTGAAGAATGAACCCAAGCCAATGTGCTCCTTAGCAAGTTTGCCTTGTTTTCTAGAATCTGTGCAGCTTTTCCAGGAATGCCACGGAAAACGAGAGACATAGCAAAGTATCTCAGCTAAGCAGAGGAAGCTGGTTTTGTCCACATTTTTTAACTTTTTTTTGTGAGCTCTGCCGTACAAAAGCATTAAAAAAACCCCCATCAAACACCAGACAGAAACATCTCCACTCAAGTTAAATATTCCTGAGCAGCCCAATGCCGAGTGTGCTACCAGCACCACTGTTCATCCAAATCCTTTAGTCAAAGCCCCATATACATATATATGTGTGCATGTGTATAAGCACACATTTAAATTTACAAATATATCATCTTACAGTAGGCCTTCTATATTCACCAAGGAACAGAATCCAAAGTGGTTTTAGCTCTTTGAAACAGTCACTATACAAGGGCTGCTCTGCTGGAAAGCAACTTTTGATAGGCAATCAGGCAGATCCTTACGGAGAAAACCCCTCTGGAGGAAGAGCGTGGTGCAAAGGGAAGAGTAGGGGAAGAGCTGAGGATGCTGCTCAGGCGCTGAGCCCTGAACTTAGCTCTCTGGACAGGCTGATTTGCCGTGGCTATTTGGAGCCCTCACCTCTGCTCCGGGCATAGGCAGAGGCCAAGGGCGTCAGGGTCTTGTGCAAGTCGTGCACCATGCACACTTGGGCCTCCTCCTCGCTGAGCGGAACTCCAACAGCAGCACCTAGTGGGAAACACGAGCCAGGGCACTCAGACTGCTGTTGCCTGCCCCAGGACCTGCCCACACAGCCGGGGGAGGGAGCGCGGGCCACCCTACCTGCAGGACTGACGTGCTTGAAGGAGGCTGCAGCCGGAATGCCCAGTGCCTGCTTGAGCTCCTTCACCAGCTGCCAGGCATTGAGGGCATCGCAGAGGTTGATGAAGCCGGGAGAGCCATTCACCACTGCAAACACAGCACATGGATACGTTAAAGCAGGCAAACCCCTCTCCCAAGTGCCTGGAGAGCCAGCACAAAGGATTTCTCCCAGCAAGCACTCAAATCACTATGAACTGTTTTTGTTCAATGATCCTGGCTCTGCAGCAACTGGTGGAGTGCCCAGAAATGCAAACCAAGAGTAAAGGCCATTTAAAAGTCTGCTCTCAAAACGTTTTGCTCTGGCCCTGAAAGAAGAACTGCTCGTACTGACATGGCAGCACTGTGAGCATTTCAGGAGACTGGAGAAGAAAAAATCATTTTAACAATAATCCACATCCAGGAGTGAACCTAGCATAGTTCTGCTGCCATACTGGGAGGCAGAGCTGCAAGCAAATCGACCTCTGGTGCAGGAATGGAAAAGCTTCCTAAGAGGTCCCAGAGTTGAAATGGGGAAAACGCTGCAACACAAAGCTTCACTGCCTGTTCAGCAGGACAATGCCTGCACACATTGAAAGCAGTCTCAAGAACAAGAGTAGCCAGACTCTTCCGCCCAAACAGGGGTTTCCCTCACTACTGTGGCGAGTGGCACACCCCGTAAAATGGCAGAGAGACACATCAGACCTGTCTCAAATTTGCCGGTGGGACTAGTATCCCTTCCTGCTGCCACCATCAGCAGGAGCAGCATTCTACAAAACCAAGGTAACAACCGCCTGCTCAAAACCATCAAAGAAAGAAAGACAAAAAAAACAACAAAACCAATTCAAACCTAGAGAAAGACATCTTGGTTTCTAGGCAGAGTAAACAGTGACACAGAAAAAAAGGGGGAAGATACTAAACAAGGAAAAATGGCAAGTAGAAAAACATCTTAAAAGGATGACAAGGTTTTCCTTTGCAAAATCTGGATCTAATGTCAAGCCATAAATCTGTTCAAAGTATCTTGGACGCACAATCCTACAGCAACAGAGAATACAGAGCTGCAATTGGTCTTGTGGGGCTCAGCAGAGCAGCTTTCCTGTCTCATACAGCTCAACTTTTTAAATGCTAAGTTAGTGCCACTCAGTAATAAAGTAGCTGTGAAGGTACCGCTGGCCATCCCTCGGACTAAGGCACAAGATGGCCTTTCAGTTTCAAAGACATGTCCAACCACCTCCACTCCCAGCTATCCCAGAGCTCCCTCTTGGCCAGCACAGCCGAGGCCTCACCTGTCAGGGGCAGTTTGGGACTCGTGGTGTAGAGCTGCGCAGGACTCTGGTGAGGATTCATGCCGTACCTCAGGGGCAGCTGGGACACTCCCTTGCTGTACTCCTTCCTGAAGTAGTCAGAGATGGCTGCATCGTACTGAGCAGTGTGGGTGAAGGCCTGGGGACACAATGGGGGACACTTGTCAACTTAGAAACATCAACTTACAGAGGATTTGGTGTTTAAAGAGGCAAAGAACCAAAGGCACATGAGCCTGGCCCAGCCCTTCATGGCAGGAAAACGCGACCAACCTTCAGTGCCAGCAGCCGCCGGGTTTCCATGGCAGTATCTTTGTCCCTCGATGCTGCCATCTCTTTAGCTATGGCAGCGTAGTCTGCAGGGTCACACACGACTGTCACACGGGCGTGGTTCTTGGCAGCTGCCCGCAGCAAGGCCACTCCCCCTGCAAGAGAGGGGCACAGGCGTAAAGCTCTTCCCTCCTGCACACAGCACCATCAGGATGCACGGCTGAGGCCAAGCAGGGACGTGCACCATCAATCCTTTGTGCCAGATGAATGTGTCCCCTCTCTCCAGCACAGAGAGGGGTGAGAGTGCTCTTCAAAACGCCCAAGGCTGGTGAGTTTGACTCAATCTGCTGCTGAAGGTGCACACTGACTGGCCTTGGCAGAGCCAGGCAGAGCAAACAGGATGTGGGTTGTGACGAGCAAGTGGGGGCAAGAATGTCTTTGAACAGCACAGCCACATCCCAAAGAAGATGGCTGTCCCCACACACGGCTTAACCACCATTCTCTGCACGCTGGGCCAGGCAGGGGTCTGCAGAAAGATTTGCTTTCACACTGCCGAACAACAGAGGTTCCCAAATGTCTCTGCAAATAATAATGAATCTTGCCCAGGTCCTCTGGGTGAGATAAAATGCCACACTTCTTCCTTCAGTCTGACTGCACTGCTATTGCAACTCTTTAAATCATACAAGATACTAGGCTGTTGCAAAGGAAAAGTAGAGGCTGGCACTGCTTCATGCAGAGCAAGTATTACTCCATAAAACATTTAATAGAGAGCTCTGCTGGGCATCATTTGGACTAAACCACTGCAAGAAAATCCAATCCCAATTCAACCGCATGGCACAAAACTGTGCCTGTACTGTTCACAGGCTGCCAAGCAGAGATGCTGCAGTGAAGGAACAGCAAGCCTTTGAGGTTAATAACTAGCAGCAAGAGAAAACATGCTAATGCAGGTGTCCATGCTTCCCAACTCAGGTCCTGAGTACACTCCCACATATTCAGACCAACCCCTTTCCTTGCAATGGCTTCCTGCAGTGAAGTTCTCAGCCATCCTCAGAGCACTTTCAGCGGTTCAGCTTTGCTCTCCAAAGCTCATGGTTTTTTAAACTTCTATTAATCTGTCAGGCTGCAAAAGTGGTTTAGTCTGCTCTCCATGTTTCAGTAGGAAGCATGGTCCACCAGGCCTTTCCAAGCGCAGCCCTCAGGCTCCTTCTTCTGGGCAGTGTATGACTTCCCCCCATGCAGCATGCCTTGCCAGCCTGTTATTGCCATTTTAATTGCTTAAAAGCAACACGGCTTACCCAACTATGCCTTCAGTCTGCTCCTTGCAGCTCCTGAGCTCTTGAGCAGACTTCCTTTACAGGTGTGCAAGGCCACCAAACAAAAAGAGAAGACCACTCAGAGTTCAGAAGCGTAAGAGTCTGTCTGGAAAGCAGATTTGCTCTCCCTTTAGCTTACCAATATCAATCTTTTCCACCGCGTCTTGTACAGTCACACCAGGAGAAGATACAGTCTTCACAAAGGGGTACAGGTTGCACACTACAACTCTGAGAATTGAAGGGGAAAACTGGGTTATTCGGGAAGAAATAAAAGTGCCAAACTGGGCTTGGCAAGCACAAGATATCACCAGTGATTTTATGGTCGTTTCTCAGATCAGGGACTAGCATAAAATCCTGTGGCCAAGAATGGTGCTCAGCCCAAGGGCAAGTGATGGCACAGTCCATTAGGACATTTAAGCAAATTCCGTGTATCAAACAACGTCAGTACCACAGTTTACAGCAACCGGATTAAAGGAAGAGCTTCTTTAAATACATGTGCCTGAATATAAATATTTAGTGATTTTAGTCCACACTTGAGCCATTTCAAAGGACTTCAAAGTGGGCTCTCAGCAATACTGAAAATGGGCATCCACCAATTCTCCTAAGAGAGTAAGTACCCAGGGAAGGTCCACAGCAAACAAAGTGCAATCGATCTAATTTTCCACAACTTTTCCAAGAGCAGAAAATGACCTACATGTCACCTTCCGGACTTTTAAAATACCAACAACATGTGACACCTGAGCGTGCAGCCCAAATGCCACAAAGCTTCTGTAGCACATGAAAGCAGGGGAGAAAATTGACTTTTCCCTCTCAAGCTAAGACTGGACCTTACTGGAATTAGTTTTTCCATCTGATCTCGAAGCAGGTCTGTATTCCAGCAAGCATGATTGCCTGCCCCATCCTACCAGAACCACAGGAACTGCAGTGAAAGGAGGGATTTGTTCTGACCTTCACAAACAGGGTTTTTAATCCAAGAGAATTAAATTACTCTCTTGATGTGAGTACGTGAAGGTATCCAACTCCAAGGCGGGCTCAATATGGCACGGAACTGCTGTGGTGAGTACCCTTGTGTCCAACTCATAACGCTCCTTTATTCCCGCTCCGTGTGAACTCCAGTAGAAGGGATGATAAGCTTCCAGTATGGCTTTCAGAACCCCCTGTGTCTCTAAATTTCCTACAATGTCTTTTATTGTCCCTTCTGTTTCTCATGCCCCCTTCCCCCCAATTCATTCATGCTCCTGACCTGCTGCAAACCATCAGGAATCTGTGGACTTTAACACTGCTAATGCTTTTATCTGTGCAAACCAAGACAATCAGTATCAGGCTTTCCTTTGTTGACTTGGATATGCAAATTTTATGCAACTATGCAAAGACAGTCCTGCTGAGGATCAGCTACTTCTGCTTTTTGCAAGAGAACCTGAATCCAAATTATCAGTCTGGATGCAAGTGCACCATAAGTCACTGATGTAAGGGCACGTTATTCCCCCTGCAATTCCTCAGAGCCTGCTTTAACATGCAGCATGCTCTGAAGAGCCACCACTGCTGAGCCATCTAAGAGGATTCCTGTGGTTTTAAATTTCAGGTTTTCAAATTCAGCCCAGAAATCCATCCATAAAATAACCAAAGTAATTTTAAATGGTGCCATACTTACCAGATGCATTCTGGCCCACAGTTATACTGTGCCTCCCACATTGGCTACACCTACAGTTTGCTATGTCCAGCTCAGCCGCTTGTTTCTGAACCAGGAGCTACTCCCTGATGTACAACTGGTTATTCACAAGCTGTAGTTGGATGTTAACACCAGTTAGTCACTTACAGTCCCAAACTGCCCTGTGTGACTGCACCAAGTAAACACATTCTAACAGAAACTGGAAAAAAATAAATCTTTGGTAATTAGTGCACAAACTGTGTTACTTCAGTTTCTGGGTGCAGCTCACTTGCTCCTGAGACGGCTGGCAAAGTTTTAAGTTTTCTGTCTCTTATCTGTGTGTTTTCTGTCTGAACAAACGCCGTGTTCCTGACCCACTTTCCGTGTCTATTCTTTATTTATGTGTTGAAACTCAGTAAACATTATGCAAATATCAAAGGGTATATTTACTAAGCAAGCATTTCAAAATCGGGAATTGCCATCTGATCAGACACGTGGAAACAACCTGAGGGAAGATGAGCCAGCTCCAAAAGCACTGAACTCAACTCTGCAACACGTGTAATGTGGCCCTACACTGACTGTGTGTAACGTGCCAGAATTCCCAGGGAACCAGAAGAAATTCAGACCTCTAAGTCCCCTGTGGAAACCACAACGTAACCTTCCCGGTTTAGTTTTCTCTTGCTACAAGTGATGAAGAGGCGCCCGTAGAAAATTGTATTTTTAAATTCATAGTATGTCCTGCCAGGGCAAAGAAAGGAGACTGCAGATCTGCTGGTGTGTAGATGTTACAATCCCTACTGCTCCTCTTCCTTGGTGTTGACTGGGCTCTAATGTTGGTTTTTGATCACTGATGGATTGCATCACATCCTCCAACATTTACCTTACAAGGCTGAAATCCTGTTTCTTCATGTCAGCATTATCCTCTGGAATATTGCGAGCCAAGATGCCTAGTTACAAAAAACAGTGCATCTTCATTAAAAAAGAACTAAATCACCAACAGGTTTTTAATTCAACATCTCCTTTCACACTGTACTTTTTCCCTCAGAGACCTTCCATCGTAACTTTTTTATTCTAGTTCAGACAGCACCCTCAGCCCCTGCTCCTTTATTCCACTTTACAGAGTCTTTGGCTGTTCAAATTCCACACTAGCAGGTGCTCTTCCCCCAAGGCTAAATCCTAGAGCATTCCAAGTACTGACCAGCAACCTCAACAATGTACTTTCTAAGCACTCAGTTGCTACCCTTAGAACACTGAAACCATCATTAAGGACTTCATGGGAGAGAAAAAGGGCACCTGCCCTTTGAGACAAGGGAAGCAAGAGAGAATGAGCAGTGCAGGTGGCTGATGGGGTCTGGGAACTCAGAGAAACACGAGGGTGACAGAGTGGCACAGCGAAAGGAACAGCACAGTCCTGCGTTCAGGGTCACGGGAGATTGTCTCCAGCCCTCACGTACAATGGGCAACAGGTTCCACATGAGGTAACTCAAGTACAGCAACAGGAGATGAGAGAGCAGGTGCACATTTGCAGATAGACCACTTATCAGAGACCCTCCCTGCTGAAGAGGAGTCAGAGAACATCAGAGCATGCAGAAATCACCCCTAAAGCCTACGCTGTTGCGTTCCTTGCGCTGCACGCCAGACCCACCCACAGGTTAAACTCCGTGGAGCTCCCTGCCCGAGCACGTCTGCAGCTGATTCTGCAAAGGCATCCGCAGAGAAGCTCTGTTACTTATAGCCCCGGGGACAGAGCTCTGCTAACTGCAGAGATGCCAGCATAGCAACAAGGAGCTAATTCAGCCACCCTGCACTTCTCCACCCTTTGGCTCTTCACCTCTCCTTCTATTCCTGGAGCAAATCTGTTCTCATTACTTGGTTCTTCCGCACAACCCTTAAAAAAAGGCATCCGTCAGCTCCTCCTTCCCACCTTCCCTGCCCTCTTTTTTTAGGCTGAAAAATGTATTAGCAGAAACATACCAGCGTGGACTGCAGGATGAAGGGTTTTCACACGTCCACCCAGCATCTCAGGGAAGCCTGTCAGGTCTGAAACATCTCTGCCCAAGAAGAAAACAGCAGGGTAACAGATGTGCCATACTGACTTTATCTAGAGGTTGAATGACCCAAACCAAAGTGTATAAATTTCACTACAAAATCCCCCTATGCCAAAGGGGCAGCAACTGCTTTTCCCAAGAATGGAAATAGAGTTCATGGGTCACACCCAACTAAGCAGTACAGTTATTTCTTGAATACACTGGAATAACCAAGATAAGCAAACCCTAAGTCAGAATGGTTTGCAGAGAGAACGGAAGGCCATGCAGAGGTGCTCTTCCTCCCAGCTTAGTTTCACCGCTCCTTGTGACTGTTTAGGGTGGTAAGTAACAGTAATGAGGGAAGGAGAAATGTGAGAATCCTTTGCTTCAGACTTCACTGACAGCACAGCCAAGGAAAGAAGTTGGAGAGACACAACCAAGTGCTGGGTAACAGTGAGCTCTGGGGGTGATGTAGATTTGTGCTGATGTGTGCCAGGGACCAACCACTGCATTCGTGGAAAACAAAAACGGAGTCAGTCACCTGTCCTGCCAAATAATTGACATTTTTTTTCATCACTGCACTGAAACCCATTTTTATTTGGTCAGAGCTGTTTTTTAAATCACAGCATGGAAGAAACCAGAACAAATTTCCCCAAAACCATGGGCTAAAACAGCCAGTGACTGTACCTGACCTTTTTCCAACAGTGGATGCACAACACTTAAAGGCTCTGTCTGCATTAAGCGATTGTGCTGGGAAAATTATTTGTGACCAATGAACTCCAGTGAGCTTCAACATGTTCCTGACACATCAGTGCTGTCCCAGGACTAGGCAAGGATCAGCTTTCACCTGGCTGTGAGGAGCTGCACTCAGGGCAGATGATGAACATCAAGGTAACAGACTTGTCCCACGGAAACAAAGCTGGCTCGAGGCAGACAAGGCATCCCAACAAAAAGCTCCAACACCTCTCTGCACAGTAACACTCCTCAGCCTCAGCCAACAGACCCCTGAGTAAGAAGGTTCTGAAGTTTGCTTTGGAGCAGGGTTTTCTTTCTTTTCTTTTTTTTTTTTTTTTTTGGAAGGGAAGACTTGCTTTCAGATCAGTTTTCACCCATTTTTGTTCAAAGAGAAAACAATTTAAGCAACCTCAGGGCCCAAAAGAGCATTTCTGGTGGTGATGTACAGGGCAGTGTGTGTACCTGACAGGCAAGCCAGCATCCCTCAAGGACTTGGCTGTTCCTCCGGAGGCAATTAAACCCAGGCCAAGCGCATTCAGGCTCTTCGCAAATTCCACCAGGTTGGTCTTGTCAGAGACGCTGAGTAAAGCTGGCAGACGGGAAGAGCACGAGTGTTTGGGTTTTAACAGTGGAACAGAGACAATGACAGGATTAAGCGAGTGGAGCTTTTATAAGTTCCGTAGTTTAGCAGTGTACGCGGCGCCAGGCGCCTGGGGAGGGGAAGGGGAGCTCCAGAGCCTCGCGCTTCTCCTCAGGGGAGGCCGCGGCCTCAGGGCGCCCGGCGCGAGGCCGCATTTTCTCAGCGCCCTCCCGCTCCCCGCGCCCTGCGGCGGCCCGCACCGGGAACAAGGGACACCCGGCCCGGGGGACACAGGCAGCGGCCGCCCGCCCCCGGCACCCCGCGCGGGAACCACCGCTGAGGCGCCTTCCGGGGCCGCCCTTCCCAGGCGAACCG
>VZTI01000014.1:11810-52838 GCA_013397865.1 Struthidea cinerea | reverse complement strand
AGGAGGGCGCGGAGGCACGGAAGGGACGAGCGGCGGCGGCCCGGCGGGATTTGGGCGCACGGGGGCGGGAGCCGGAGGGGGCGGCCCGGGCGGGGCGGGGAATGGAGGGGGGCGGCGGTGCCCGGGCCGGGTGGCGGGCACGTGTTTTTTGGGACACACGCGTGGCCTCGGGGTGCGGCAGGGACAGCGAGGTGCGGTGCCCTGGAGGGTGAGGATGCCCCGTGTGCTCAGTGCGTGTGTGTGCGCGACGTGGGTGCACCAAACACACAGAAACACGCACACATACACGCGTGTATGTGTATGTGCACTGACACGGGTGCACCACCCACACACAGAGGTACGGATATGTGCCCAGACACGCGTGTGCACACGCACACATACAGAATTTTCCGCGGTGGGAAACCCAGCTTGGTACACAGGTGGAGAAGGAGGTGTAGTGAGGCAATGCCTCATTGCAGTGGAAGGTGGTGCAGTAAGGACCATTAATTTTTTCCAGGAGTACGGACAGGAGTTTCATCTGTGGAAAATCCTCTTGCAGAGCTTCCACACTGGCAGAGGCAAGACACTCATTTACCAAGTCTGAGGTAAAAAATCATTTGCAAATAGTAAAATTATACTTTTCTTTCTTTATTTGTTTTTCTCTCCATAAGGAGAGCTATCATGGGGAGCTTTTTTCCACTATGGGCCTCCAAATTTCCTGATAATCCTTGCAAAAGAGCTTTGCTTGTTTTCCTTCTAGCCTGTGGTTCACAGGTAACACTGACTGAACGTGTTGGCTTTAACTGGTTAAAATCTGTGCAGTGCCCCTGTACACCCCAGCAGGGTTTAGCTGGGAGAGCAGTGCTTTGCAAGTAGAGAGCTCTGCAATTAATTTGCAGCACAAGCCCTGGCCCCACCTGGTAGTATTGAATCACCAATAATGTCAGCACGGACAGGCCCCTGAGGCATCCCTGCGTACTTGTGTCACGTTTTCATCGACCACACAGGTGTTCGCTGTACACCTGCAGCTCCCAGAGCGCTCAGACTGCATTAGGCTCTCCACTTGCATTAAAAAAAAAGAAGGAATAAATGAAAGTTTTTAGCTCTTGCAGGCAAAAAGGTGGGAAGTACAGTGCAAGTGCAGCTGGAATGCCCAGACTACTGACTGTTTTGATTTGTGAGTCTCTGGGCTTGAGCAGTATTGTCTGTGTGAGGAAGAGTCAAGCCAGAAATACCAAACAGACCGAATAAACCCAGTGTGTGGATTAAACTCTCAGTAGCAGCTAGTGACAAGCAGTAATAAATTACTTCTCAGGAGGGTGGCCGGGGCCAAATGAAAATATACTGCTAAGTGCTACATGAGCACTATCATTATGAAAATACACACCTTGGAGAGAATAAAAGTTGTGCAAAGAGTACAGCTGAGGTGGGCTTTGGTGATGATTAATGTATGAGCGCATGATCAGTCTGACAGAGCGCTGCATTTTTATCCAACGTCGGAGAGCGACTGTGTATTCCAGCTGGGTGCCTGGTGGCCCTGTCGGCCTGTGCATAAGGACAGGGACGCTGCTGCCTTTGGACAAACAGTAGGTGGGACGTTATCAGTGTCAATAATGGCGTTGGCTGTGTTGCCTGTCCAGCAGTTCATTGTCCCTTGGCACCTGAGGTGAGGTTTCTGCTTGTGCAGGAGTGGCAGGGGGTGGTGGTTTGGGCTTAACCCCTGTCCCAGTCCAGAGGAGGTCACGAAAATGATTAGAGGGATGGAGCACCTCTGCTATGAGGAAATGTCGCTGTGAGCGGCACTAACAGCGAGGAACGGCACGACAAGTTCAGGAGAAATAATAACTCATTTATTTAATTATAAATCAGTTTATATAACTTGGGTCGCAAGCATGGCATAAGGTCATTGGTCACCGACCATCTGCCTCCCGTACCGGTTGGCTAAAATCTTTCAGAATATGTGGATGCTGAAAAGCTTTGGTAGAGAAATCTTTCAGCTTTCTGCAGTGTTCTGTGAGAACTTTGCAGTTCTCACAGAAGCTATGAAAAACACTGCTATGGGTTTTGTAAACTAACTCGTTATCTTGCACCTTGGTTTGTTATGCAAGATTGTTATGGTTCTAGCTTTCTAATATTTTGGAATAAGTGTCTTAGAGCTTGACCAATCCCCTCAAGGGGTGGATGGCCGAGCACCCGATTGTCTTATGCCATTCAACACACTCTTTGCCAACCCTGTTATAAAAATGATGATTTAATCAATTGAGAACACTACTGTTTTCCTTCTGAACTTGTCGTGCCGTTCCTCACCGTTAGTGCCGCTCACAGCGACAAGAATATTTTCCCAGACAGTATCATAACAATACTACACAACAACTGCAGGTGCAAGATAGAGAAAGTTTGCTTACAAAACTGTAGCACCGTTTGTCATAGTTTCTGTGAGAAACAGAGCTTTCACAGAGTGCTGCAGAAAGCTGGAAAATTTCTCTGCTAACACTTTTCAGTGTTCACAAGAAAAGGCTGAGAGAATTGGGATTGTTCAGCCTGTAGAAGAGAAGGCTTTGGGGTGACCTAGTTGTGGCCTTCCAGTGCCTGAAGGAGCCAACAAGAAAGATGGAGAGAGACAACTTACAAGGGCCTGGAGTGACAGGACAAGGGGAGATGGGGTCAGACTGAAAGAGAGCAGGGTTAGACTGGACACTGGGAAAAAATTCTTCCCTGTGAGGGCAGTGAGGCCCTGGCACCAGTTACCCAGAGAAGCTGTGGCTGCCCCATCCCTGGAAGTGTTCAAGGTCAGGTTGGATGGGGCTTGGAGCAACCTGGGATAGTGGAAGGTGTCCCTGCCCATGGCAGGGGAGTGGAACTGGATGATCTTTAAGGTCCTTTCCAACCCAAACCATTCTGGGATTCTACATCTGAGAAGGGCCATTCTGGCTGTGTGCTAGAGGGGTGTCTGGAGTTGGATGTGATTGGTGTGTCCTGGTTTGGGGATGGCTTTGCAGGGAAATCAGACAGTCTGCCTCCTCAGAGGTTTAGTTTTGTTTTATAGAGCTTAATTTGTTTTGGTGATGTTTAGAGGATATTCAAATACCCTGTGCTCTGCTCATGTCCCAACATTTATTCAACAGGAATGAGGTCCCTCTGGAGCTTTTTCCCGGTGTTTTAAAGCATTACAGAAGCTCGTCCTGAGCCAAGAATGCAGTAACATCATATTGGAAATAATGGGAAGAGGTAAATGCTAGAATTACAAATACCACATTAAGGTTATTTCTAAATCATGCCAGGGCCTACATCCAAGAAAGAAAAATCAGGCTTAATAAGCACTGTGCTCTGCTGTGTTAATAAGTAAAAAGAGGATGAAGCTGAATAGAGGCACACGAAAGGGATGGTGTTGCTGTTGTTAGGACAATACCCTAGATCCCCTTCTCTTGAGACTGTAGGGAGCAAGCAATGCTTTTTAGCTTGGCTCTGAGTCTCTGCTGTGAGTCTGTTTCCTGTTGTTGGGTTTTTTTCACGTAGCAGACCCAGAAGAGTGTAGAAAAAAAGGTCAGTTTGGCTGTTGATTAATCTGTTAGGACAGGAAGCAAACAAGGTAGGGTTCTCCAGCTACCTGCAGCTGCCTGTGGGCTAGCAGAGGGTGGGCTGGGCCTGCCTGTGGACAAGGAAGACCCAGCCAAAATGCAGGACTCCATCCAAAGTGGAAGTCTGTGGCTGGTCTGGTTTGGGGCTTCAGAGGTGAAGTAGTAGTAGTGAGTAGTGAGTGTTACACCAGTGGTCTGATCTGGATCTGTCCTAGCTCAGGAAAGGTGTCTCATCACCATGAGGCTGCTTTGGAAAAACATGGCATTGTGGGCATCTCTGCCCGTGTGAACACAGTCCTCAGCTTTGAAATTCCCCATCATATCAAGCTTATCTTCCTTAACCAGGCCCTGCTTTCATTTATGCACCTCCCCACGCTTTTCCTCAACAGCCCCTTGCCTCTGCTATGCTCTGTGTTGCCCTCAAGCAAAGGTTGTGGTATTCAGCATGATGTAAGACAAATACATCTCAGTCCTACTCAAACTCCTGTTTTCTTCCCTGGCAGTTATTAAATGGGAAGCAAAGAAGTGCAGATGAGCAATACGTTGCATTCACAATGCTTCTTCTGCATTGTTCTGGTACTTGGTATCTCCCTTGAGGATGCTGTTTGCCAGGCACTGAGCCTCAGTTTCTCCAGTCTCCCAGAGACCACAGTCTTGCAAGCACTTTTCTATGCTCCTCACTCAGTATTATGGGATTGCTTACTGCAGAGGTCTCGTGGAGGCTTCAAGTGCCCTGTCTCAGATGCTGCACAACAGTAGAGGTGGGAGTGGCATTGAATCCAGGCTGCTTCTCAAGGGTTACTGCTATATCCAGGCTTTTGGTTTGTCTGCCTTTTGCTCTCAGGGTTCATGAGAACTGCAGGATAAAATCTTTGGTGTATTCCAGGAGAAAAAGAGCTGCTAAGTGTTGCTCTGTTGAACCTTGTTCAAGAACTGCATCCCACTGCCCGTGCCACTCACTACCAGTTAACTCTGAGGTAGCTTCAGCCCTGAGCTGATGAACAGGCTGGCCAGGAGTGTTCCACAATAACAGAGAGGCTCAAGAGCCCTGATGTATTTTGAGTTTCTTTTTCAGCCCTTATCAGCTTGGAGCAGCTTTTGTTTTACTGTGTTCCTTGGAGGTCCCAGTTAAATCACATCCGTGGTGTGCCGGCTGTCAGCTGTCCTTGTAAATCCCTGCTCAGGGTTCCACGGAGCTGCTGAGGTGACAGTGAGCCTTTAGCTAAAGTTCAGAGACACCAAAGAGCTCTGCACGTTCAATTTGACCTGGGGTGTGAAGGTTACATCCCCTCTTCACTCACCAACGCCAGTGGTCGGTTTTCCCAAACCTGTGATATTAATGTCTAATGCTTTTCAGGCAAAAGAATCTATTTCCTTGTAATAGAATAAATATTGCAGATTTCAGCCTGAGTTACTCTCCTAATGCTCTGGGTTATGAATGAGACCCAAAGGTGCATAAACCGAGCAACAATTTGCTTTCTGAATGTTCCCATTCCTTTCCTCCCACAGGCTGGTTCCTATCCAAGCTTAGGAGGAAAAATAATATGAAAAAAGTAAGAAATAGTTTCTCCTGTTGGCGACTCAGTGCCTGCTTTATGGTCTGAACCCACATGTAGGGTGTGGCTGAACAGGTCTCTTTGCAATTGCAAATATAGGGTTTGCAGTTAAAAAAAAAAAAAAAATCCCGTCCACTTTGAAGTACCTTGGCTTCTTGAGCTATTTGTGTGAAAGGAAGAATTCCCAGAGAAAAGAAAAGAGGAGGAAATATTCTGTTTGGGTGTTTTTGCTGTAGGTGCAAAGAAATTACTTTATCCACAAATAAACAGGCTGCTTTACCTTTTCATAGCACCATGGAATCCCAGAATGGCTTGGGTTGGAAGGGACCTCAAAGCCATGGGCAGGGACACCTTCCACTATCCCAGGCTGCTCCAAGCCCCGTCCATCCTGGCCTTGGACACTTCCAGGGATGGGGCAGCCACAGCTTCTCTGGGAAATTGAAATCACTGATTCTTTCCCACAGGAGCTGTTTTTATCAGCGTCTCCCTTTGCCCCCAGCTCTTTGGACACCAGCGCTTGTGTCCCTGGGTGAGAGGGCTGCTGCCGGGAGAGCAGTCCGGCCGGGATGCTGCCGGAATTGCAGGGAGCTGGCTCCCACTAGAGCGCGCTAGGACAGTTCAAATGGGGCTGGTTTTCTGCTGGCATCAGGGCGGAACCATCCAAGACGCCTATGTAAGGAATGGCACTTTTGTTTCTCAGCAGGGATTCTGGCTGGGTTCCCCGTCTTTTGGGTACGCTTTCCCTGGATGAGTGTGCGGCAAAGCCAGCGGTAGCTGCCTGAGAGGACTGAGGTTTGGGGTGGGTCAAGTGCTGGTAACCTGTTGGAAGACCCGGCCTGGACGGAGGGCAGGGAGGAGCTCTGTCCTCAAGCCCTGGCCTATCTCACAGTCCCTTTGTTTGCTGCTCTGTAAGGCAGAGGAAGGGGGAATCTGTGCACTACTTGAACATGGACAGGAGTCCACCTCTAAGTCCCATTGTTGGTCTGCTGTTTTCATTTGTGCATTTTGAAACTACCCCTAACAAACTTGCCCACCTTCACAGGAGAATTTCCTGCCTCAGCCCAGGCTCAGACCCCTGTCTGCTACCCTAGTTTGCTTCATGTTTACTTAATTAGCCAGCTGGAGCATAATTCCTTTCATGATCTACAGTCTAATACATAAAGATGACAGTGACATGAATCTTGGCTTAGGTTTCAATTTGCATGTTAATTCATTGTGGTTCCCCTGATAGCTGGAATTTGCTCCAACAGGATCTGGGAGATGATGAAATGGGCGGGGTGTTCTCCTGTGTCCCAGCGAGAGCCTAGAGCGATAGGTGACATAGTTTTACTGTCCACCAGGCATCATCTCTTGTAGATCGACAGCAAAAAGCAAAGCAAAGGTGAAAAGCAAAGCAAAAATCCTAGATGAGGAGTTTTTCTCAGTACAAAATGCAAATAAGAGTCATGGCTCTGGTAGTTGAGAAGCATCTGGAAATCAGTGAAGCCTGGTGAGACAGCCTGCAACAGATTAAGAAGGAACGCAGTGATTTTACACAGCAATCCAGCCCCAGTCATCTCTGGTTCACAAAGCCCTCGACACACTTCTCTGGAGAGGAGAGACTCTCCAGGCAGGGAGGAAACAGTGATTTCCCTGAGTGGGAGACAAGCCCGTGTTGGCTGTGAAGGGTTTAGGCACAAACCCCATCACTCCATGAGACTCATCTCTCTGTCTGACAACCAGGAGCTGGCTTACAGGGAAGGAAGTGCTGCGAGCCTGTGTTCGGTTCCAGCGCTCTGGGGGACCCTGGGAACACCGTCAGGCTCACAGGAGACTGTCAGCAAATGCAGGTAGAGCTGCCATTTGCCAGCATGCCTGAGAAAACAGCAGCTTGCCAAAGGTGGCACGAGGAGGCTCTCCTGGAAAGACAGCCATAGGTGGTTATTTATCTGTTACATTAGAGCTAACTGAGATCCAGACCCCGGAGAGCCGGGATACAGGATGAAAACAGGGCTTGCCGCAAGACCCTGTGAGCTGAATAGAAATCATGGCTAAATTGGAGGATGGGAAAAGACACAGAGTTGTGTGAAGAGGCATGGCCAGCATCACACAGCAGGCAGTGCCACAGCCAGCGAGGCTTGGAGCAGTCTCTAGCTGGCAGATGGGTTTAGTTGCAGCAAATCATCCATTTTCAGATTTTGCTGATTTTACACAGTCTAATCTTAATAACAGAAGAAAAGAGTGAGACTTTTTTTTTCATAAATCACTTATTCTTTTCCTTTTTTTCCTTCCCAAGTAACTGCACTAGGTCACTGTATTTTGGCCTTAGAAACATGGATAACATTTTAATGAAGAATTGCGGAGACAAAAAAATGAAAATAAATGTTGTCCCTTCTCTGTGTTTAAAATCCAATGGCTTTGGATTCTCCAGGAGTTTCTTGTGCTATCTGAAAATGCTGTTATCTTGTATGCCCTGCATTCATAATCAGTTGTGGTTCCTTCTTTCTGTTCTGACCTTCCTTGCTCAGAGTCTCGTGTCACAACAGGACAAATTCTGGCTTTTCAGAATCATCTTCCTGATGCTTTATGGCTAGAAAAAGAAGGTGGTGTTTTTTTTTTTTTCCCCAGAACACATTATTAAATTAAGCCTTGTCATTTTTCACCTCAGTCAAAGCCAAGTTTTTCAGTTTTTCATTAAAAACCAAGTATTTGAAATTGTTCAGGAGGCCTTAAAATGAACATTTCCAGGTTCTAGAATAACCACTGTCATTTTCCAGATGCTACTTTTCAAGAAAGTAGGATTTAATCATGTAGCTTCTATTCCATTAACCAGGTTCCCCAGGTAAATATTTTGAGCTAGCTTAGTACAGCTCTGGATTTTGGGAAATACAAGGTTATGATAAGCCTGTGCAAATTCAGTGAGGGATGTTGGTGTTTCCCTGCATGAAACAGGGGGGAAAAGTTGTTCACAGTTGAAATCTCTTGGTGAAAAGCCCTGGGCAGGACTGAGTGCCATTGATCCTGGGCACAGAGTTCCTGTGTTCATGTGCCAAATCCACCTGGAAGTGGCAGGGAGTCTTCAGGATGGGGATGACAAACACCACCCTTCATTAGGGAGAGCTGAGGCAGGTACTAATTAACCTGGAGCTGCAGAGGTGCTGCTTGTGGCTCATGTTGTGATGATTCCTGACCCTTTTGGGGCGAGGGCAGGATCAGCGTTGGCTCTGCTTGGTGCAGCTTTCCTCCACCTTTTCCTCTACCTGCCTCCATGCATTTCAGGCATGGAAACTGTGTCCCTGTGCCCATCTGTGCTCAGTGGCTCTGGAGCCACTGAAGCTTTAATTGTGTGGAGCTGTTTTCCTGGGCTAAATTAGCAGATGCATGGGGGTGACAATTTCAGCCCCATATGAGTTTGGTGGTAAAAACTGAGCCTGGGACTCAGGCCAAGGCAGCAGGGCCAGAGGGAATTTAATGGGACTTCCTACAAAACACAGCTACAGACTTTCAATGGACTTTCTTCAATTTACCTAACTAATGTCTCCTCCAGCCCTGCTTTCTAATTCATGATAATATCATCAATCACATAATTATGACCTCATCTCATTCTCTATTAAGACTTGGGTGACAAATAAGGACAGGGTCACACTTCAGTTTGTGTTACTGTGTTTTACTGACTAGATGAAAAGAAGCAAACATGCTGGGGACATAATTTCCAAAACATAAAATTCTGCTGACAATAGGCAACATTTAGCTGTTTCTGGAGAGCTGGAAAGTAGGACTTGTTGGTTGGTTGGTTTTATTTACACTGTTTTTCACATAAATACACACCTTGTCAGACCTGGGAACAGACTCCTTTTAACTCATCTCACGAGCACACATCAGCATCATAACAAACACACGGGGAGAAGAACGATTTCTCCAGGCAAGAGGCAGCTTAACCTGGTGGGTCAGATAAAAATCCTTCAAATAGAACATGGGAACTTCTCCTTTTATAGATTAACCACGGCAAGGGACTGAAATCCCAGTATTAGGCAGCTTCAAACTCCACTGATGCTGTAAGCCATGGCAAGGAGCACACTGAGAGTAGGCATTAAGAACATGATTGAATCATGTGAAAGGGCTTTTGCTCCTGAATTAGTGTTAGAGACTTGGGTCTAATGTAATGGTTTGGGGAAAGGATGGTTAATTCTTCACATCCTGTATTTTTGGTCAGGTTTGACATTTCCCTGCCAAAACCATCCTTTGCAGACCCACTGTTCCTATTTTTACTGGGTTATCAGCATCATCCCATCTGGAAGAAGGGTGGCTCTTTTCTTCACAGATGTTTCAGGCTAAAGAGATCCTCTCCTAAGCATCTTGGGAAGATCCTGAATGCTGAATTTCATGGGGTTCCTTGTATTCCCAAGAAAGGATAAACGACAAGGCTGTGGGAAGTCCAGCGTTTGAAGTCTGATCTCTGGCTCTGTTGCAGACCTCCAGTGTGACACTTGGAGTAGACTCTACCCTTGCACAACAGAAACAAACCATGAAGGTTGAAAACTAGAAGAGAAACGTTTAGAATGTATGGAGTGTTTTTATAAACCCATCAATTTTCAAGCCACTTTCCTGGTTTCCTGAGCCTAACTTGAAAGTTGTGAGTGTTTGGGGTAGGCAATACCACACAAACAATATCCACTTCCAATACGTGTATATTCACAGGCCTCTCACTGTTGGTACTGTGGAAGCATTGCTGTTTCTCCTACACATAATACCATGTGATACTATTCCTACTGGTTTGATGCCCCAGTTTGAGCTGTGTCGTGCCATGCACCACTTTTGCCACTGTCTTGGTTTGAGACAAATTTGGAAGAACGTCCCAAATGAACATATCCTCTAATAGAAGGCAGATTTCTGCAGCCCCGCCCTCACAGGTTCGGAAAGAAATTTCCTCGGAGGAAAGTGAAAAAAACCTATTTATTTAACAAGCAAAGTGCATGCAGGCACGGAAGAAAAGAATGAATAATGTTAAACAATGCAACCTCTCGCTGTGGAGAAGACCTGGGAAGATTTTCAAAGTCCTTTGGGGGTGTGACTCTCTCCTCTCTGGAGCTGGGGTTCAGTGTGGGCCCCTCCAGGCCACAGTGTAGGGCCTCCCGGTGATGTCCTGGTGTTGCTGAACAGCCCAGAAGAGACGAAGAAGAGGCCAAAGTCCCAGGAAACTCCTTGCTTTAGCTAATGAACAAGAAGCTAGCTAAAGAGGAAAAGGAATGCCACCCTCTTCCCTGCTGCAGAAGAGGAAAAAAAAGCAGGAAGGTGCTTTCCTCCGCTCTGCAGCAGCAGCTCGTTCTCTCTGTTTTTAACACAAGCCACCCAAAGAATTCCACCGGCTTCCCCCCCCCAAAGGTACAGAAAGGCACAGGATTCATGTCTGGCATGGGGCAGACCATGGGGCATACAGCATCAGACAGTCACCCCAGGACAGCTACTCATTTCTTGTATTCACACTTGGTAGCTGAAATACTGCAGCCCTCTGAACTTGCTTTCCTGTTTCCCCCTGATTTTCACTCACGCTCAGATTAGCACTTAGTCATCTTTACAATCCTTGCTCTTCTCTACACCATGACCAAAATTTTTTTGCACAGGATTTTTATGAGCTTCTGCCCTCACTAAAAAAGGGCCAACTTGTCTTGGGAAGTTTCCCCCATCACTTTTGACATCTCCTGCAGCCCGCCATTCCTTAGCATTAATTTCTATCGCTTCCCCCGATTTCCCTGGAAGAAATTCTGATTAGGCAATAAGTGCTGGGCCATCCATCATTTCATGCCAGTCACAAGGCACACGGTGCTTCTCAGCCTGGAAGGCACAGATCGTTCTTAATCAACCCGAGTGTGCCACGGATAACAGAGCTAAAGACCTGATTTCCGTGGCCATCCCCCTGGGACCATGTCTAAGCATGGAAGTAAGGCAGAGCCATTGCGAGTGCCGTGGAACGGTGCAGCACAGCTGATTAAACCCCTGCAAAGCTCAGAGGGCTTCACAAAAGTCCTGCCAGTCAGCTCGCTTTTGATTTCAGGTCTGATTTTCATTTGTTTACAGCATCGCCCATTATGTGTAGAGTGTTTGCTAAACACTGAAGAATAATGGTCCTGTCCCACGTAGCTGACAGCAGAAGGGCTGACAAAGGGAAGGAAGGCAGTAAAAGCGGTAATTTATGTATGAGTCACGCTTCCCAGCCAGCTGTGCCGATAAAAAATGGCCACTTTTATGGGAAGGCTGGAAAAGAAAAACAAAATTACCTTTCTGAAAAATAAAACCAACCCAAACCAAAGTATTTGGACCAGCAGTGTGATTAAAGATGACTTGACTGCCAACAGCACAGGGAAGGGAGTCCTGGGAAGGCATTGGGGTTTATCAGATGCAGGGAAAGATGTTTCTGGCACAGACACCTGCACCTAAGACAATATGGAGACAGCAGCAGGAGATCCTGCCTACAGCACAGAAAAACATGACAAGGAAGCAGGAACACAGAAGCTGTGAAGTGTGAGAGATGAGAATTGATAAGCAGGGGTGGAGTTATGAGCTGGGAGCAGTCAGTGAGGCAGGGGAGGAAGTAATTGCAGGTACTTTTTTGGCAAATTGCTGAGCAGTCCCATATCCACCTAATACACAGAACTCTGCAGGAAGATTTATGTTGTCATCCAGCCATGTGACTTGGGGCCTGACTTTGCTCCACTTAGACGCAATGACAGACTCCTATTGATTCATGGGAACCATAGAAATCAAAGAAAACTTGCTGTGGCAACTGGCTAATTCAATAAAAGCATTGATTTTTCCAGCTGGACAATTAGAGGGCATGAATGCAGTGTAGCTGATTTCTGTCTCTGAATTAATGTAACAAATGATCATTGATTCAAGTGAGAGGAAACTGTACCCCAAAGGAAAGGACCTTCTATGGTAAAAATACCCCAGCCCATGTGGGCTGGTCTTTAGTGTGCCAGAGATTGAGCTGGTTATGATTCTGTGTCTCTGCTGGTTAGCACACTTAGGAGTTAGTTGACTGTCACCTCACAGAGCAGCCAAGGTAAAGGCAGACACGCAGGGCCAGGGAGAACCCTGGAAAGGTGATGCAGGAGACCATGGAGTTCAAAACAGGTAGTGGGAGCACCTCATAGCATCACCTCAGATGAATGGCTCTAGTTTTGCCCTGGGTTTGAGATGGAATCATGGAATGGTTTGAGTTAGAAGGGACCTTAAGGCTCATCCAGTTCCACCCCCTGCCATGGGCAGGGACACCTTCCACTGTCCCAGGTTGCTCCAAGCCCCATCCAACCTGGCCTTGGACACTTCCAGGGATGGGGCAGCCACAGCTTCTCTGGGCACCCTGTGCCAGGGCCTGCCCACCCTCACAGGGAAGAATTTCTTGCTAACATCTGATCTAAACCTACTCTCTGTCAGTTTGAAGCCATTCCCCCTTGTCCTGTCACTCCAGGCCCTTGTAAAGAGTCTCTCTGCATTTTCATTGTCAGCTCCTTCAGGCACTGGAAGGCTGCAATTAGGTCACCCCAAAGCCTTCTCTTCTCTAGGCTGAGCAATCCCAGTTCTCCCAGCCTTTCCCCACAGCAAAGGTGCTCCATCCCTGTGATCATCTTGGTGCTTCTTCTGGACTGGCTCCAACAGCTCCTTGCCCTTCCTGTGCTGGGCCCCAGGGCTGGAGGCAGCTCTGCACGCGGGGTCCCACCAGATTGGAGCACACAGCTCCCTCTTCCTGCACAGTGAGGAAGATACTTTGAGCCCCCCCTCAAAGCCTTAAAAGAGGAACTTCTTAAACCACGTGCAGTAGCTGTAAACAGGCCCCGAGATTTTCAGGGCTGCTGGGTATTTGCAAACTTAGGTTATAGCTTCATGCTTTGCTGCCCTGGCTCAGGAGTCAGTGTTCCAGGCAGCCTGATGATTTCGTTCATAGGAAACTGGTGTGTCACTTGTCCGTCTGCAAACCCCTTTTGCTGTGGAGATTAGTTTTAATCGTGTTGAAGCATCTTGAACTCACTGCACCACGGAAGCCCCCAGATTGGACTGAGGAGTCCCAGCTGCTGACAAAGCATCCACCAAGGGTGACTCTCCTTGCCGCAGGGAACACATCCCGGTGTTCCCAGCTCCTGATCTCAGGCTGGCTGCTGTGTGTGTGGCGGGTGCAGTGCTGGCACGGAGGCTGCTGCTGTTCCCTGCTGGGTGTCACCTGGGCTGCAGGGGCAGGACAGGCAGTGACATTTTAGCAGCTGCGGTTGTTTGCATCAGTGCGTGTGAGTCAGGGCCCTGACCTGGGGGATGTTTCACGTTGATCCCTGGGCCCTGACATGGATGGGCCATCCCAACACCCCTGCCCTGCCAGATACCACCTCCTCTCATCACCCCGCCGGTTCTGTGCTTGGTGCCTTTTTTTGTTCCATTTCTAATGGCCTGTACCTGCAATAGAGATGTTCTGAGAGGGCCCAGCAGACACAATGCCCCTCATCACAGGAACAGGAGTGAGCAGGTGTGATAAGAGTTGTGGAGCATTAATGGAGTGGGATGCTCAGCGCTGGAGGGGAGGAGGGATATTTCGATCAGGCACTGGGATAAAAGCTAAGCTGCTTTACAGCACAGCCTGCTAGAGAGCAGTGGTTAGAAAAACGTGTCTATTAAAAGGTCAGGTGTGGTCCTGAGTTCTGGGCTGACACTTGCACAAGCTGGTAAATGATACATAATGAACACCTTATTAGCTTAATTTTGTCTATTTGGGGTCGCCGTGAACAGCCCATTAGAAAATTGTAGGTTTCTCAGAGGCTGCCAAATGCTGGTTATTATTATTTCTGCAGATAATACTGAATCTGGAACTTGTTTGAGAGCAGCTTATGCAATATTTGGTGATCAAATTTGGAGCATTAACTGGATAATTTAACTACTTCGTGTGCTTCTCTTCACTGACCATGGGAGCACAACTCTTAGAATCAGATTTCTCATGTGCCACAGTCAGAGGGACAACCACAATTACAGTTTCACTACCCCAAACAACTCAAAAATTGTGGTGGCCTTTCTGATGTCCATGTTTTTTTAGAGTCTGTGGTTTTCAGCTTTTCTTTTCAGTTGTGAGAGCTGAAAATTAATCTTTTGCTTCAAGTAAAGAAGAACTCTCACTGATATCCCAGATCCCAGCACCAGAAATCAGGGAGAAAAATGAAATACCTGAGAGCATAAATCTCCAAATGTACTTTTACAATACAGCGCAGGATTTGCTCCCAGGAAACTCAGTGCTCCTGCTGGAAGTGGAGAATGCTTGCTGAAAAGCAACATGAAAGGTGCCAGACTTGTTTAAAAATTCACAGCCACGTTTACATGCTTAAAACTTTTCTCCCAGTACAGTGAGAGAGCTCCGCTCCTGTAACTGCTGGTAGCTGTCGTGGAAGCTTTTTGTTTCCTAGCAAAAGGTACAGAGGCAACAGTGGCACATGCAAGAGAGCTTTGATGCAGAATGTTCAAAAAGCCCGATTTCTCTTGCCTCTCCAAAGCCCGGTCCCCAGAAACCTTCCTTGACCTCTTCCAGATATGAAATAGTCCAGGATGGGCTTTGGTGCTCTTCTTAATAAGATTCTTCCATGTCCTCCCCACAGGCATCTTGCCAAACAGCCAAGGAAAGTGTTACCAGCACTGCTTTCTTCTTGGATGGATTTGGATTATTAATGAAATGGTCGGGATGAATGGAACTATTTCACATCTTGTCAAAGCAGCGCAAGCAGGATGCTGCTTTTGTGAGACTTGCCACTGCCCCTTCCTCCTCCAGATCATCCCTTTCATGTGCCTGAGCAGCACTGAGGTGACAGCCTGCTTCATTAATAGCTGCCACAGCAAGGGAAACAGCTCAGGAAGTGGTTTACAAACAGCAAAGAGAAAACTCAGAGACAGAATGAAGAAAGAGGGGAAGAAAGAGCTGATTGCAGTTTTAAGTTGAATTTCCACGACCTTCCAAGCAGGCATTCCAGTATGAGTACATTAAATTCACGTATTTCTCAACAGCAAGGGCTGTTTAGCAATAAAGACCTTTGGCACTGAAAGAGGCTCAAAACAAATCTTTGCAGCCAGCAATAAAACACAAGGAGTGTCGTGCTGAACATCGCTGGGCCACGTAGCTTGTTAAGGCAAGAGGCTGGAGGCTTATTTGTGCAATCCCTGCAAGAAGTGTTGTCCTGTGACACACTCACTGTCAGAGATAACTGCCTTGGAGATTAAAAAAGAAAAAACTAAATGTAGTCCTACAAATGCAGTGCTGCAGCCACAGTAAATTGTGCGCACCCACAGACACACAGAACATGAGAGCTTTTTGAAACTTGAACCAAGCTGCATTTGGAATCAGGTTTAGGGCTGTTGATTGCTGCCTGTGGAAAAAAATAACTGCAAGAGATGCTTGTTGTGCATCCCCTGAGCAGCCTGGTCTAGGGGAGGGGGTCCCTGCCCTTGGCAGGGGCTTAGAATGAGATGATCTTTAACATCCCTTCCAAGCCAGGCCATTCTATGATTCTGTGATTCTAGAAATTGAGGAAAAAAAAAAGGCTCAAAGCCAATGCATAATACAGGCTCTTGTCTGGAAGGTCCCAGCATCGAGTCCAGAAAAAAGGCACTGTGGGGTTTTCCCATTTTCTCCTGTAAAAAAGGAGATGTTTGACTCCCCAGCTTTCCTGAGATCTGAATAATGAAATAGCTCTAACCAATGTTTATGTTAAGGTTTGACTTTGGTGGTGCTTTGCATTGCACCCGCAGCGTGCCAAGAGCCTTCCTGCCATCCAGGAGAGACCTCTGGCTCTCACAGCCTGGTGCCCCAGTCCTGCAGGGGTTTTTTTCCACAGGCTTTACTTCCCGTTTGTGGGGGGCTGTTCCACTTTACAGTTGTCTGTGGAGTTAAGCATGTGTATAAATGATTGTAGAAGTGGGTTATTTAAACTTTGGCTTGTGTAAGGGCTATAAATTTTAAGATGGTTTCTTCCAGGGATTTTGCAGGCAGATTTGAGTTTGCTCTGCTCGTACTCCAGGGAAAACTGAGGAAATGTGGAAGTGTGTCCATGGTTAGCTGACACACTGTTCCAGCTCAGCTCATAGTGAACTCCAAGCATCGCAGCCACAGCTCTGTATGCCTTTAAAAATCAAAGCAAATGTAGGCACTCTTCAAGACTCAGGGCAAGGTGATGCTGAAAATCCCTGTGCTCTCGCACCACAGTGTGTAGTTATGTGTGTGTAAATGTGAGTTACTCCACCTTCTTTCATGCACAAGAGTTTTTTTCCCAGAATCTCTCTCCCTTCCCAAACCTGGTGTTTAACCAATGCTTGATAAGGATGTTTTAAATCATGGTTTTCATCAGCTTTCCCATGGAATTTAAGATAACTTCGCTGTCAGAAAATATCCAATTGCATCCAAATGGCATTAACATATGGGACTGGGGGAGATTCCATGAACACCAGTGGCACAGGAACGCAGTGTTTTACATAAATGGGGCCCCGAGGCTCCTGCCTGCCTCCAAGTGATGAGCTCCTGGGCAACCTTTGTGCCCAAAGCAGTCTGAAAATAGTCCTGCAACACAGAATTGCTCGCAGTATTTTGTCCCATTGCTAGCCCACCCTTTTTAATAATTAATCTGTGCCTAATTTGCTTCATGTAAATGCAGGAGATAAAATGTTGATTCTACAATAGCTGGATCAGTCAAATAAAGACCATGTCTAGGTATCATGGAGTCCCCAGTTTGATGTTCTTGGGCTGAGAGGAAAAATGTTCCCAATGGGAGACAGTTATCTGTTGTTTGCTGATTTCTGCTATTACATGTTACGTTATTTGTGCACTTCAGGTCTCTTCATACAAGTCAAACAGCCTGCACTGGTGAGAAGGTTCATGCCTTGCTGTGTCATCTGCCTGATGCTGGATATTAACTCCACATTTATCTTCTGGTTTAACTTCCAGGAAGAAGTTCCATCCCAGATAAATACACAATCCCATTTGCCCTCAGTAGTTTTAATGTTGTCTTTCAATTGTCAGGATGGCACAAACTGAGCCTTGTTCACCCATTTCTAGTGAGATACAGGTGTATATATATCTATCACAATCTGTCTTGGAATTAGTTTTGGAAAGCCAGTCATCAGTTAGTTCCTTCCCAGGGTCACCTGGATTAGTGTCTACAGAGGGCACCCTCTCCCATGGCATTTTGTCCTCAAGCCGACATCTGATGCTACTTCTGTTTTCTTGGATGTTGCTTCCAGTGCATCACCAAGTGTCTCATTGTTAAATAATTCAAAAAGGTTTTTTATAAGCATTTTGACTGTAAAGAGCCCCAATTACTATTGTTACTACTACCTTCTGGCAATGCAGAGGAAGACACTGGTGAATCTTCCTTTGATCTTCTTTGAAACAAGCTGGAGAAAATGGGCAGACTTTTGGACTCTAAATAATGATACTACCCATAAATAATAAATCTCTGCAGGGCCCTTTGTAGACAGACTGTAACTTCCTGCCCAAAGGTGTTAATCTCCATACACAGGCACAGTGTCTGTCCTGTGCTCCTCTCTTATCACTGGTCCTGCTGCTTACATTTCTGATTGTGGTAGTTGTAATGGCATCCAAAAAGACACTCATCCTTTGGGATGGGTTTGGGGGGTATTTTATAATGGGTTTTTATAACGTAAAAGTTTTTCCAGACAGAAATTTTTGGGGGGGGGGCAAGGAAAAGAAACCAAGAAGTAACAAACAAGGTCACTTTTTGGAGATTTTCAGACATCCAGATTGGCAGTGAGGGGAATTCTGGCCAGAAGCTGCAAAACCCAGCAAGATATTTGGGATGTCTTGGACTTCAGACCAAGGAGTTCAGAATACAGGGAGCAGACAACCTTGCTGATAGTCAGAGGGGTCTGCCAGGCCTGCCAGACATCCAGAGGTCCTGGAGCTGTGGCTGTAGACAACTTGCCTTTCAGCTTTACGGCACACACGCAGTGGGACCAGCACAAACATGACCTGTCTGACCTGCTGAGGAGGTCCTGCATAGTGCATCACTCTATGCCCACCAAGCATGGCTTGGTTTGGGTGTGATTGGCCATCTGTGGCTATCCAGAAGCTGCTGGACTTGCTGTGCAAATCCATCCCGCAGTACTGGAGTTTAATTTCTCCTCTTTCTCTGTTCCATGCCCAGGATAACTTCCATGTGATGGCGAAGTCCCAATATCAACTCAAGACTTCATCCCGCTGTCATTTCTGTTTGAAAAATGAAACTGCAGCGTAAGTCAGCTCTCTGAGGTGTAAATCTAGAGTGGGGTCTGTCTGCTTGGACATCCAGGGATGTGCATCTCACAGGACACCTCCCAAGGTGAGGACACATCATGGAAGCACCAGGGAGGGGTGCAGGTGGCAGGGAGAGGGGAACTGCAAACTCGGGGTGTGCAGGTGAGGCCCAGGTGGGTGGCAGCACATCTTCCAGCACATCTTAACAGCACCTCCCAGGAGCTGCCTCTCCCAGCACGTGTCCCATGCCTGCTCCCCAGCTCTCCAAGGATCAGCCTGTGTGCCTTGTGCTCAGGCACACATGGGTTTTGAAATGCAGGCCATAAACTCCGGACATGCCTTATAATGAGCCCTTCTCCTGTGCACTGCACTTCCTGAAGGACCAGGCTGATTCCTCCCGGGAAGGGTGCCTGGTGCTGCAGTCATTAGGGAAAGGAGGGGTGAGCACTCTCTCCCAGGCTGATTGCAGAGCCACCCTCCCTTGCCCATTCAGTGAAGATTGCCCGTCTCCACTGTGTGAGTCAGAGAATCAAACCCTCTTTTGGGACAGCTGCCTTTTATCAATGACCTGAAGAGGGAAAAGAGATCTTTAACCTTTCCTTTGCTAAGAATGAAGGAGCTCTCAGAAATATTCTGTAGGCAAGCAAGCCTCTCTGTGCTCCTGTCGATGCTCCTCCACCACTGCGGTGCTCGTGAGGGATTATTACAACACGTATTTTTCTCTACAGCAAGCAAGTTCCCAGCTCCAGGAGGCTGACAGGCCTTGTGTAACTTGTCATTATTCACCAGCACTCCCTATGCTCGTTTAGCTCTCAGGGTGTGGGTTTAATTAGCTGATTTTGTAACAACACCCAGGTGACTTGGTGATGGATAGTCACCCTAGAAACCTATTCAGCAGGAGTGTAGTGGCTCCACGTCCTTAGACTGCACTCTCAGATTGCTGTTTGCTTCTAGAAATCGAGCTTTGCTTCTAGAAATCGAAGCTGCCCTTCCCCATAGCTCCCAAACCTGTTGGTGGATGAATCCCACAGAAATGATCAGCCCTGTAGATACTTCACTGAAATGTGCAACCAGGTAGAAGAGAAAGAATATGAGAAGTGACTGGACTAGGAACCCTGTGCGTGTTGTAGAAAGTCCATGTGGGAAGGAACATGTGTGAATGCACCCCAGCTATGGGGGGAACAAACATTGCTCACGACTCAGTTACTAAATCTGAGCAAACCTATAAGTAGGTGTTTTATTATCCCACAATATAATAAAAAATTATGTTTTTTCCTGGTTTTTGCATGTTTATGTGTATTGGGTCAAACCACTGCATTATGGAACATAGAAAAAAACTTTTATTAAATCCCTATGAGTGAGGATTTAAGTTCCTTTGATGTGCAAATGCAGTTAATTTTTAATTTGACAAAATTTTAATCTTTCAGGAAATATGTTTCCATTGCCTACAGAACAGCCCACCCATGGTACAGCTGTTGTCCCAAGCACATCTTGCCTCTGCTGTTTCCTTATCCTTACGGTCTGTTCTTAGGCCTCTTAACTTGGAAGCTGTTTTGTTGGAGTTTTTTTGGGCAGCTTTGCTGACACTTTGGTTTGGAAAGCACAAGTTGTGCCCAGCCTTAAAAATACCAATTGTTCTTCTCAAAGTCAAATCTATTTTTCACAGTGACCTTGCTTTGACCTTGTTATCAGTCTTGCCATGAATAGTGTGATCCCTAATTAGTCCATCTGTTAGCTGTCCAGGCTCACGTGATGGGACAGGAGCGTTGCTGGCAGATTGGAAACCAGCTGAAAGCACAAAGAATGATAAATGAGAAATGTCAGGATTTGGAGGCTGGTGGCCATCTCTTGTTGGCATCAGATCTGGGTTTAACTTTGTTAACGATCTGAAAGAAGGTTTAAAGGACATCCTAATGAAACTTTCATATCACCCACTTGCTCCAGCCTTGGGATTCAGTGGGTTTGTGTAGATTGGGAGTTGGGCCCTGGCCCCAAGAATAAGGCTTTTGAGAAAGGGTTTTAATTATGCAGGCACCACCCGTAACTGCGTGAGCACAACAGACCCCAAGGTAGTGGCTTCAGTGCATTCTCTGAAGAACTGTACACTGCTGGGCTTGTTTGATGAGCAGCAAGGTGGAATAGAGTGGGGGGTGGCTCTACTGGTGACCTTCTGCCATTCCAGGGAGAGACTAAACTGGGGTTATTGGTGCCTGCCAGGATCTACCAGCAGCAGCTGCCTTTCGCTGCTCGTTTTGTGCCCACAAGTCTTCTCTGACTAACTTTTAATCCTGATCCAGTGTTGCGTGTCGATGGGATCACAGGAGTTTGTAACCACTGGAAAAGGGGGAGCGCGAAGCCTGCAAGCAACCCTGTGGCAAGGTAGGTGTGCGTGTGGGAGCCTCACAGATCCAGCCCTCGGTGCTGGGCGTGGTGGGAAATGATTCATGCACCTGTAGGTTTGCTAGGACCAGATGTGGCTGAAGGTGACCTTGGGAGCAAAGGAGTAGGGTGAAAGATTGGCTGGGAACAGGGCACTTCTGAACAGAGGCACCATGGCTTTAAAACCAGAAGTTGCATTTCCCTGCCCTTTCCTAAATCTGCTCCAGCAGAGCATTGTTGACATAAGAGGAAAAACCCCAATAATGAGCTCTTCTGCAAATCCTGTCCCAGATGTTTCAGCTTGTCATGCTTCTAATTCATTTGCAGGAAGCTTGGACTTGGACTAAAATAAAATTTATTTTCGTGCTTAGCTGCTCTGATTTTAGAATATCCCAAAACTCTCCTTGGTCTGGGGGCTTGTTCCTGGAAACAAGGCTGCTTTGCAGGATTAAGGAGGTAATATCCAAGAACTTTGAGCCAAAAATCAGCTGCGCAGTTCTCCTTGAACTCTTTGGAGCAGGCCCTGTGTGATGTAATCCTTGTACTGATGACAGTGACAGACCACTTGAGAGAAAACTGCTTCCAGGAGGGGCTGCTTTGCAAATGCATTTTAATAGGGGGAAAAAATCACCAATGAATAGTGGAAATGTGTTTGGTGGCAGAATGGGACCGTGGTGGTGCCATATCACCTGCAGTTTCATAGTGACTGAAAATAGTGCTGCCCATTTTAGTTCTTCTGAGTGCTCTGAATTTTTTTTTTTGAAATGCTGAGTGAGCAGCCCTCTCAAAACCTTGTGTCTTGTTCACGTGCCTGAAATTAGGCACCCAGGAAATGTGTAGGAATTTGCATTTCCAGGCTCCAGCCATGCCATTGGAAGAAATTAGGAGCAATTCCCAGCGAGTGTGTGCAGCCTCTCCTGGGGAATGCTGTGGGCTGCTCAACAAAAGCCTTTTTTTACCATTTCTCCATTTCTACCATCACAACACTCAAGTGGTGTTTGAATTGCAATTCAAGTTGGCAATTGCAGCATCATCCAGCGCTGTGCAGTGTTGCCCAATGCTGTCAAGTCCTCAGGCAACTGCTGCTCTACCTGTGAGGGAGGCAGGGCTTTAAGTTAGCTGCAGACTTTTAAATTTTTCCTTCCTTGGTGCTGCAAGGGTATGTGATGTTAGAATCACGGAATTGTTGAGGTTGGAAAAGATCTCAAAGATGATTAAGTCCAACCATCAACACAGTACCAGCATGTTCACCACATCCCCAAATGCCACATCCACACATTTTTTGAACACTTCCAGGGACAGTGACTGGCACTGACTTCAAGGGGGTAAATGCTCTGCCCTGTCAGGCTTTCTCCAGCTCCCCTTGTATTTCACAGCCAAGCCAGGAGTGTTCATGAGCAGTCAGCTGCATTTTATGGTGCTGCTGTGTGGACCTGCCATTTTGGCCAAGAAACCAGTGAAACATGAACGATAAGTGTGGTCATTTCTTCTCATCCCCCTGCTGTGTTAGGGCTGGAGAGAGCCCTCAGCTCCCTGACTGACCCTGTGCAGCAGCTCCTCCACAGCAATTTCCTCCGTTCATGGATCCCTCCCTTGCTCCTGCCTGTGGCACTCACAGCTGCCAGCCCTGACACAGCAGGACCCATAAGGACATGTCCCTCCTGCAGGAATGTTTCCAGCACTCTTGCAGGTCATTCACTCATGGATTTATTCTGTCTTGTATCACTTGCCTCAGTTTTCATTTCTCAGAGAGGTAACTGGGCACACTTGGGAAGCACAAGTGCATTCATTGCTACTGAAATAGAAACTCCTCCTGCTGCTTGAAAGGGCATCCCAAGGAAAGGTCTGTTTGTGAGTTCTGGCTGTGTGGGGAGAGTCTTCCTGCCCTGGAAGCTGCAGCCCCTGCAGGGTGATGTGAGCCGCAGCCACCGCTGCAGTACAGGGGATGAATCATGGCTCTAATCATTTGCATTGGGTAAAATCACAGTTCAGAGCTCCCCTGAGAGTTTCCTCGGCTCCGTGGGCACAGAAACAGATGCTGTTTTCTTCTCAGTGATCTGAACCACCCTCAGTGGGTTTGCCCTTCAGCCCAGAAGAGCCCTAGTTGTTTAACCAGAGGAATAAACCAACTGAGGATGTATTAGGAGAGGGAAGAACTTGGTCTTTCCCTCCCTTTCTCCTCAGGCTATTTGCACATTGGCACACTGGGGCATGTTCCTGCTCTGGTCACTTTGTCCACAGCCTCCTGTGCCATCTGCAGGAATTACTAAGTAAAGGAATTAAAAACCAGAAGAGTTTAATGGTTTAATAAAGTCCTCATCTTGTCTTCTGGAACGGGAATGCTGTGGTGTTTGGGGAGTTGAATGCAGGTGCTCTGAGAGCCAACTGACATTGAGTTATTCTGATTTTACAGTGGTGATCTCGAACAAATTATCCTTTGGGTACTTCCCAAGGGGAATGTTTGTTGACTCAGTTCACAAAGGAAGTAAGGATGTGCACTTGCTTGGGAAAATTATTATCCAAATCATAGTGCTCTTTTGAAGCAGTTGTTTGAATACCAAAAAGAAGCAATCAGACACTTGCCTTAGAAGACTTTGGCAAGGCAGTGAATGGTGAAATTATAAATTTCTTCTCTCTTACCCCCTCAGAGCAGAATTATCTATATTTGGATTTCTTTTTTCAGCCCCAGAGAGGAAGTGAATGAAGTTTGCAAATCGTGTTTGGACCAAATGCAGTGAATCCGGCTGTGCCTCCTGTGTGGAGCTGAACTAGAACAGTGTCCCAAGGAGCAGTGCTTGTTCTCAACTCACAGACCCAAATGAGATCCCTCTCCCTCCTAAGGGATCTTTAGTAGAGAAAGATCTATCTCCTAAGGATATTTAGTAGAGAAAAAAAAAAGGGAATGTAGAGCTGGGAGGTTAGACATTTAGGTTTCTTCCCATTGCTATCAAAACTATACCAGGGAAGCCTTTTAGGTTAATTTTAGTTCCAGCTTCACTCCCACCGTTGGAATGTCCAATCTATTTAGACTGAAGGTATGTGGGGCAAGGACTGCTCTGCATCTGTTACCATTCCCACCTTTGCAGTGCTTCCTCACCAATCCAGAGAAGCTGTTTCTCTTCACCAAGTACCACATCTCTCTCTTCCTCTCCTCTTTTCCTCTCGGTGCTTTCAGCAACCCTTGGATCAAAACTCCTCTGCTCCTCTTCTGTCCCTGGGTGGAGTTTGGCAAGGACTCCTTCAAGATGGTTTTCATTTTTGAGGCATGAAGTTAGGTTGTGGCTGAAAGAGATGCCATGTACAGGAATATTTTTGGATGTCCTTTGTGGAATTTGCTGAGAACAGTGGTGTCTCCCATTGTTTGCCAAGTGCTTCGAGGACGATCTCGGTGTTACCAGACACCTGAGGGGGACCAGAGCTCTTCCAGCTGACCAGAGCCCATTAGACAAGTCCGTATTTCAGATTTGTGTGGGTCCTTTTGTGCAGTGAGCAGTTCCCTGTGCTGTCATTGCTTCGCTCTGTACCTGCCTTTTCTCTTTCCTCTCATCTCTGGCTGTTCTGTCTAGGTATCTGTTCAAGACAGACTAGTGCCCTGAAATCTTGTGAAATCTGATCCATTCCCGGGCATTTGGTGTGTTTCACGGAAATCAGTCAGTGAGAACCCCAGGACTGATTTCCCGGAGGGAAGGGAAGATGCAGGAAGCCGAGCAGTTAGATCAGTCCCTGAGATTTTGACTTATATATATTTTTCACCTCTTTCATGTAATTTACTTGGATGGGTAGGTCTAATTGAGACATTTAGAAGTATTAAACCCCCCCTAATTCCAAATCAGCAATGGCAGGAAGATGCATGCTGTGGCTGTGGATGCTTTCTTCCCAGCCATTCCCTGTGAACTTGGGGAAGTCAGACTGGCCTGGCAAGTGGCCTAAGTCTGCTGCTGATGACACCTCTCCAGCAGAAGCGGTGTGTGGGCAGACAGGGAGTTTCATCATGGGGAGGAGGAGGCGTGCATCACCTTTTGTTTAAGCAGAAGCATCTTTTTGGAATGCTATCCATTTTATCGGTTAGGGCTTGGACAGGGAGCATCCAGGAGAGGCTGGATATTGTAATTAACACAAGTGGAGGCAGGCTGCTGCATCTGCCCGCCCGCCTGGAGAGGAAGAACCTGTTGAATTTGCTAGGAGCTATTGCTGTGAGGACAAGAGCCACAGTTCCTGGGAGTACAGCAGCCACAAGTGGATGGAGTAGCTGCTTCAGAGCTATGCTGTGGGGAAGAGGCAGAGGCCTGGCTATTGGACACTGGATGCCCTTTTGGGTTAGAGCCTCCACTTTTGCCTCCTAAGCACGGGGAGGAGGAACACGCAGCCCCCTCACTTTCGGTCGGGTGAGCCGAGGATGGCTGCGCTCTCTCAGCACCTCAGGATCCTGCTCTGGAAGAACTGGCTGAGTGTCAAGAGGCAGCCGGTGAGTGTGAGAACAGAGGAGTGCAGGAGGGGGAACCTGGAAACACCCGGGAGCTGAGGAGCGAGGGGGGCACTGCAGGGAGGGAGGTCGTGCTGTTAGAATGGGAGCGTGGCGGTAGAGGCAGAAGGAAGGAAGGGAATGGCATGGAAGTGAAGGTGGGTCTTGTGTTGGAGCTCACGCATGAGGGCTCAGGAATCCAGATGGAGTACCATGGATGCCACTCTTGGTCCCTCAGGACAATGTCTGTGCAAACAAAACCATGCACAGACTCGTGGGCAGACCTGAGTTAAGGCTGCAGTTCTTTACCTGCTGCTGTGTGAGCAGACCCTGTGGTTGGTGTACAGCCTCTGAGGAGCACCTGGGATTTGGGGGTGATGGGAGCTGCCCTTACACAGAGCTGTTTGTAAAGGATGGATAAAGAAAGAAGTAGCTCTGAGAGATGCGGGTAGGACAGATTTCCAGTGCAGTCCAGTGTGCTGCAAATCAAACACCCCAATGGTCTTTCTGTCCAAAAGATACAGCATTGCCAGCAGTGTCCAGAGAGTGATCTGAGCTGCAGCAGCAGCAGGGAGGCAAATGTTCCTTTGGGAGGCATTGCAGGGCCAGGCAGAGTAGTTTTGTCCCAGGTCAGTTTTGGTGCAGCTGCGTGTGGTATTTTCAGCAGAAGCCTGGGCAGTTCAGGGAGCTGTACCATAACCTGTGCTCTGGTAACCCAAACGTGGTGGGGTTTAAACTTGCCTCGGTGGAATGGAAGCCTTGGCAGGCACAGGAAATGCTGACCAAAGAGAAATGTCCGTGGAGGGCATGATGTGAGGGTGAAGTGAAAGGCCTTGTATGACCGTGTGCTTCTGCGAGGTCTGTTCCAGCTCACCCTGACCTATCTCTTGGTTTGGGGCCTGATTCAGAGAGGTGCTGAGTGCCTCTGACTCCTCCTCGTGCTCCATGGGAGCTGGGGATATGCTGTGCACCTTAGAGTGTTCTTCAATGCTGCAAAATACACTCTTCCTGAGATGCAGAAGAATCCCAATAAATTACCTCTAATTTCTCAAGAGAAATTGTAACAGCCTCGTTAAAAGCAGAAGGCTTGGGTCTCTCTTAGCTCTTGTGTACCCAGAGTAAATGCCAACTAAGCCCTACCTGTGCTTCTGACCACAGTCTGACTTGCTGTAATTCCAGCTTCCTGTGGAGTTGAAATATCAACTCTGTAGAACTGAAATGTCAATTAAAATAAAAATCTGGCCACTGCTGACTATTTTATGGCAGGCATGCCTTGCAACCCTCCTTAATTTCCTTTTCTTGCTCCAAATTAGGGAGCTTGCTCAGACTGGAGAGGGTGTGAGGAGGTAAACGCAGATCTTTTTGGGAGCAGAGTTGGGCCTGAATGCCAGAGGGAACTGGAGATATTGGTGCCTCTTGCATGCTGCACCTGCACTTCATTATTTAAACACAGGCAGAAGAGGGAGAGAAAATGTGCACTCACCCAGAGATCCTAAGGAAGCTCTGAGAGATTAAATCAACTTTTAACAGTGAAATAATCCAGCAGCTAAGGGATTATGCAACCTACATCACAGTTCTTAATGTCCCAAGAGCCAGATTGAGGTTGGCTGTGGTTCCATTCGAGTCAACATGTTCCACCTGCAAGCAGTTTGGCCAGGGTGGTTGTCTTGTTTTTGTTCACTAGAAATGCCTGGGACAGTGGGAATGCTGTGATGTTGCAACTGATGTGGCCAGCTACTATTAAATCCAATTAAGTCAAAGGACAGAGATACTGAGGAAAGAGATGTCTGGAAAGTGGGGAGTATAAGCACCATTGTAGCTCAGAATGGGGAGGGACAGTGATTTTCCTGAGTAGGAACGATCAGTATTCATTTATTGTCCCAGGAATGTGACAGATGTCTGGCCCTTCCTTTAGGCAGCTTCTGACTAATATCAGTTTCTGTGCTGTTACCCCATAATTTTACTTTAGCCTGTGTGGTGCTAAACAAGGAGGACACATTAATAATACCATTTGCATGCGAATTAATCACAGTTAAACTGCGTGTTTGGGGACTGATTATAGGGAAAGCATCTGATATAAAAAATTACTAAAATATGTCAGTGTCAGTGATGGATCTTGTTACAAGTTGGCAGTGTATACATAAAAAGCAGGAAGGGTACTGTCTGTCAAAGCTAAAATGTTGCTGAATGTGAAATTATAGGAGCACCCTGTGAAGGGGTGTGTGGGGAGGTGCCTCATGGTTTGATGTCTGTCACTTGCCTATTTTGGGGCATGAATTGGCTCCTACTTTCAAGCCTGTGTCACCTCATCAGGGATGATAGGGACGGAGCTGCTGTAGAACAACCATCTTTAAGCTGAATTGCTATCCAGGATTTGCTTGTCTGTCTGTTTGGCTTTATGTTCCAGTGAGTGTTACAGGAACTGAAAACACAGTTATGGGCTTGGAATTACTTTGGAAAAACAGTTTTGGGTAATATGTGCTGATCTGAAAAAAACAGCAACACAACAATGAAAAACGGGATTATTTTGAAGAAAGACATCTTTGCAGTTACAAAAATTGGCATGAAGATAGAACAGCAATTTTGTAGCACAGAGTAGTTTGAGTTTAACTACTGATGGATGGAAAACTCTTAATCTGGTAGGCATGGGAGCAAGCCAGCCAGCTAATGCAAAAGCAGGGGATTATTTGAATAATTGCAATTTCCTAGCTCACAAAACTCCAAGGTTTGTGTTTGAAGATTTTGGGCCTCCTCCGTAGATTGGTTTACCATACGAGATGATTAGCAGACTGTGTTTTCTTAATTCTTGTCCATTGAAAGGGGCAACCCTCGTGTCAGAGAAGAGAGCTCTATACATGTTCACGTGTTTTTCAACACACTAGGCCAATTCTACATCATTTCTCTTCCATCATAGATTAGATATTAGAAAAAAAATCCTTCCCTGTGAGGGCGGTGAGGCCCTGGCACAGGTTGCCCAGGGAAGCTGTGGCTGCCCCATCCTTGGAAGTGTCCAAGGCCAGGTTGGATAGGGCTTGGAGCAACCTGGGATAGTGGAAGGTGTCCCTGCCCATGGCAGGGGGGTGGAACTGGATCAGCTTTAAGGTCCCTTTAACCAAAACCATTCTGGGATTCATCTCAGCTCACCTGTATGGACTGCTACAGTCTGGAGATGGAAAGGTGACAGGGATTTGGGCTGCTGGGGTCAGAAGCTCTTATAAGAGATCTTATCTTGATGATGGGTGTTCCTATGTGCCTTCTCTAGGCTGGCTGCACAGTTCCATAAACCCCTTCCTTTACCATCTTGTAAATGATCTTTGGATTGAAAATCCTTCCTTCCAGCTCTACCACGAGGCCCAACTGTTTGTGAAGAACAGCGAAATTTTGGGGGGAAAAAATGCTGTAGGCTTGTCAAGTACTTAATTTTGGGGTATAATTCAATCAAAGTCCTATTAACACATAATTTCACTGAAAGTGAAACCAACCTTTCACACTTCAGCTGCTTTATCTTTTGGTTGGTGCTTCTCAGCGTGCCTTCACTGTGACATAGCAGTGTCTCAAAGCTGGGTAAACACTGTCCCCCGTAATTATCAGCCAGACTGAAACCTTGTGCTGCTTCCAGCCTTGTTATTTGCTCTTAAAATCTTCAGTAGTTTTTCTTCCTGAATAGATAATGCTTGGATTTTAATTGTATGCATACCAAGACAGATGTGATTTACAATGCACCTTATAACTCATTTAGGGCACCGCTTGTACATTCCAGACAGGCTCTGGGACACATCAATGCGACAAACGTAACCGATATATTTTCATTGCTGTTTTATAGGTATGGTCGTTTGTTTTAATTTCCTGGCCTGTGGTTGTTTTCATAATCTTGGCCATTATCCGTCTCAAATTCCCTCCAGAACCACAGCAAAACTGTAAGTAACTGGTTTGTTTTTATGTCTGTGGGGTTTAGTTCTCATTTCAGTGACTGATGTGTTCATTTGATGTGTTTTGTTACTTTTACAAATTTGGCTCCATGTAGTTTCCAGTGGAGATTTCCTGGGATGCATCATGCTGTAAATAAAATGTGTGTGTTCCTCTGAGGTTGTTTTTGCTCATGGTTTTTTTTTTTCAAATTAGCTTTATAATTAGAAAAGAACTGTAAAGAACTGCCTCATCGAGATTTATTCGGATACTGCTGTGTAGACAGCAATATAAATTTCCAGGATGAATTGAGGGAGAAGAGGGTAGCTGGGGGAGAGCTTACTCAGTAAAATGAGTGAGGGCAGAGGCTGCAAGTGTGATTATGGAGGTGAGGTAGAAACATGAGGCTGGTCAACATGAAAGGTTTTTACCTTGTGCATGCCACAGGCGAAATGTGCACATTAAAGGATCTTGCTGCTAAGGCTCGGTTGAAGAGCGGTAACTTGCTTGGCTCCTGTGACCTGATGGTGCAGGTGAGCCCTTGTAATAAAAGTAGCAGCTGTTGGGGTGGGTCAGTAGGTTTTGGGGGTCAAATGGGTGAAGCGTTTGCACAAGCTGGTTCTCGCTTGCAGGCCTTGCTCCTTGGGTCAGGAAGTGTCCATCTCAGGGCAGGGATGCACTTGGATGTGCTCTACAGCACTTCTGCCGGTTAGTGAGTCCTTGCCACCATCAGAAGCATCTCCCAGCCCTGGGCACATTTGTTCATGAAGTTACAGAGTAAAGCAGAGCAAGGAGTTTATCCAGGTGGGAGCTTTTTTACCTTTCACAGTTTTGAGTTGAATCAAATCATAGGGCCGTAGAATGGTTTGGCTTGGAAAGGACCTTGAAGATTTTCAGCACCTGGTTGATAGCAGAGACACTGCCATGGATGATCCACATCAGGCTGTCATGGACCTGGCATGGGCAATGGTGGGGTTTTGTGTTTGGGGCAGGGAGACTGAGGCAGGAGGAGAGGAGACAGTGTCTGGAAGCAGAGGAGACAAGCAGCTGGCTCCCGGTGTTTATATCCCATGTGTCAGACGTGGTTGGGAGGGATCTGCCTCTGAACACCAGGAATGTTTGCCCTGGTGAGTGACAGGTGTGATTCTCTGAGTAGAAACGCTCTGTTCCTCTGTGAGGTGTGAGAAAGGACCACACTGTGGCAAATATCAGACAGGCAGTTCGGATGGCCCTTGTTGCAGGGAGCTTACAGCCTAATCCCAGTGAAGCTTTGTGTACCTCCTTCTGTAGGCAGGGATGGAGAGCCAGAGAAAATATCATAGGAATTCTTTAACGGAAAAGGACATTCTTGACGTGTTGGGATCATTTTTTAACCCCAAGCCCATCTGCCATCAGCAAAAGACCTCTTTAGGCATGTTATATATTCCAAGTTCTCCCAAATTCCTTGAACCAGTTGGAGCAGGCAAGACAGGTCATGTTGTACTTTGTGAAAACCCCAGATTTTGCCAAGTGTGGAAATGGCAAACCTCCCACGCTGCCCCAGCAGTTGTACTTCCTGTCTGCAATAAATCAGATAAGTTGGATGTCAGGAGAGCCATCTGGATAGGGAAATATTTATTCTTTTATTTGACACAGTTATTAGTTTGAATCTGTATTTATTTGGAGCGTTTTTGCTCTGGATGATCACATCTCTGCCTTAATGAATGAACAGGAATAATCTTAGGAACTGCAAGCAGCTCCATCAGTTGTGCTTTGCAGGAAAGGGGAAGATTGGGCAGTATCTTTGGATGAGTTCCCTTTCCTCCTGCAGATTAGTTTTATTTTAGTACAAATCTCAGTAAGTATCTGAGTAGGCGTCTGTCTCTCTTAGAAGTGGATGATAGGAATTCTCTATTGCAAGAGAGGTTTTTTGCTGGAAAATAATGGTTTTGGTGTATTCTTGTGATCCAGATGTTCAGAGACCATCTAAGAATCCTGAGGGGATAGAGAAGGATGTTAACCAGAGCATCAAACAGCCAGTTTCTGCTGCCATTCTAGTTAAATAACAATTACTCATTTTCTCTTCTCTTTTTTTTACTTATTCTTTTTCTTTTTTTCTTTTTTTCTTTTTTTTTTTTTGACAACTGGAAAAAGTGTATCAAACTTTTTGCTTGACAAGCAAAAGATAAATCACTTGGGAACTTTCCTTTTTGATGGAAAAGCAGGCGGGGGTGGACACATCTAGGAAAACTATTACAGGAGGGGATTTTATTCATTTTATTCATAAAATTCACCTTATGCTGAGCGCCTGCCTTAAGACAGAATCGTTAAGTAGTGACAAGAAGCTGTTTCCAGTTCTGCTGTCATGAGATTATTGCAGGTAGACAAAAGTCAGGAAGCACAGAATCAATGGCACAGAGATGGAATAAGCTATGCAGATGCTGAGGCTTGGAGCCTTAGAGATAACCCCACAGAAAATCCCACTCCGTAAGCTTATCTCGTGTATTCAGGGCCACAGAAATATCATTAAATCTTTCCTTTTTTTTTCAATTAAAACAACTCAAATTCAAGACAGTAATTTCTTCTGAAGGGCAGCTAATACACATTCACTAGATGGAGGATTAGGTAGAGAAATTACCTGGCAAATATCAGTCAGGAGTGAACAAATGGCAAGGGTTTCCTGCAGGAGCAAGTTGCTTGTGCTGAATTACACTGTGTAGCACTTAATGCAAAGGGAGCTTGTGCCAGGCTGAGCGTCAGAGGGAAGTGACATGCCAAATAAATGTCACCGCTCAAGAGATGCTCACAGGAGAACTAAGAACTGAGGAAAACAAGGAGCTGACATCTGATAAATAATTTTCTTCACAACTAAAGCATCTTATATATAAGAGGTAAAAAACCCCGTATCTCTTCTTTATTCAGGGATTCGGTTTGATGATGTGTTTCCAAGGTCAGCGGAGATTGTTGTCAGGAGAAATGAAAAAGAGATTTCACTGTCTGCATACCCAATTTCTGTGATGATCCCAGAGTCTTACAAACAAAATCCCCACACAACTTACTATTCACATTGCAGTTGTGGCTTCTGACCTTTTTATTTCAGCCTTTGTCTTTGCTAGGAAGCATTGGGATGTGTAAGTGTGGAATAGGAAACTCTGGACTGGAAGCCTGCAGGTGAAAGCCACTGGGTTTGATGGCATCATCCAGATTTTTGTGCCTGTATCACCTTTTTCTAGAGCAGGGACAGAAGTCCCTTTCCATCCTACAGGTTTTAGCAAGGTACGGGAATTGTGTACGAGATACAATCTGTCCCTCAGGGCTCAGCCCACTCAGTCTGCAGAGGAGCCCAATTACGCTCCTTGCTTTAACGAGCCCTGTCACACCCTGTCACACCCTCCCCGCCCGCTTTCTTCCTCTCCTGCTGCCCTCCTCTCCCTTGCTGTCAGTTCGACCTCATCAGTATTCCTGGTCGGAGCTCTCTTGGGTGTGGTCAGTCCTCCACTCGCTCAGGAACCCTGCTCAGCTGGGCTGTGGGGAGGATATGGGACAAACCTCGCTCTCCTGTTGGACTCCGGGTCTACTCCTGCGGCACTCCCAGGGACAGCTAGGCTATGAAACTCATGCCTCATTCTGCATGGAAAGCAGCTGTGCTCTCGGGTCTGTTCTTAAATCCACCGGAATCTGCCAGGGAATTCGTTGCCAGAACTTTTTGCAGTGAAGCACTTTCTACCCTTCACCTCTGCCCAGAAGTTCCACCCAGATTTCCCCAGCGTTGCGGAGATGCCTGCAATGGGGCACTGCATTCACTCAGAGATGTTTGTCAGAGACAGACTCAGCAGCAGAGTCCTCCACGAGGCTGCTCTTTGCAGCCAGTATTCTGGGGGAATATCATCAGAATTGGGCAGCAGTCTGCTGGCCCGTACCAGCACAGCTGTTTGGGTCTAGCTTAGAGCCAGAGCTGTGTGGCACAGCACTACATAGGAGCAGATACCCTGCTCTCATTCTTGGCTCCACTGCTCCTGGGAGAAGGAAGGCCCAGGACAGGAGCTCTCTCTGAGCTACATCTCATTCAGTCTTACTGTGATGGGTAGCTAGGATTTGAACAGTTCCAGAACTGGCTGGAAAAATCAATATGAGCCCCTGAGCAGAGATCTCCAATGCCTTAGAAGGTGTCTCACCTGGAGGTGAGAAAACTCTGAAAATATGCTGTACTTTATAGGAATTTGCCTCACAGTTGGAGGGACCTGTACTCATCTTTTTTCCCAGTAATGTGGAAAAAATTAATAGGTTCCCATGCTAATTACAGGGAGTTGGGATGATGGCTCAGCTGCACAGGCCGCTCCATTCATTTGGGTAAGTCATGGGTATTTATGCAAGTCATAATCCACCCCCAGGGTTCAGCCTATTCTGCACACAGACAAGCACACATCAGACTTCAGGCTCTCCTTCACCACTTGCCTGTGGTGGAGCAGCCTCACTCCTTGTGTTCCTTTATATTGCTTCATTTTCTTCCCTTTTCTGCACATCAGATTTTTGTCTGTGCTCATCTGCAGTGATTAGCAAAATGCCTCACCAGGTCTCTGGCTTTGGCATGACCTTTGTTTTGTTTCATGCTGTTGTGCCAGGGAGCAGACTGCCAATAACCCTCTGTTTCATTAAAATAGAGCTGAAGGGGGTATGGATTGTATTAATTAACCCCGCATTTGCTGGAACAGTCACGCACATTCATCTCCTTGCATGTAGAAGCAGTGCCCAGCCATACAGTTCCTTGTCTTCCCCTTAGCTTGGAGACCAATTGCCTAAAGAGAGCACTGGGATGTTTGTAATGCCTCCCTTGTCATAAATCTCCACGCTTCCTTTTCTTTCCACAGACTCTTCCGCCTTCTGGGGTGTGACTGAAGGATGTTCAGAGTTGGAGTTGGGAACTCCTGATTTACCACTGTGTTTTTTCCTTCCCCATTCAAGCAGGGCCTCGGGGCGGTCACTTAATTCTAATTGACTTCCTCAAACATCTCCATCCAGGTGCTGGGATCTAAAAGGGCAGAAGTATTTTTCCAAAGGTGCTGAACATTTTGGCTTAGACTGAAATTAGCAGTTGTTGGTGCCTGTGTTTCTGGAAAGGAGGTCATTTGTGTTTAAAGGATCTAAACCTGGGCTCTGGAGGCACTCAGCATTGAAAGATGTTGGTTGGGTAAACACAGATTTTGTACAGGTGTTTTTTCAAGAGTCTAGATATGGATTTAAGCTTTTAGGTTCCAGCTTCTTGCTGGGTAGTGTCCTGACTCTCTTCTTAGGTCCTGTTTATGTAGTCCCCTGCTGCTCAGACAGACAAGAGCGAGCTGGCTGCGTTACAAGACCAGGTTAGCCTTGTCTGCATTAAATACTGCTTTTAAAAAGCCCTGTAGGAAACGGGCTTGTGTGCAGTTCCTGCTTTCTCCTGGTGTGTTTGTGCTTCAGGCAGTGGAGCATCCCTTCCTAGCACTGCCAACCTCCTCAGCTCTGCCCCGTGGTGCAGACAGCAGCTCTGTCATTTCTCCACCTTGACCTGAGTTTGCAATACCTCTTTGAAGGGTTCCAGGTTCCACCTCCCCTCCTTTGTTCCTGTCTTTGGTTTGGGGATCCTTTCTCCTCCCTTTACACCTGCTGCTCTTTGGCTCCTTTGTGATTTTTATGTTCTCTGCTCTTTATGTTCTCCCTGATCAGTCCATGAACCTGATGCGATCAGATCCAAGTGCTGATATTCAATTTATTAATTAAGTGGAAGGTCTGTGGGCGAGCAAAACCAGCTTGCCCAGTCTTAATAAGCGTGGAAGTAGATGCTGTCTGCTCTGGGCTGGTCTTATTGCAGAGCCTGAAGTGCTTGGGGGAAGAATTAGGCAATGAAATGAAATGTTTCCTCCGTGGAGGCCACCGAGGGAGGGAGGAGCCTGGCTGTGAGTTGTCTGCTGCTTTGATTGCACTGTCGTAGGCAGGCAGCTGAGGACATCATGAGAAAACAAGGATGCTGTTGCTGTAAAGATAAAAAAATGTGAGGTTTTGAATCTTACCCAGCCACCCTGTGTGTCCTGGGGGCTTGAGTGGAGTTATCTGGGGTCCTGCTGAGCTTTCATTTCAAAAAACAGGAGATGGAAAAGGAGGCCGTAGTGAGGTGGGGATCAGTCTGTTCTGCCATGTCTCAAGTGAAAAGATGAAACAACCTTAAATTGTGCCAGGGGAGGGTCAATTAGATATTAGAAAAAAAAAAAAATTGCACTGAAATGTCACAGCAGTAGAAGTGCCATGGCAATTAAATATTCTCTTTTAATAGGTAAGGCATAAGCCAGCTGGGTATTCACATATAAAAAGTACTCTGCTTAAAAATTAATTTCATCCCATAGATTTGATGGTTCAATTTTTGGAGAGAGATTCAAAGTCCTAGCATTTGCATAAAGCTTTCCACAAAAAAAAAAATAGGCAGCTGAAGTTGTTGCTGATAAATAGGTGTGAACAAAGCTGGGAACGGGCAGTTGCATGTGGTTGAAGGGAAACAGGATCTTTGTCATGTCATGAAACAGGCACTTTTGTCTTTCTGACTGTTGGAAAAAGCAGAGGAATAAAGTTTAAAGTGGTTCTGTGTGACAGTGAGAAAGACTAGGTTGTGTATACACAAGCACAGCCAGAAATTTGGCATGTGTGCTAGTTTGAAAACAAACCAGTGGGAGGCACCCAGTCAGAATAACAATTTAATAGGGAAATTAAAAAAGTAAAGGCAGAAAACACTGGTTTAAACGGACAGAGTCAGGATACAACCTGACACCCTGTTAGTCAGGGTGGTGGTAGCAGTCCGATAAAATGGTGGCTGCAGTCCTCCTGAAGTGGTAGATGAGGTTCTGTTGAAGCAGTGATCCTGTAGAAAGGGTCTGCTCTTCCTCAGAAGGCCTAGTGGTGGCTGTGTAGCCCCTGTCCTCTGGGAAACCCAGTGGAAAGGGTGTCTGTGATGTTCAGAATCTCAGATTATATCCAGGATGGAATGCTTGGTTCCTCCTTCTGGGTGGAGCATCTCACAATGGGATGATGAGTCATGAGGCCAGGTGTTGATGGGCTCATCAGCAGAAGATGGTCCGGGGGAGTTATCTCTGAGTCACATGGGCCATTAACTGAAGATAGTCCCGAGGGAAGAGGCAAGGAAACACTGCCCCACCCGGTTTCAACAGCTCATGAGGATGGTGATAGAATACACTGCAACCCAGGACAGCATGGAAAGTTGGGAGGAGGTCACCAGAGCAGGGAATATTCTCACCAGAAGTTTTTGTGACTCTTGAGATAAATATGGATCACAGCTGATGGGCAGTTTGGGGTCTTTTGCTGCTGTGGGTTAGACCCCCACTGCTCGAGGATGATTTAAAGAGAGTGTGTAGGAGCACAGAGCACAGAGTGTTCCCTCCACCACAAAAGTCCTGGAAGGTTTAAGGTTTCTTCAGCTAGAAGCTGAAGGGGTTTAATCCAAGTGATCATATTTAGTAGCCGCTGACAAATCCGTTTTTGTGAATTTGTCTCATTCTTTTGAAATCAATCTCTGCTTTACCCCATGGCAGTAAGTTCCACAGCATTTCAATATTTGTTGCAAAAAGGTATTTTCGGTCCTGTTTGCCTTTTGCCTCCTGATCTCACTGTGTTTTTCTGTCCCCGTGTTGTGAGGGGTGATCATTTTCTCTCCCTTTTAATCACTGATTCCTGACTTTTTTTATTTCTTTATCAAACTGCTTTTTGGCCATCTTTTCCCTAGCTGAAAAGTCCCAGTTATGATTCCCCTCATATGATTTGGCAAAGATTGAATGCATTTTCAATTAAACACAATACTTCCTGATGAAGCCATTTGCTCATTAATGCCTCTAATTCTCCAGTGGGAGAGCTGAGGTTTGTATGGATTTTTTATGAACTATGGGAGGAATTTGGAAGGACTTAGAGCACATGAAGTGTCAGAGTGTGTGAATTCTGAGGGCAAGTGAATTTTTTCATGCCCAGGGAGAGTAGTGGTGATATGACCCTAAGCTAGGGGTGGGTAGAAACCAGAAAAATTCGGCTGGGGGCTGCTGTGTTCATGGTGCTGTGCCTCTGATCTGCTGGGTTCCTGGCTGGATCAGCAAATGGCTGGGCTGAGCTATAATGCAAATGCCAGAAACCTCAGTGCAATGGAAGCAGCAAAATCAATGTGGCAACATGAAACATAGTCCGTTTAGGTTTAAACATTTGGGTCAGTTTCAATTAATCTCACAGACTGGAGTGAAATAGTCATTTTCATCCCTCTTGTATGACATTTAGAACCACCCTGACATTTCTCATTGTTATTACACCAAGCACCTTTACCTGAAGAAAACAAAATGGTTTTGCTCGCGTTGAAGGGAAGTGTGCTGGAATTTACAACGTCCAGAAAAATAGGAGAAATTAATTTTCTTTGTTTTATTCTGAATGAGAGCACATGGGGAAATGCCAGAATTTCAAGTGGCATGCGAGCATTAATTGGTATCTTATGTTTATTATTGCTGCTCTGCACACCTTGTTTCTTTCCAGCTCTTGGAGATGTGGCTGGCCTGGTTAGATGCTACTGAACAGGGAGAACCAGCCCACGCAGCACCAAGCCCTTGGCCTCCTCTGCCCTTTGGGATGCCTGTCTTTCCTTCAGTTTTGGAGCCGTGCTTTCAGTGGGGATAGGAAATCAAAGCTCTCTGTGAGAAGGCGCAGTAAAAGCCTCTGCGCTTGGGATTCTGCTGCTGGCAGACCCAAAGTCAGTCTTTACTAACAGGATACAGATCTGGGCTTGGATTTTGGTTGCAGAGGTGTCAGTTTGACCAGAAGTATGAGAGGGTGACCTCTCAGCTCAGACATGTGGCAGCAGTGGGTGCAGTGATCTCTCCCCCTTGACTCATAGGCTCTGTAGTGAAACTTCCCCCAGGGAAATTGTAGTTTTAGCAAATTAAGAGGTTTAAAGCTAAAGGCAGTGGGGAGATTGAAAAAAATTGTCATGTGTTGTGGATCTGTTCTGTTGTGGGATGTGGAATCATGAAGTTGGGGCTGGGATATGGCATTGCCATAGGTTTGAGTGGGAGAAGGAGCTGTCTGTGGAAGACTAAGGAATTCCCAACAGTAGAAATACTGCAGAAGTCTCTAGTGGGGGTGTTACACTTCAGATTGGGAAACTATCACCATGGAAGGACTGTCCTTTAAAATTTGCAGAGCAGGTAGGACTCTCCTTCTGTCACATTCCCCAGCTGGTGCTGACATTCACTGGTCACTGGTGTGCTGGATAAACCTCAGCCGGGGCACGGACAGGTAGTTACGGAGGTCTCCTGAAGCAGCTTCCTCCCTGGCCATCCATGCAGTGCTTACAGGGCCAGCGGGGAATTTGTTGGTGTGGGCAGGACAGTCCGTGTGGCTCTGTGGGGTCACGTCTCCTCACCACGAGCAAGGGGATGGAGGGAGGGAGGATGGAGCAGGGAGAGCATTGATCTCATGACTCACCTTGGCATCAGTAAATTCCTTCCTTTGCAGGAGGCAGGGCTGAGAACCAGCATGGGTCTAACTTACACCACATGGGAATCTGGTCCAGACATTTTGGATTTTTCTGTGTCATGGTCTTTCTCAAAAAGCTTCCTTAATTCTCTAACTGCTGTCAGAGCCCGGGCCTCTTCCAGAAGAGTCCTCCCTGGCATTGCCACTGCCCCTGTGCCAGGAGCATCATGGGGCAACACTGGTTCACGCCTGCAGTGACTCAGGGATGGATCGGGCCCCATGGCTGCATCCAGCTGCCAGCAAAGTGCTCAGCATCTGCTGCGAGCTGGCAGAGCCTCACCGAGTGCCTCACGATGTCTTCACAGGCATTTGTGCCACCACCACGAGTGGCAGCACTTCCAAACTTCAGGTCACAAGTTCCTGGCTCTTTATACTTGAGGCTGCTGTTTCAAAAGAAAAGAAAGAGCCGATATCATCGCTGTGTTCTTATGCTGAACACCCCGCTTGTGATAGAGCAGCTGATTAATTGCCCACTTAGTTCAAAGTGTGCCACCTCTGAGTCCAGTTCTAACATTTGTCATTGCTACTTGTACCTCAAGAAAGAGTCTTCCTCTGCTCTGGATTTGTCAGGATCTCTTGCTTAATCACCTCTGTAAACTGTCTCTGGAGAAGACCAGTGCTCCCCAGACCCATCTTTGTGTTCCCTGTTCAGCCTTTCCCTGAGGAGTTACACAGCTTTAGCTGCTCCTGGTCTACTAAGAGACGTGAGCTTAGCTCCTGGCCCTGGTGCTTGTTGGTAGATGTGGAGGGCAGTGAAGGGTGGAGCTGTTTCCCTCCCAGCTCCTACCATCATTGTGGCTATGCCCTCCATCCCAGGCCTCATGGCTTCCCATGTCTTTGAAGCTTCATTTTGGTAGGGACACCAATCCAGTGAGGTGTGTAGTGTGCATTTTTGGATTGGTGTGCAAGTCAATGCCCTGCATGGGAATGAGGGTGTGGGAGATCAGAAGGAAGATGCGAGGAAAATGCCCACGTGTGCAGGGTTGTAATTGGTGATCCCAAAGGGCAAACACCACAGACACAGCAGGGATATTCACACAAGGGTGCTTCCAGATTAAAGTGCCCTGCTCTAAAGTTTCCCTCATGGCCAGCAGATTAATTACCCTGCAACACCTTTAGAGCGGTGGATGCTTGGTCCTGTGGCCCCAACACCAGAAGTTCTGCCTGTAGGGATAAGAGAACTCTTTTACTGCCCTTGGTGCTCTGTGGTTGCCGGGAGCTGGTTCAGCCAGCTGTGTAACTCCTGAGGGAAGGAGGGAGGGAGGGAGGGGTGTAACTCCTGAGGTGGCTTGAGGGATGCAGGGAGTGTTGGGGGAGCTTCCCACAGCAGGGAGCCTTCTCCTCTGGCAGCATATCCACATCCTTTAATTTTCTAGGCCAGTTCTCTGCTGAGGTGTACAAGAGAATCACACCACCATCAAAGTGGGTGCCTGTACCTCTGCAGGTCTCAGAGGCCTCTGTGCCAGTTGCTGTCTTGCTCAGAGCAGTGGGAACTCCCGTGCTAAACCATGAGCTCTTGCGTTTTGACCCAAAGAGTGCTGAGGAAAGCTCAGGAAAATCCCATCTCCATCCAGGAGACCAACAGCCATGGATTCCACCTACCCCTGCCAAGCCCTCTGGGAGCGTCTGGGGTCTCACCACTGCTATAATGAGTAAATGTTGTACAAATGTAGCACCGTGTCCTTGTTGGAGGGGTGAGAGATAAAGCTGTGCCTGGGTGAGAGTCACAGGTCATCTCTGAAGACTAAAGAGCAAGATAATCAATTACCACAAGCCTGCCCGCAGGCCTTTAGCAGATCTGGCTCCTTTCCATAGCAGAAATAATAGCAATGTCCTTTGCCAGGTAATTTTCTAAATGGTTATTTTAAATAATATGTTGCTGTGATCCAGCAAAAGAGTTTGAAGATTTATGGGAGCGTTTGGCTCCGAGAGGAAGAGCAGCCGTGAACTCTGCGGGCTGGCAGTGAGCAGCACAGGGCAAGTGGCACATAAAACACTCGAGTGTCTCATTGCTCAGGTCGACTCTGTGTCTGGAGAAATGGGAGACAGGGACACAGAGCTCATCCCTCAGCACTGGCTGCCAGCATCCCAGGTCACCAGGCAGATGGTGCTGGAGCTGCTCTGAGCTGGGAGGATGCACGGGGGGCGGTGGTGATGGATTGCTCCTCTGCCTTCCCGGGGCAGCTCTGCACAAAAGGCAAAGGATGTTTGTTGGTCCTGGATCCACTGCCCCTTCCTGTGGTAAAAGCTGAGACAAAGCCCTGTTTTAACAGCCTGGCTTGGAAATAAAGATTGTGGTGTTGCATGGAAGCCAATCCAACAAGCCTTGGAGAACATGTTCTCATGGGTGCTTCAGGTCACTCTGGCCATGTGCCTGCTTTTATTTTATTTTATTTT
>VZTI01000013.1:460906-493590 GCA_013397865.1 Struthidea cinerea | reverse complement strand
ATGCAGCTGCTGCGCTCGAGGACAAGNGCTGCTGCGCTCGAGGACAAGCCTCAGGGGGCCCCAAATGGACACCTTTTCCCACCTCGTAGCTTTCAAAACCCCTCCTAGCACTTCCTAAACCGGTCACCCTGCTCACGCTCCCTCTCTCGGGCACAAACCACAACTTACCTATCCAAAGCCTCAGTTTTGGATGCCATCTTTGACACAGGGCAGGTCCCATTTGTGATATGATAAATATGCTGAAAAAATTTGCAGCTTCATACTCAATGCAACCCAGAAGTTACGTGCTCCTAAAAAAAACAAGAACAAAAACCAAAATTACAAAGGCACCTTGCCACCCCCTGAACACACAACCCAAAATCGTGAGCTTAAATATTCCCTGCATTCAGTGCCATCTTCTTCACAGTGTCTTCAAAGCCTCTGTTACTTTAGAGGCCAAAAAGCATCTGCTAGAAAGAAGTGCCGAGATAAACTGAAACATCCCTTTTGTGATACGATGAATACGCTGAAAAAATTTGCAGCTTCGTACTCGATGCGACCCAGAAGCTACAATGCTCCTAAAAAAACAAGAAGCAAAACTACAAAAGCACCTTGCCACCCCTTGAACACACAACCCAAAATGCACTCTCTGCATGCAGCGCCATCTTCTCCACAGTGTCTTCAAAGCCTCTGTTACTTTAGAGGCCAAAAAGCATCTGCTAGAAAGAAGTGCCGAGATAAACTGAAACATCCCTTTTGTGATACGATGAATACGCTGAAAAAATTTGCAGCTTCGTGCTCGACACGACCCAGAAGCTACGGTGCTCCTAAAAAAAACAAGAACAAAAACCAAAGTTACAAAAGCACCTTATCACCCCCTGAACACACAACCCAAAATCATGAGTTTAAATACTCCCTGCATTCAGTGCTATCCTCTTCACTGTGTCTTCAAAGCCTCTGTTACTTTAGAGGCCAAAAAGCACCTGCTGGAAAGAAATGCTGAGATAAACTGAAACATCCCCTTAATTGAAATAAGAGGAGAGGTATTATCCCAATGGATCCCCGAGTGGGAATGACCCCGTTTGCCGATGGCCGGGATTATATACCCCGGCTGGGCCCGCCCCTCTTTCCCACGATGCCCGGGAAAAGGGAGGTGGTAATTACCACAAGGTATAAAAGCCCTCGAAGGCACCGTACCTGCTTGGCTGCTCTGACTTAAATTTGAGGTGAGTAAAGGGCTGCATAGAGGAAGAAAACTCTTCAGGGAAACGATGCCACCTTCTTTTTTGCTGTGACTTTATTGAGCAAAAGGGCAGAGACCGGGTAAGAAATAAAACTTTGCATTTTGGCAGCATAGATAGATAAGGGGGATAATTAGTTGTTAGTTTGCGTGATTGGTCCTTAGCGATTGCTGAGTAGCACTCCACATGTGACTAAGTAGGGTGGAGAAGAACAGTAACGATACAAATGGTGTAACTCTCACCGGGACCTCTAATTAGGGCTCTATGCATTATAAAGAAAAATTAATAGACTCCCGGGCAGGGTTAGGGCTACGTACACGCCGGGCTCTCTCCCGTAGGAGATATTTGGTACCGGGGCGCAGGTAGAAGTGCCCAGAAATGCAGATTTAAACCCTTAAAGTGCTGAAAAAGGGAGAGTTTCCTTTAACTGAACACCTTAAAGTGAGGAAACAGGGGGTGTTTTCCCCTGCTTAAACTGATACGATGGCAAATAAATGGCTTCTTCCCTTTAATTTAATCCCCTAAACTATTAGGAAAAGAGGGGGTTTCCTCACTTTAAATCTCTGAAATGATGGAAAGAGGGGGATTGTTCCCTCGGTTCAAACCCTTAAAAAGGGGGGACAACTGGGCTTCCCACTCCATTTAAACGTTAGGGTGATGAAAATGTGGGGAGTTAGCCTTAATTCAGTCCCATGAAATAGTACGGTCGAGGTTTTCCCCTTCCATTTAAACTAGAAAATAATGGAAAATGGGGATTCCCTGCCGACCGATACCCTTTACAGCATAAAAAAGGCAGGGTTTCCTTCAAATGGTACCATTAAAATGGCAGGGAAAGGGGATTCCCCCTCAATTTGAACACGGACATTTATGGAAAAGGAATTTTTTTCCCTCAATTTAAACCCTTTTTCTCCTAATAACCCCTCTCTTTTCTGGGGGCATTGTGGAGGGACTAGGAGCTCTGGGGAGGGACTGACAAGATAAAACAGGAAAGCTGAAACTTTCCCCCTGGCACCCCACGTGCAGCCACGCCCGCTCAGGTGCCCGGGTGCGTCCGGCTGTTCCCTAGCCCCTGCTCGATGCTCCAACCGTTGTTCCCGAACGGACGCTCGGGATGCCCCCATTGGCCCCTCCGGGCTAGCAGGTCCCTGCGCAGGTGTACCCGGGTAGCCCTCTGAAAGCAGCCGGTCAGGCCCGGAGCTACCGCACCTCGGAGCTGTCGGTGAGGTGGCGAAAGGTCCTGCCGGTCCTTCCCTCCCCTACACGGGCCGTTGTCTGGCCCCGAAACACCGGGGTGCCTGGCTTTCCTTTCCGTAGAAAAGAACCGGCCTTCTCGTCCGGGTACCCGTGGCCAAAAATGGGATTCAGCCTCCAAAGTTCCCCGAGGTTCCGTGGCGTCACGGTGGTCCCCCCAGGGTTCCAAGAAGTTCCTCAGCGTCACAAAGGGTCTCCCGGGTGCCACGGGGTCACAACGCACCGTGGGTTCCGTGCGGCCGCGCTCTCTCACGATGGCCCCTGGCTCCCACAAGCCCCCGCAGTGTCCCGGTGGCCCCTCGGCTGCAGGAGGGGGTGGCTGGGAGTTGCCGCCCCCTCGGCGGCTGGGGGAGAAGCAGCAGGGACAGCGTGCAGACAGTGCCGCGGCTACTTCGTTGGCCGCGCCTGACCCTGTCCCTGCCGCGGCCGTGGTGTGTAGCACCCGCTCCGAGTCCTTAGGTGTGCAGGTGACAGTCACGACAGTCACGGCCTGGAGCGCGGCTGCTCCCGGGGGGACGCCCCGGGGCGGGAGGCCGGCAGGGATTCGTTCCTCACACGCCGCAGCTCCCTGCGCCGGGTGGGAGCGACCTCCTCTGCGAAGGCAGCGCTCTATTGTCACCGAAATTACGGGAGAAACAGAAACTCTCCAACAACATCTTTTCAATGTTAGAGAATTACGCATTGCTTTATTCTGGCCAGGATGTGCAATAGAAATTATTTCATCCACGCATGCATGGGCTGTGCAGTGAAAATCATTCCATCGCGTGTGGTTCTTCACCAGGCTTTTCACGTATTTATACATACAAAACCCAAAGACGTTCTTGTTCATTCGTCTTAAGTTACATAATTCTTAGTATTCGACCTCCTATTGGTTATTGATCCCTTTGCCTTTGATGCTAGTTTGGTCCTTATTTTTTGGTTCTCTTAGCAGTCTTTTCCCAGACCAGGTGTCTCCAACTGCACCGGGGGGTAACGTTCGCTTATCTCCCGTGTGTCTTCTGGCTACTCCCAATCCGTTCACGATAAGCTCATCTGGCCTCACCCGGTGAACAGAGTCTCGAACGGAGGAGTCCTTTGAAGAGAACCTTCAAATCCCCCTCCCCCTGGACAAAGGTGAACAAATCCCGGCGGGGAAAAAAAATTTAAAAGTTGCATCATTTCCAATATTATTGCGTTTCCTCCCGACACTTCCCCGTATAGTGAGACGCTTTTAATGTTGAATAGTAAATTCATAGCAATACCAAACCCAGTACACCCTGTACAGGTGCATCCGATTGCAATCTCAGAAAGCTTTTTCTGATCTTTTTATAGAATTAGCCTGCCTTCCATTAATATGACTAAAATGAGCATTACACTTTCAAAGGAGTCACTTACTGCTTTTTTGGACCGCTCTTTTGTAAACGAACCCGGCAGAGGTACGACAGCCATCGAGAGCTGCATTCTAGAAAACGTTTACATATTGCACATTTTGAAGCGGTACCTTCGGTTCTCGCTGCCGCTCCCCTGCTCTGCTCCTCGAGCACTGCGCCGGCAGCGAGCGAGGGTGAGTCCCGAGCGCGGGGCGGCGGCGCTCGGCCTCGCCCCGAACTCCAGCTCCTAGCAGGTAGCGGCCCCGGAAGCGGAAGGAGCCGTTTGTCCCGCGGCGGTTGCGGACGGAGCGCTGGGGAAGGCGGCGGGCCGGTGAGTGGGGGCGGCTGCTCCTCCTCCGGGCGCGGCGCGGGGAGCGCTGCGAGGCCGGAGCTGCTCGGGGATGTGGCACCGCGCCTTCCAGCGGGCTGTCCCCAGCCGGGGAGCCGGCCTGCGGCGGAGCTTCCGAAGAGGTAGCGTCAGGCCCGTGAGGCTGCTCGCGCGCAGCTCGATGGCCGTGGGAAAGGCGGTGCCTCGCCGCTTTATTCGGAGCGGCTCTAGAGGCTTTTTCAGTTGCGGTGTCCGTTTTGTACGTAAAAAGCGGGAGTTGCGTTTCGCTGCTCCGGTGTGGGAAAATAGCAAGAAAAGCATCATTTTGGCCACGTACGAGACTCGTGAAATTCTAAATCCACGTTGAAACAATTAAATGTCGTCATTTTTAAGATCTCCCTAGAAACCCCTTCCCTAGAAGTGCTTGCTACCCCCACTGGCTGAGTACTTCTGAAAAATTTTTTAAGTAATCCGTCTTTAGTTTTGCTGCTTTGGAACGCAATAAGCCGTGGCGTAGCGTTAAACTTGAAGGTTTTGATTGTTCTCTGAGCAATTCGGTTGAGATAGGAGCATTTACAGCAGTGCACGAGTCAGTCGTTCCGGTGAACCCGTCATTACTTTTGCCGTCATTTTATTTGATGTTTTGTAGTTCGTTCTAGTCTCACAGCTTAAATTGCGGACGGAGAGGCATTTGAATTTTGTTATCCCTAGGTAAGCCATGCCTGTTTCAGCTGATGAAACGGTGGGGAACCTGGCCGTGAGAGATACGGTCCTAACTCCGGCTGGAATCGAAGGATTACAAGGTTTGTACCAGATGCTATTTATTGCAATTACAGACTTCAATCAGTAGCTTCTTTCTAAAAATGTTTCACAAAATGACGTTCAAATACCGTTCAAAATCTGGGTTAAATTTGGAAAGGTACCGTGACCCATTCTATATTCAAGTTGGTTGTTATAAGACACAAGTTGCTGTGAGATGCTAAAACCTGGAAAACTCATCGAGCTATAATGTTCATCCTTCCAGGAGGAAAGAGAATGCTTTTTTGCTGAATGGAGGACAAGATCAGATCCATTTCACAAAATGGGAACCAAAAGTGTTATGCAATTCTTATAAGTTACTTAGCTGCAATTAGAATGGAACTACCGGGCTTAGTCTGTATCTGAGTCCGTTTTCACAGCTGTGAGTTAATTCTTTCAAGCTTCAAGAGAGTATGTTCCCTTTGAAACAGATTAGAAAGCATCTCAGTGGTAACGCTCATCCTATTTTTTAATTATTGTGTTTGACCATTCCTGGTTGTTCGCTAAATTGTTATCTTTGCATTGCCCGGTGGGTAATCGGTTTGCTGCATCGTTTGAACTATGGGTTTTTTTAGTCTGTAAGAGGAAGAAAAAGGGAAGTGGCTAACCTGCCAATAAGTCTGAGGAAACTAATCAATGAGATTAATCAATAGACTGAAACAAGTGTAAAATATCAAATTACTTGAAAATTTTCAGTAATTTTTTTTCAGAATTTCAAAGTGAGTTAGACTTTGAATTATGTGTTGTTGAATGTATTGAAGGTAATTTAAAATTGCCTTGGTTTGGGTAGAATCGTCATCTACACAGAACGTAAAAGCTCAACGAGTCCTATCGCGAAACAGTCGAGAGGAACTGGAAGACAGATTCCTTCGTTTACGTGATGACCACATCCTACTCAAACAGTATGCAAATAAGCAAGAGGAGAAAATTAAAAGGTATGGGGTTTAATGTTTGTTTCTTTTAACTCCCAGCACCTTTTTGTCCCTTTAAAGCATCATCAACAAATTAAAAATCATGCTGATTTCTCTCAGAGCACTTTTTAATGCAGTAGCAAAAATCACCCACTGGAAGCGATTTTTGTATTGATTTCTAGTTGTCTCCGAGTACGTGAGATGGTTTTTACATTGCCCCTATTGGATCTCCGTGTGCAGAGGTACGCCGCTGTCTAGTACGTCAGAGATGATAGCTCGGGTTCCCAGCCGTCCTGGCGGAGTGCAAATGTAAGAGGTGTTCTGGGAATTGAAGAGCAGGCTGTAGAAGCCTAATGGTTCATCAGGAGTTCCATTCTAGAATCAAAATGGTCTATACAGAGAGGTTCTGCCCTTTTTTTGGTCCCTGTCTGTCTTTCAAGAAGCTGAATAGCATCTGGCTTTTTACTGGTGAGTTAGCACTAAAGTATCTTCGTAATCATCGCTCCTTTATTCAGTGCAATAGATAACTTTGGTGAAGAACTCCCAAGTAGCATGGGGAGCACAGTTTGCCCACAAATATACAAGCAACTTTAGGCTGATTATTAATATGCTAAGATTTGTGTGCTAATCTTTGCCAGCACTTACTGTGGCAGCAAGCCAATCTGGACTGTGCAGAACTGTTCTTAGTGTTACGATACTGCAGGAAGGCTGATTAATACCGAAACGTACTCTGTGTTCGCACTGTGCTAATTGTTAACAAAGTCTTTCTGCATCTAAGCCGGCTTCTGGTGAGGAGCTAATGAATTCATCAAAGGGTAGCTGAAAATTTTTAGTTTTCTTTCTGGGCCTTCAAAAGCAGATGCCCTACTATCTGTAAACTAGATACAGGTCTTGAATATGTGCGGCCAGTTTTGTGAAGTCTTGAACTTGTCTCTCATCAAAGCCACTTTTCTTTTTGTCTCCCTGTCTCCCTCTTTTTCTACTCCCCTTCCCTCTCTTTTTCTACTCCCCTTCCCTCTCCTTCTCTGTTTCTCTTCCAGGTTTTTTCCATTTACTGCTAGGTGTGTTTTCTGTTCTTTTAAATTACATCACCCCCAAGTGCTCTCTCTGCCTTTTGTTCCAGCACACTAATGTTTATCAAAACTAAAGGAGATGAAAAGTACAACTCGAGATGCCAAAGGCAAAATTTTTTATCCTTTTAAAGACAGATGGGAGCTGTACGCTCTATATCTAATTATATTCTTCAGCTAACTGTTCCTTCTCTGAAGCACATTGGTCATATTTACCCAGAATAAAACCGAATATGGTAACGGGAACTATTAAGTCCCTTTTTCAGGAGTACTTTCTTAAATATCTCCATTGGTATATTTTAGGCACTTTGGAAATGAAATACGTATTTAAATCCTAAAATTATCATTCTTTCGATAGTCAAATGTTCTGTGGAGTTGTAGCCTTTGTAATTTGCCCCATCCCAAAGATCCCAAGTCTGTAACTTAACGGCATGCGGAGGTTCCGATATAAGGTCACGTGTTAAAAATTAAGCGGCCTGTGGAGTAAATGTGTCCTTCCTTTACTAACCTTAAATGATAAGCCTTGGGAAGCTGTTACTCGTCAGTGCCGTAAAGCGGATTGCTGCACGGTGATTTCGGTTATCTTCAAGGAGTTCGTCGCAGGCAGCAATAGTTACAGCTAAACTTGAAATTTATTATCGAGGTTCTGCGCTGAAGTCTTCACAGTGGTTATGTTCCTTTCAACAAAATACTTTTTGTGCTGACTTTTCACATTCTTTTTCATGTTTTTTGATTGTTTTCCCCAGAATGACCACCAAGTTAATGAGGCTTGTTACTGATAAAAGAAAATGTGACCGGGCTGTCTGTGGACCCAAGCGGCTGGGTCAGGCTCTGGAGCTGGAAGAAATGATTGAGCATTTGCGAGAAAGAGTTCATGAGCTCGAGAAACAAAATGAGAGCCTCCGCAACAAGCTCATTTCAGCTAAACAGCAGCTCCAGATTCAAGGCCATAGGCCGTGTTCGTACAGCTCCGTTCAATCTCGCGTGAACGCCGGTCTCAAAAAAGACAGTGAGGCCGCTGGCATGCCAGAGCACACCAAGAAGGGTATAATTCACATTTATTAAAAACGGTGAACTCTTAGATTGCTCTTGAAACCATGAGTCTGAATTTCAAAACATTTTTAGTGCCGATCAGAAAATACGCAGAGCAATTATCTAAAAGTAAAATGCCTGGAAAAAATAAGGATAGTTTAGCTGTCTCTAAGGTATTAAGAGACAAGAAAACTCGACCGAGAATAAATATAGCTTCCTGTATCTGCTTTTTGTTTGGCTGCTTGAAAAATACCATGGAAAGCTCATCCAAAAGTCCTAATCAGGTATGAATGTTCAGTAGATACTTGCTTTCTCTATTGAGTGCAACCATCTAAGAAATACCTTGATTTGAACAAAAGTAAACAAAAAAAATTTCCAGGTGTATATATATATATATATATATATATATGTGCACGCACACACGCATGCACATATATATCACAGTTACCGGTACCTTAACGTAATACTTGGAGATCAAAATTCTAAATAGGTCAGGTCAGTGCAGCAAAGTAGGTAAGTTTTTTCAGGCATTTTGGGAAAGTGCTGGTATCATTGTCCCTTGAACCTAAATGGTTCAGTTCTAGGGACTGAGGGATGGCAGCGTTAATGCTGTCTTTGAAACGAAATGTGTTTGGTCCCACCTCAAAACTCGGTTGATTTCTTCTTGCTGAGAGTAGGAGAAAAATGTGGGGAAACCATTGTGTTTGCTCCTAAAGGAGCAATTCCTCCTTAAGCAATTTCTCGCTCCTGTTCTTCACCACGGGCTTAGGATGCTTCTAAACAACGCTAGGAAATTATCTGCACTGCTACTAAAAAATAGTCCTAATAGTCGCACGTCTGGGTGAATGACGCTTGGGATTTTGCAAAGAAAATGCTGCGAAAAAATAATTACAAGTCCACGTTCCTGTCTAGTAATACTGATGCTTCTTTGAAGACGCAGTCCCTGTTCTCTGTCTTTGAAAGTAAAATCTCCTAAAAAAAACTTCCAGGACACGTTTTTAACGGTTCGCTTTAGCGCTATTCTGCGTCGCCCATCCTTCGGATTTTGCGGCGGCTACGTCGTACATACTCTGATTATTTCTTTCCGTGTGACTTTGACGTAAAAATACTTTTTATGACGTGCGTATGGAAGTTACGATTGTTTGTACTGTATAGAGATAGTTGGTTTGTTAAAAGCTTTTTCATGCAACGTGTCAAAAATTTGTCTTTTTTTTTGCTTTCAGGAATGAGGTTTCAGAGTTTAGAAGTGAGGTCATCTGACCTCGTGCTCCCCAAATATGGACAGAGTCCGCTCGAGGATTCAAGGGCTGAAATCAGAAATTTGTATGATTTTCGTATTACTTATTTTTTTGTCGTTATAATTCTTAGAACTTACGGTTTTCTTGAAGAAAAAAGTATATCTTTTAAGAAATTTTCACTTTGGAAAATAAAACTGTTGGATCTGACAACAATAACGCTGGTAACGATGCAGAAATGTTTTGTTATAAGGAAAACGGGGAATCGGGGATTTAGAATGCAAAATGTAGGTACATAAGAGTGGTAGAATGGCTGGAAGTTAAAATTGGTCTCCGGTGGTGAGCCTCTCTTTGCTAGGATGCAGCGCTGCCTAGTTCGTTACGGGTCAGAGCTGACAAAAGCAGAAAGGACCTTAGCTGCAAATTTTTTACCGACATAAGTCCTAAAATGTGCGCCGCCACGCGAGCGGCGACTACGTGAATGTGTTTTGCTGATGCATTTAAGTTTCATTTCTAGAGGCAGACAGATTTTATGGATAAGTGCAAAAAGCGCAGTATTGGGATAGTTATGTAAAATGACTCCGATTCGCTTTTGCATTTTGAAGTGTGCTTTGTAATCCAACTGCACATTTTAACTGAAATTGAAGCTTAGGAAACCCTTACAACATCCTTGACGTAGAGATTGCATGAGAATAAAGAGGTGTTCTGTAGAAAAGGTAGTTAACATCTAATTTGAAGGTAGTGAGGTCTGATTAGAACATTTTTCTTCTCTAAATTTTGTGTTTAGAACCTGGGTTTTCTAAGAGCTGTTTGTTTATTTCCATAATGATTTACTTAAATCAGATTATCGATTGCATTCTCTGTCAATGCTAGATTTTCAATAGATGGGCAAGCCAAGTTTAAAAATATACGGATTCATGTGTTGTCATTTATTTTGTGCTTGAAATTTTATAAACACGAAGATTAACTGGAATAGTGGGAAACAATTGTACAGAAATATTCCAATAAATTATTTTTTTTAATTGCATTACCTGGATAAATTCTACTGTTTAAAACACTTTTTTTTTTTCTTTTCTTTTTTTCGGTGTAGATTTTCCTATCTCAGAATAAAAGCTTAAAAATTACTTTCAGTGCTCCATCCATTGACGATCTAATCTTGTGATAGCCAGCAATGGTGTTTTGGTTTTGAGAAACCGTAGGTGCTAATGGCCTAGGAAGAGGATACTTCTAATATGGAGTACAAGAAACCGTGAACAGCGTTTTTAGTGAGGTTCTGCTAAACGTTATGCGCTCCACAGAAGCATTTATTTTGAGAGTTTGTGTTGCCTTTTCACAGCAATTTAAACTCAAAAGCCTCTCTTCCGATGTATGTAAATAACAAATACAGATTTTGCCGAACACTTAAAAGTTTGGCTTGCTTGAGTAGTCCTTTATTCTTGTGTTCTTTGAAAAAATTCATAGCTGGTTTTGGAATGTAGGATGCTTGTGCTTGCAGGGAGACTGTCATCGAGTCCCAAAGGAAACACATTGAGGAACTAGAACATGCCAAAGAGATTCTCGCGAGTCAACTAAGAAGGAAAGAAAAGGAAATTGACGAATACCTCCTACGGCTGAAAGAGCAGGGTACAGCAAGCCAAAGGTATTGTGAAAAATTAAAATCTCCACGGTGGAAGCATTAGGAGAGCCATGTCATGATGTTAGTAGGTAGCTGCTGAAGTGACTACTTCTGTAAAGGAATATGGGCCTTATTCATTTTTGTCCGTTTGGTGAAACCAAGTCATAAAATGTTTTGCCAAGTAGCGTGGATAATTCTAAGCAAGGAGATAGTTACAACGATAAGTATTTTCCAAGAACAGTTTTAGAGCCGTCCCAAAATGCAGTTGTGGAACAGGTGTTTGGTATTTGCACGTGCCTATGCATTTTTGTGTGTGTGTGTTTTGGTTCATTGGTTTTTGTCAGTTTTTAATTCCTTTTTAATTTTTTGCTGCAATATGACCGGATTTAAAGCTATTAGATATGTGGATTTTTGGACAGGAGTGTCGTAGCTAATGCGCTCACGACTTCCGTTGTTTGCATTATAGTGTTGTTTGCATTATAGCACTGCAGAACTAGATTAAAGCGTGGAACACGTTAATCACAATGCATTATCGAAAGGGCTTTGAGACAATACGGCACATGTAAAATTTGCTAAATTCTATCGATGAAAAAACCCAAACTGATATATTAGCATTTCTGCATTTTATTTTTCTTATTTAACTAGTTTCCGTAAAATTTTTTTTTTCTTTTTCTTTTTTTTTAAATTTATTTTATTTGTAGGTAGCTGTTTAGCCAGGCAAACAAATACAGAATTTTTTATTGGTATTTCAAGAGTCTCAATGACTTAGATTCTAGAGCCATTCACGCAATGTTATTGTTTGGCTTCTTGCGATATACTATCGATTACAACGTAAAGGTGCTACCAGAAGGTGAGCATTCTTGGGGCTTTTTTCCATTTTGTGTGAGTTCCTGTAAGAAATAAGAGGAGAAGGAAAGGACACGATGTGCATCGACGTATAATCCTGTTAGTTCCTAAGCATTGTAAAATGAGAAGAGTACTGCACGTCGATGTTCCGTCCTTGTCCGCTCGGGAGTCTGTGTATACGCCTCGGCCGTTGGTGCGTTTGTGAATGAGAACTGTTAGCCGAGAGGCCTTTTATTCATTTTGCTAGACAGAGGGTGTCTTGGGGTGACTTTACGATGTGATCCTGCGAAGCGTGGTGGCGGTATGTATTTTCTTTTTTGTTTTTCTTATTCTGGATGCGAATGCAGAAATTTTGAGAGCCACTGCTCCAGCTGATACAATAGTCAGACTCGTAAAAGAGTAGTCTCAGTATTATATCCAAGTCTCGCTCATACAGAAATAAAGACAAGATGCAAAGGGTGTGGTTTAATTAGGGTTGTTACTCTTTGAGCAAAATATTATCTATTTAAGCGAGAGGTACCCTTGACTTTTCTATTAAATCTGTATATAACATCTATTTATAAGTTATAGCAGAATACCTGGGCAGTTGTTCTGGGAACAGAATATATCAACTACCTGGGAGGGAGAAAGCTGTTTGATCGTCAGTTTTGATTCTACTGTTTTGTGACTTCATTTACAGAAAAATGAACCTTCCCAACAGAATCTTCCTCGATTAACTCGACCTTGCCCACAAAAGCTGAAATTATCTCGTTCTTCGACAGCAAGCTCCTTTTCGCGTCCCTAGATGCAGTGGACATTTTTTAGACACGTTTTATTTAAATAAACTGAAAAAATACTGGAGAAGTACTGTAGAGAAATAATTTTGTTGCTCTAGCATATAATGAGAGTTGATACTGTGATTGGTGTAATGCGCTAAGAAGTAATTAATTGAACGTGTTTTCTGTAGTTAGAAACTTCACGAGATGAATACTCCTACAGTAGTAAGAATTGAAATGATCCCAAGAAGAAGTAATATTCGCTTCCAGATTTGAATCATTCGCTCCATAATATCAGTACCCCAACCCTGTTTTTAAAGCAAATGCTGTTTTGTTCACTGTTGAAAAAGTAGTTAGCGTTGATTGTTAGGAGCCGTGGAGTTTACGCCCGTACATCATAAATTCACTATTATCTGTTCCTTTTTCTGTTTAAAAAGGAAAAAAAAAAGAAGTCCCCTGCTTAAAAAAGAAGGGAAAACAAAAGAAAAAACCTTGGAAAGCATCAGAGCCTTTCGTTTGATGTGTGGAACAAGATTAATGAAAATGTACTACTTTATTAACTTTTAAATAGCTGGCATGAGCCAGTGCTGCTGTCTGTACTCGCCACAACTTTATGTACGGAACAATATTTTAGACACGTGATGGTTTTAGCATTGAGTAAAGACCATTTCTTTGGGAAGATCTCGGATTCATGAGTATGTTTCTTCCGTGTAAGGACAATTAGCTGGGCAATGCCAAAACACAACAGGATTTGATGTTTTAAAGAATACGAGGAAGGTATTTCACATATTCTGCTGTTCTCCGGATGTGTAAGCTTTGTAGCCCCTTCACTCGCTCCAGCGTGGCACGGTGACGATTTGTCCAGCATGTCTAGAATAGACAACTGTTGGGAGATAAATTCTTTTCAAATATTGAAAATTTACTCTGATTTTATCATAATTTATGTTGATAAAAATCCCAGTTAGTTTCTCCTCTCATACTTGTGGAAGTAATGGGGTTTAGTTGCACTGTTTGAAGTAAGGAGAAACACCTAAGTAAATATTTTTTTAAATTTTGAACTATTTTAAACGTCCTTTCTAATAAACAGTATATGATCAAGTTAATCTTAGACTTTTAAGAATATCTGCCCGGATATTAAATGATTTTCATGTAATTGAGACACACCTTCAGCTTGTTTGAATACCAGACTTCAGGTGTTATAGTCTAAATTGCTAAGTCACATTTTCTTTACGGTATTTGGTAGGTGGAAGCTTCACGGAATGGCGTTCTACTGGCACCGAATACTTCGGATGGTGGGAAAGTCGGAAAACAATCTCTTTAGGCGTAGGATTGTTTTCTCTTTCTGTCATATACAGTTTTATGCAGTAAACAAAGATGTATATGTATTGGTTGAAGTTGCTGTGTCATCATACAGTAGCATATTTATGTACCTAAGATCTCTAGTGTGAATTATAGAAGAACAAATTAGTTTGGGTATTATACGCTACGTCTTTTTCCAAATATGTGTTTACGATGCATTTCTTTTTAATTTTGAAGGCTGAGCATTCAGGACAACGTGGAAATGATCAAGGTCCGTAAACAGCTGGCTGAGAAAAGCAATGCTCTTTCAGCAATGGAAGGAAAATTTCTCCAGTTGCAAGAGGTAATTGCAATTTGATCGGTAACATTCCTATACTCTTGTCACATAAGCATGCTAAACAGAAGAAAAAAAGTTATACGCAGTTCTTGATTCTGAGTCAATACCGAGTACGTTAAATTAAAGTGAACCACAACTACATTAAACTCAAACTACTCCAAATGGAGTAGGGATTTTTAGTCTTAATCTCTCCTTTTTTTCAGCAGGGTTTAGCAGGTCTTAGTGATTTCATCTGCAGAGTCATACCAAGCAGATGATGAAGAATGAACTGAGCTGTCTGGCTATGGAAAGAGATCCCCGATGATTTAAAGAGAAGACTTTGACTTAGATGTAGTGATTTGCCAAAAAGGGATACCAAGCCCCTTCCACTTTATTACTCTTTGCTAAAGTTTGGGCAGTTTGGCTCTTTTGTTCTGACATTAGGATTTAACCTCTGTTCGTATGTTCATGGAAATTATTTCAGAGGGCTACTTTAAGTAACAATTCTCCTTATAAAAAGAGCGGTTTTATGAAAATATCTCCAGAACGTGCAATTCCATGGCAGATTATCTATAGTTTTAATTATACAGCTTTTTTCTGCTTTTTCCTGTCTGTTTGGAGAACTGCTTGTGCATACAGAGGCGGTATGATAATACCTTGGAAATGGGAAAGAGAGTTCCTGTAAGCAGGAATCCTAACTGCAACAAAGCTTTACAAAGTATCCAGCCTTATGAAGTGGAAGCAGTGGGTATCCTTAAAAACTCTTACTTCCGTCTGCTTATTGTTAGCGTGCTAAATAACGCTTGTGCCATTAGATTTTTGTTCGATTCCGTTTTTTGCCCGTGTTTTTCTGTTTCTGCGTTTTGTTTTGCTTTGCCTCCCTCCCCGTCTTCGGTCTAGTTCCTGTGTCTTCTCTGCCAAACTGAGAAAAGGTTTAACACGGCTTTTTGTCTTCTTTCTCTTTAAGAAATCTAATATCTAAAATAGAGTTGGAGAGAATTTAACTGTAGAGTTTAGAGTTAAATTCTCTCTGACTCTATTTATAATTATAAAGAACTAGTTATTTAATAAAATAGTTATAAAAATAACTCTTTTTCTTAGACTGACTGCTAATATTGTTTATTCTCTGGGGTTTTTATCTTACTGAGAAATGAGATATGAAAGGCTGAAGATCAAGTTGGTGATTGGTTTTTCATGGGTTTTTTGTTCATTTCCGGTCTATTCAGACTGCACGTGAACGTGAACAATTTTTACAGGATTCGCATTCAGCTTCTCCATTTAACTACTTTGTAGGAATGTCGTATGGAAGAAATGAAGCTAACTTCTTGCTGTCTAAAAGCATTAAACGTTAACTATATTCACATATATATTTGGCATAAATTCTCATCCAGTCATTTTATTAAACGGAAGATTGGCCTTTCAACTCTTTAGTTTCGAGTCATAATTTAAATGTGATTTACATTGAAATTTTTAATGGATGAGGCTTAATTACAGGATTGTGGAATGTAGGCAGGATAATATTAACTACCGTTCTAGAAACAGAGGCTCTGTCGGCATCCTCCATTTAATATTAAAATTGGTTAAATGCGCCTTACTGTAATCCATTGCAGTAAATGAAAATGTAAAGAAACTCAGAAGTCCTTTATTAAAGTACACTTCTTGCTGAGAAATAGAACTGAACGCGCGAGGGTTGCGAAAGAATTATATATCTGCAACTGTGCGTGTATACGTGTATCTGTAAGTATGAAGATATACACGCGTGTGCGTGTATATACGTATAAATAAATATAAACGTAAGGTTTAAGAGAGCAGCGGCAAGCTCTATGATGAGCATAGATGTGGGCGACATTGATTTTTGCTTTCTGCCGCGGTGGTTTTTACTTAGTATGTCCGACCACTGTAACCGCTGCAAAATCTTTTAATTGCTTTACAGGTGTATTTCTTTGTCGTTTTCATCATGCGTAAACTGAGGGGTTAATGTTCACGAGGGCAACCGGAAGGTCACCTTCTCCTGGCCGGGGGAATTGAAAGTTACTTTCAGTTGCTTAGTTCAAGAACGTGTCCTGCTGCCCACATTGAGAACATCTATTCCATAGTGCCATGAGAGCCCCCTGTTGAAACATAGTGTGGGAACGCTCTACTAGTTGTGATTTTGATGCTCCCTCCTTCCTTTTCGTAGAACCTAAAGAACTTGAAGACCAACCATGATGCTTTATTAGCAAAAGGTGATGAACTGAATGTACAGCTTAAAGAGGAGCGATCCAAGTGTTTCCATCTTCAAAAAGAGTTGCAGTCGGTAACGATTTCAAACAGAAGGACAGAAGAGGTGAGACTGTGTTCAAGAGGTCTTGAATCGTACATACAGATAAGAGAATAGTTAATGATAGGATACCTTTTAATTATGGAAATGTGAATAGATGTTTCAAATCCATTTGGAAGACTGACCTAGTGATATATCTACTTTTATCCCATTAAAAAGAAAAACCAGTGGCTGCTGCTTGCATGTGATGGAATTATCAACCACACCCGGTCCCTGTGCCACGTAGTCACTGCACCAGTGTTTGGACAATATTTGAGTTTAAAGCATAGGATTTCGTGTCCGTTCTGATACTGAGCAAGTGGTTTGCTAACTGAAAGAAAATCGTACTTGATTTATCGATAATAGTTTTTTAGTATTCTTTCAACTTGATTTACTTGATTCCGGTACAGTATAGTGTTATATCTGATTTAGCAGTTCAAATCAATTACTTCTATTTCTTTGTCTAGAGGCTCTCAGACTAATGTCATCCACATTTAGGGCTAAAAATCAGGTGGTTTATTCCTCATTGTCTTCAATGCATGAGGAGTAAGAGTCTGCAAGCTTATTTGGTTTTTTGTTACATTTTGTAGTAACTTAAATTTAGTTTTACCCCCTGGTTTACCTATTTTAGATGTATTTTGCGTGAACCAAGTTTACCTAGATTATCTCGCGGACGCTTCCTCCAAGCCTTTAAACTATTGTAATGCATGTAGGTATCTTCTTCTAGGTATCTCATAGCTTTAAAGTTATATTCTGCTTTAGTGAATATTTTGAAAACAAGGATGTGTTGTTTATAATGTCAGTAATACACTCAGACTTTCGGATTTTTATATTATTTTGCGCGAGAGAATGTGATTAGATACTGTTGTTCTGCTGCAACGTGATAGTCTCAGCTTCACGTAAACAAAATGAAAAAGACCGTTTGGGCCAAATGTAAAGCCACGTGATGAAAAAAGGTGTTGTTTTGAAGCTTCTGAGAGACCGATGTATATCCTGAGACTGGCTCGGTTGGTTAGAGCAGGGTGCTAATACTGCCGAGGTTCTGGGTTTCATTCCCAAATGGGCCATTCGCTTAAAAGTTGGACTTGATGATCCCTGCGGATCCCTTCCGACTCGGAATATTCTGTGATTCTGATTTTGCGTAAAAAGAACAAATAATAGCTTGACAATGCCTACAAATGATTAACTGTTTGTCTTCACGCATTCATTGTAATTTACTTTTGTGCTGTGCATCAAATGAAATTTCCTTTTTCATTTTAGTTACAGGAAAGAATAAACGATCTAGAAAAAGAGAATGAACTTTTAAAGGAAAACTACGATAAGCTGCATAAGAGGTAAGCTATGGTTTCTGTGTGTAAAAAATTAGGTTCCTGTCCTGTTAAATAGGTCTTCGTACGCTGCGTGCTGGAATGTGCATATTGAGTATTTGTGCACACATGTAAATGTGTTCATGCTCCAGTTTATCGTATCGGTTTGTGCACATGGAAACAGTTATGATTCTCTGCCTGTATTTCATCTGTCCTGTTGAAATGGACCAACTTGTTGTAATACTCTTGAAATAGTAGGTTACTACTTTTAAAAATGTAATTAAAAATAAGTAAGAGTCACTTTATTTTGAACATAAATGCAAGAAGTTCTTATTTGAATTTCTCATTATTTTCTTTAGAGTTGTTGTTGAAAGAAGAATACATCTAGGTAGATATATATTAATTTGCGTTTGTTTTGGGTTTGGGATTCTTTTGGTTTTGGTTTGTTTTTTTTTTTTTTTAACAAAGAGGTGTTTGAATTTTTGTCTTAAGTTCTTCCAGCACTTCTCAGTGAACCTATATAAAGTCTGATATTTGACAGCTTTTCCACTATTTAGTTTTGAGGCGTGGTTTGTTTGTTTTGTAATAGCTATCATTTCACTTCTACTGATATAGAAAAGAAGTAATTCTAGCCAAGTGCCACGAGCACATGAAAGAAAAAATTGACCTTCAAATGAGCTTTTCCTTTCTTGTGAAACTGTGATATTTTGCACTAAAGAGGGTTAGAAAATCAAACACATGCCTTAGCAAAGGCAAAAGCAAAAGCTGTGCACACAAGCAAAGCAAAACGAGGAATTCACTCCTGGCTTCCCGGGGGCAGGCAGGTGTTCAGCGCCTTCAGGGCCTCATCACACATAACGGTAACTTGGGAGGACAAACACCATCGCTCCAAATGTCCTCCCTTCCTCCTCCTTCCTCTCACTTTATATGCTAGGGAATACTCCTTTGGTCAGCTCTCCCAGCTGTGTCGCCTCCCAATTTCCCACACACCCCCAGCCCTCTCCCCAGGACGGCAGTAGGAAAAGCAGAAAAGGCCTTGGTTATCTCCAAGCCCTGCTCAGCAGTAACAGAAACATCTCTGTATTATCATCGCTGCGTTCAGCACAAATCCAAAACACAGCCCCATACCAATGACTAGGAAAAAAAATTACCTCTGCCTCAGCCAAAACCAGCACATCGAGTAACAAGAAATTAGAGAAATTGATCATTTCACTATAACCGCTGTTTAATGGCCAGCTTTTTCAGTTTCCCATTTTCACAATGTGGCTCTACTGCAGCTTACTTGTTGCTAGCAGTGGGTGGGAAGTGTCCACAGGTGCTAGATAATTAATAAATACTTAATAGAGGAAAAGAGGCACAAACCCATCCTTTGCTGATGTTATTTTTGGGGAGTTGATAGCAATTTTGCCAGAGCTGAGACTGCGGAGCTGGACCTGAAAAGGTTGCAAAGAACAAGTATGAATTTGTCAGTTGACTCTTAACTATTTACTCGGTGTCTAAGAAAATGATACACTTTGATAAAAGGTTTGGAGCAGTGGTTTTCATTAGACCTTGTAATGCAAATCTAGCAATGCTTAAACTCCTTCAAAAAAAACAGTGCCCAATGTGGTTGACCATTATAGTTTATCCAGATGGCTTCAACTCTGATGAAATGCAGTAGATGTGAAAAAAATTCCACATGAATATTAAAATTCAGATGAAGAAAGCGACACAAGTGGACTCAATTCAAACCAACCAACATAAACACTAGCATTATATAGGCTTGGATAAAACCTGTCTTCTAAAATGTCCTTCATTTAAACACTGAAGTCTTGAAGTACTGTCATAGGAACTCTTAATGTTTTTTTTCTGACAGTATAGTCTTCTGAAAAACTGAATTAGATGTAGCTACATCTTTATGTGAAATTATTGTACCTAAAGCTAATAAATGCATGTATAGTTGTCCTTAAAACTTGAAAACACTTTCAGAAGCGTGAAAACTAAGGATGTTTGATACCTTTTTTGACATGATTTATTCTTTCCTTATAGGACCCGTCAGACTTTAAATCTAAGCAGTTAGAGAACACACTGTACCTTTTCTGTACCTAGGCAGTACTATGGAATGATAGCGGGTGCAGTGCATTATATTCCCTGCGTATTGTCTTCAGAATTACAGGGGAGTAAAATATATATTACGGCAGGACATAGAAGCGTTCCTTAAGTTCGTGCATGCTGTAAAAGACAATCTGTCAAAATGTAAGATGCTCTATGCCTAGAGGAATGTATTAAATAGGTTAGGTATGGTATGAGGAAACGACAAAATACAGGGAAATACAACTGTTTTTAAGAAGAGCACGAATCCGGAATATAAACCCTTGCCGTATACTCCAGAGTCTACGGTTCATGCTGTGATAGTTTTTTTCTCTTTAACCTTAAGGTCATTCTTCAAGTATTTTTAATGTAATTGCTCTTATAAGTACTCAGAACCACTGCATGAAGTCACCCATCAGAGCAGGCCATTCTCTTTGAGTCCCCGGGTACAGTCTGCAAGGCTCCGTGGGCTGACCCTTCTGCAGTACTTCTTTTTTCTCCTTTTTTTTTTTTTTTTTTTTTTGGTTGAGGCTTGTAACATAGATCTCTGGGAGAGATAGGTTGCAAAATAGATTCCAGAAGATTTTTTTTAATACATTTGTATATGTAAAATATAATATTTGTTAACTGGCGAGCTTCAGCAAAGGAAACGGTTGAGGAACTGACTCCTTTGTTTAAAAAAACCCCACCATTTGTGATTTTTCACAGAATATATAAGTGAATAAACTAGTTTATGATTTGTTAGGGTGGGCATTTTTCCAGTCAATAAGAATGCAGGTATTGAGCAACAGTAATATGAAGAGCATAGTACTCACTGTCTTAAGTTATAAGAAAGCACGTTACATTGCTTTTTCTTTTTACCTGCAAGGAATTGTACTGTAAATTATATAATACAATTACTTTCGTTTCAATCTGAGTTACACATTTAGTTGTGGTTTCAGCAGTTCTGATTCTGTATCCACGCATTCCTTGCAAATAGATTGGCGGTTTACAAGTAAATAATGTTAAAGGCAAAATAGTTATTCTGATTTCTTTTCCCACTCTTCCCAATTTTTTGTTTCTTCGAGTAGGAGAAAGATTACTTTATATGTGCTTCTTAATCGGTATCAGAATTGTTGTTTTGGAGTAAGAGAAAACTGTTGTCACTTTGCGGTCAACATTTCTTTGAACAGGCAACTGACTTTAGGTTCTGCATGTTTCACAAATTTAAAAGAAATCAGGTGGAAGATCCCAATTCTCTGCTTTAAGAGGGTTCGTACACAAAAAGTACGGTTTTGTAGTTGTCGCTGGCTGAAGTTTGCAGTTGTGGATTATTCTGGGATATGCATCTGAATTCCTTTTCTAGTCCCAAAAATGTTGCATGCTACCAACTCTTTTAAACTTTGGAGCTCTAAATTAAGGCCGGTTCCTTTGCTCATCCCGCAAACCTTTGATGTTTTTTAACTGCAGCCTGAGAGAGTCACCTCGGTTTCAAGAGCAGCAGACCAGCGTATGTCTGCGTAATTCCTCGGCCACGATGACAGTGGTCTCTGTGCCGCTAAAAGGTTTTTCTCTTGATTGTTTTCTGCTGAAGCCGATTTCTAGAAGTTTTTCATATAACGTATGTTTTATCGCAGTGTCTTCAGTCTGCCCCATGAACAGCAATGGAAATCAAAGGAACAGCAACTGAAACTGCAAATTGCTAAACTAGAGACAGCTATCAAATCTGATTTAGCAGACAAAAATGAAATCCTTGACAAGATCAAAGTAGAAAGAGGTATATTTCTGAAAAAAATTAATATTTTCTCAAACTGTGAGATTATACCCGTGTTGGAGTTGAGATACGGTGCCCAGAAACGCGTAGTTTCTGTTGCTGGTGTTTTCAAAGCTGCGTTTTAAGTGTACGGTCGCTAAATACACCTAAGTTATGACTATGTTAAGTGCAAAAATTGACCCCATAGAGAATATGGGCTGCATGAGGCTCGTATAATTTCAGCTGCATTCATTCTTCATCTGTTGGGTTAGTATTTACTCTTTATCCAGTATTTCTTCTCTACATTGAAAGTTCTTACAGAAAAGAAACCCATCTGACAGTCTCTCTCAAATTATTAACCGCTGTTCTGTTCACTGTACGAAGCTACATGAAGCCCATATAGGCCCTTGGTGATGTTTAATTGTCTTTCAGTTTCATTAATTCAGATTTTTTTTTAATATTTTCCGTATATACTGATTTTTATTTACAGCATTGTACATTTAAAATAACACAGTTTTCTTTTAATCTAATGAACAGATTATTTCATACATGTTTTCTTCGTGCTGTAGGACAACTTCTTAGTGAATACTGACCTTGCAATCTCTTTTTTATCTCAACGCTGATTACCATAGCAATATGAAGTTTACAAAAGACAAGCACAGGCCGAAAGTGAAAATACCTAGTTTAGAGTTGATTATTCAAATGTGTATTTTTAAGAGGTGTATTTCTGTGAGCAATTTAATGGAATGAAGTGGGCCAACTTGTTGTGAATAATTCTTATGATTATGGCTTGAGCTCAGCTAGCTCTGCTGACTTCAAATACAAGATTGAATATTTAAACATTTAAACATTTGAACATTTAAACACACAGCACGTGTTTGCAAAATTAGCCTTAACCGATACTGAAATAAAGACGCCTTAAGCTACGTTAATATGAGGTTATGACGCATTAATAGTTCTTACTGATAGCTTGATTATGAAAAAACTGGCATTCCATCTTCTTTCCTTCCTGTGAGCATTATGTTTAACTGTCAAGGGTTTACCATCCCTTCCCCAGGTGGCTTGTTGTACTCTTAAACTGAATCACCAGGGTACTACACTTTCGATTTCTACTGAATTGACTTGCTGCAGCTGGAGTAGATGTTCTAGTACCCTTCTAGGCCTCTCTATCTAGGATTTGATTACGGCTCTGTCTTTCACAAAACGTAGGCAGTATAACTTTCTTCAGTCACGTACTTCAGAGTATCTGCCTTTGCTGCACGTTCCTTTTTGAAGTTCGGCAGGAGAATTGAAATTAACGCTTGTCTTAACGTACTGCCTAGAACTATCGTAGGAATAATGTCTCGTCTACCCTTTCTACTTTAGCGTACAAATCTTTTTGGTAAACTTCTTTTCCAGGTCTAAGAAAGATGGTAAAATAAATGAAGCCTTGAAAATTCTTAATGCTACAGGAGACCCACATCATCTTGACATTTTCCATGTCCTCCTTCAGTATTTCCCTTTTAGAATGACCCTGTAATTTGATCTGAATGTTTTAGTAGTATTTTTCTGGCCATGACATCGTAATGTGCTTTTTAATACTTAAAAGAAATATATTTAGACAGAAAACAGAGTAACACTGTAACTTTGTTGTCCTTTTTTTTTTTTTTTTTTTAATATGGTACTTGCAGAAGCTTTAACACCCTCTCTCACCTGCCCCATTTCCCTTAGACATTTATTCTCGTGTTTCTTGTCTTACCGGTATTTCCCAGATTCTCAGCCATAAATTACGACAGCTGTTTGGTTCGTGTTCGTTTAATCTTACGAACAGTAGTGCTTCATGCAACTTTTAAAAGACTGAGATAAGCTAGTACAAAATCTAAGCTGAAACACTTCCTATAGCGAGGATTGGTGTCACTTATCTCATAAATTGATACAGTGCATGTATTTACTTAGTTATGTCTAAATAATTTTTATTTTACATTAATAAAATCTCATGCATTGCTGCATCTGTTGTTCTTAGTTATAGTACCGTTTTACAGAGTACGCTATTTGCTAAGTACGATTCTTTTACGGTTGTCTTAATAGAGGATTTCCCCGTACAAAATACATTGGTTTCTGCATTTTGAAATGAAATTTCCATGCATATATTCATATGAAAAAAGCAAGTTTGTAATTTTTTTAACTATGTTTAATTAAGTATAATTTTTTTGTATAAATTAAGTATAATTTAATTAAGTATAGTATTTTGTTCTTTATCAAGACCAGAAGGAAAAGCTGATGCAAGACAACAAAGACCTGCAGTTACGCTACCTGGAACAAAAGCAACAACTAGACGATCTGAAAAATCAAGTGAAGTTTTTGACCAAGGTGAACTATATTTTTGTTTCAAATATGAGAAAAAAACCCTCTATGTTTTATGCATAGTGCAGATACTTCCTGAAAGTCAAAGAATATAGAAAGATAAGTGTTTATTTATTCATGCTATCAAGCAAAATATCATATCTAATGAGAATGTATCTTGTTACTCTGGATGTATTTCTTCGATTCACATCTGATAACACCTGTCCATTAAGTTTCAGGAAAGTGATGTTGCTGTGGCAGAACTCAATGAAACGCTCTTGCTTATAAAGGTAACTTACAAAGAATGAGCATGTGAGGGGTTGAAACTAGATGGTGTTTAGGATCCCTTTCAACCAAAACCATTCTAGAATTCTGTGTTTTGCATTCTGTTATTTTCTTGTTTGTGCAAGGGGTTTTTGTTTGTTTGTTTTGTTGGTTCTTTTCTTCTTTTGTTAAACCCTTGGCTGACCATTACATGCTTTCTACACACCTGGAATTTTCAAGGGCTGAAGTATTTGAACGTCTTTTAGTAGTTAATGCCTCAAGCTCAAATGCGTGCTTTTGTCATTTTTTAGTGACAGTTAATCGGAAGAGAAAATGAAAAAATTGCCAGAATTAAATCTAAATGTATGTAAATAATTCATTATAACATCAAAAGTGAATTTAATCAGATTCACAGCCGTTTTTAAAAAACTTTGTTTTTCTCAGGTAAATTACTTATCGCAGCGTCTTGTTATCCCCGTAATGTTTACTAAAACCAATTTTGTTTATTAATTCTGTAATGGATGCAAGCATACCGTAAGCACGGAAGTTCCAGTATGTGGTATAGCAATGCTTAGGAACTTCTTTGTTTATTAAAAGAGAAAACCAAAAATACTCAGAAAATACTCAATTCTTTTTTCTCTTGCACAAATGAAAAATGGAGTGAGAGGAAGTAATCAGTGAACAAATAATTTTGCAATGTTTCCACTGTTTGGGTGACTTATGTTTTATTTTCTTGAGGAAGCGTTTACTGTAGTGATTATATAATGATAATGGGGAAAAAACAGGAAAAAAAAATATTAAAAACAGCAATGAAAATTAACGCCCCAGTATCGATAAAAGAAGGAATGTAGACTTGAGAATAATAATTTGGGGTTTGTACATTTACAGAGGCAGGATTATTAATTATAAGAAAGGCAAATATATCTGTTTGTATTTTCCCTGGCTAGACGGGAGTGATTGCTTCTGAATATTTGATACATTTTCATTGATTCCTGATAATCGTGAGATTGCATTGCTGAAAACAATCCTGACACGTTCTAGTCTGCCTCGTTCCTATTTTTGCCTTACCATGTGCTCAAAATGTATGAAGTTCTGCTTACTGTCTTATTGTTGTACCAAAAGTATATGCCAGCGTTGCATTTAGCTAGGCACAAATACACGCAAATCTTTTGCAAAAGTCTTTTCTAGCAGTTTTTCAAATGTGCTCCAGGATCAAAAGCAACAGAAGAATGCGGACCTTCTGTTCTTGGAAAAAGTGGAAGACGATATCCGTAAAGATTTAGAATACTCCATGCAGGAGCTGCAGTTAACGCACGCGGAAACAGTGCAAGAACTTGAAAAGACAAGGAATTTGTTAATTGTGCAGCACAAAATTAGCAAAGATTACCAGGTACTAAACTCTACTCACAGTGGAAGATAACCTGATAATAACATTTTAACCTTTGTAGCTCTGACACTTGTAATAATTAAGACTTGCAAATTCAGCAACAAAGCCAGTCTGCGCATAGGGAACCAAACGTAAAATCTGCTGTTGCTGAAGGTATTGTTTAAAAAATGTGAGATCCTAGTGACTGTAAATTGTAGTCTTTTAGCTCGTCCTGCTCTTAACCCTCAGACTGTGCCTTCTTGGGTTTCTCTCTGAGCTCCTACCAGGTCTTCACAGGTAAGATAGTAAACGTGCTTATCAAAGAAGCTTCCTTTTCCGTAGCACTCTGCTTTCACTGTCTTCTTTCTGCTTCCACTGTTGAAGTCTTGCAGATCATATTTTGACTTTTCATTCAGTTAGTTAGCATTTAAAATAACAAAATCATTAAAGAAGCTGTTAGGTATATTGTCCAAAAATAAAAGCTACTCTGTTTTTCTTAATGATATTTTTAGATTTTGCTGAAATTAGAACTGATTTGTCGTATTGATAAATGAAAAACTGCTGCTATTTTTGCATACTCTAAATGTTCTTTCCTCAAATCTAACTGTACTTTAATTTATAGCCAAAAGGATGTGCAACATCAGCACAGACAATCCTCAGAAGTTCTTTTTACATGCAATTTTTTTCCAGACTGAAGTAGAAACAATGACAAGAAAGATGGAAAGTCTACAGAAAGACTACGAGTTACAACTGGAACAGTATACCCGTCTTCTTGATGTTAGAGCTGCACGGATCAGAAAACTAGAAGGTGTCTTTAAAGTATATTCTTCGCTAATTTTTTTTTTTATATTTTATCTCTTGCAAATTACTGTTGTAAATTTTTCTCCAGTCGAAACACTTTTCCATTCCTAAAACTGGTAGAAAGGTCAGTTCTTTCTCGGAAAGGTATCTATTCCAGTCAATTTTCATTGACTGAAATGACAGTTATTAATTAAACCAAATCCAACAGAATGTTTTTTATGCTGCAGCTATCACTGAGTAAAAATAAAATTACCGTACTTGTTTTTTTTAAAATAAATCATACTTTTGTGGTCAACCTTTTACTTTGCAGTACTATCATTACAGAATCACTTTGTGCTACTAAGATTCCCCCAAGTCTTGTTATAATATACTGACAAAGTATTTCAACAGGATGACTTTCAGGTATTTTTTTAATGGCTTCACTGTGTAAAAGACGCATAGGTGGTCTCAAATAGGATGTTTTACGATCGCTGATGTTGAAACAATTTTCACATTTTGTCTCCAAGTTGCGTCCACTGCATCACGGTTTATGTCCTAATTCTGTAAGCATGTATTTTGATTTCGTAGAATCGTACGATCCCAGAATGGCTTGGGTTGGAACGCATCTCGTTCCAAACCCCTGCCAGGGGCAGGTCGCCTTCCGCTAGAAGGCTACTCGGGGGTCCATCCAACCTGTGTTAACCACTTCTTAACCACTTGCCGCCTGAGGCTGGGAAATGGGAAGGTCTTTGCTGATAGTTTTATCCGCTCAAGATTTAACAGATGTTAATAGTCAGATGTATTATTTCTTTATCTGGCAAATTTAGTTCAGCCCTACAAAAATATGCGTCTTAAATCTCCGCTACATTTGCATAGTGATACTTATTTTGAATTGTGCATAAGACTTCCGAATTAGGGGCCTGTGTCTGTGTATACAGAGGCAGCTCAACTGAGGAAATACTCTTGATTGTTGTCAGTGTTTTCAGTGGGCATTCAGTGTATGAATTCTTTTTGGTAATGCCTTTACGAAAGTAACATTGTTAATGTATTTGAATTATGCTTTTATCCTTTCTTCTCAGTCATTAATTGTATTTGATTTTTTAAAAAGACAGCCATATTATAGCTCTGTTTTATCTGTTCCAGCCCAACTAAGAGATATTGTCTATGATGCAAAACCACTTAAGTCCAGACCAGAGGTGTTGCCAACTGATCCAGTGGATGGATTTGTTGAAACTGTTCATTTAGAAAGAGGAGAGAACCTTTTTGAAATTCATATCAGCAAAGTGATCTTCTCGTCTGAAGCTGTGCACGCTTTTGGTGACTGGGAACCTGCAACCTTTTGTACTTATGCATTCTATGACTTTGAACTTCAGATAACCCCGGTAGTTCCTGGGAACGCCCCATCGTACGACTTCACTTCTCAGTTTCTTGTGCGGTCTGATGACAGCTTCTTTCACTATATACAGGAAAACAGCATCACACTTGAGGTTCATCGTGCGTATGGCATAGATTATGAAACAATTGCTTCTTGTCAACTTAAGTTCCGTGAAATCTTGGAAAACGATGGCAAGATCTACAACACAGCAAATTTAGTTGGTAGTTAATATATCACCAAGTATTCTGTTTGATTATATATCACTATGTTGCAAGTGATAAATAGTGCATATTTGACCAAAAATGAATTTGTGCATTGGTATTTCAAAAGAAAAAAAAAAAAAAGAGCGTTTACAAGAATGCTATTTTCTGTAGGATGTGCAGCATGTTCTTGTGATTCTGCTAACAGTTGTGGAAAGCTGGGATGGGTGCAATTTTGCTCGTAATGGCTTATAGCCACACAGGGTAAGAGGGAAAAAACCCAAAACAGGAGGCACCCCCACTTCGCCCGTATCGAACATCAATGCTTTATATCTGGCCCAGGTGTCATAAGTATATCCTCTCATTCCTTATCAATAAACAAAGGAAGAAATGGTGTGATCTAAACTGGTAAGACAAGGTCACCATATAATAGTGAAAAAGGTACAAATTATGGTGATTACAATTAATAATATTTCATATGGTAGCATAATCTAGGGGGTGTTTATTTACATTTAGTGCATTATTTTAGACACATTTATATTCATAATATTAAAATAATTTTAAGATATCCTGGACAAGACACTTCTAAGAAGTATTGGATGTTCTGCGCTGCTTACTTTTTCTTTTAGAAACGTTTTGTCAGATCAGCATATTCAGTGACCTCTTAACTGTCCGCGGTTGTAGAGAATCTGGTTTAATAAGGCATTATAAAGTGGTGCTTTTTCCAGTAATTTAAATTGCATACCGCTTTTTGGGACACTTCTAACTGTTAACGTACAAAACTGTCCTAACCTTTATTTGCCTTAACGAGATAAAAATATTGAGCTTTGACTGGACTCTGTAGTAAATAGATAAGCATGAAAAAATGGTCATGTTTTGATTTTGGATCATACAGAGGGAGCCTGAGTTGTTTCTGTGATGAGCGACAGATCTCGCATCACAAGCACTGTCATAATGTGTAGGCACAATCTTTAATTTGTGGCTGTTCTATTCTATAAATCTTTAATTTTGTGGTTTTTCCTAGCTTTTGACAAACCTTAATGTTGAAAAGAAAATCAATGCAATCTCTTATTCCCCAGGAAAAAGAGGACGCATTCAGAATTATGGTACCATAGAATACTGGATCAGGTTACAAGTTCCTATGGACCAAGCTATTATTCCTTACAAACAGAGGTCGAAGGCTCTGGGATATATAACACCCAGCTTTAGGGAACACGAACAACCATCCCAGGTATGTTTGGGTCTGTACTTGATAGAGCGAGTTACTTCATGGAGAAGAGCAGCTTCAGGGTGACCCAATTGCAGCCTTTCCAGTACGTGAGGGAGCCTAAAAGAAAGATGGAGAGAGGCTTTTTACAAGGGCATAGAACAAGGGAGAATGACTTCAAAGTCAAAGAAAGCAGCTTTAGATTAGAAGGCAGAAATTCTTCATAGAATCATAGAACAGGCTGAGTTAGAAGGCACCCATCAGAATCATTGAGTCCAACTCCTGGCCCTGCACAGACACCGCTGCAATCCCACCTTGTGCCTGAGAGCGTTGTCCAAATGCTCCTGGAGCTCTGGCAGCCTTGGGGCCGTGACCGTTCCCTGGGGAAACCCGTTCAGTGCCCGACCGCACCCTCTGCAGAGAGAACCTGTTCCTGATATCCAGCCTATCCCTCTCCTGACGCAGCTCCAGCCATTGCCTCGAGCGGCGCAGGTTGCCCAGACAAGCTGTGGCTGCCCATCCCTGGAAGTGTCCGAGGCCAGGTTGGACAGGGATTGGAGTGCCTGGTCTAGTGGAAGGTATCCCTGCCCATGGCAGGGGGTTTGGGACTAAATCTTAAATTCCCTTCCAATCCAGGCCATTCTGTGGTAGTTTTGATAAAGTAAACTGTTCATTTTTTTCTTTTTAAGTTCAAATAGCTTAGGTCAAGTCTTGATACGTTCAAAGTGCAGTAAAGTTAAAGATTCTTGAACATTACAGTTTTTCATATAAAGAGATCAAGAACCAGTTGAATTATACCTCGCCTGATGAGGCAAAGTCTTAAACTTAGTTACTTGTTTTTTCTGAAATTGTCACTAGAACATTTGACATTATTATATTTCATTTTCTTGAGCTGTAAGTAACAGATGTTTTACTGTCATACTCATGAATGTTAAACCAGCTAGGTGTCAGATTAGTAGAACGGGTGAAGCAGTTGTTCAAAAAGGTCTTGAAGTTCTTAACGTTGGAGTATTATGAGATTGAGATTCCTTCACATTGGGTTTTTTACTGGGTATTTTCGCTGGATATTGAAGAGAATTTTGACAATATAGTTCACTGTACAATCACATTTAAATAAGGGTCACAGAAAAAGAAGGGACTTTCAGACATCTTTAACAGTTGTTTAAGAAATAAAAGCAAACAGGTTGAAATGTATAAATTAAAATACTAGAATTTTTAGTGGGCGCTTTTTTTGACCTAAGCTGTTTAAAATACCCTATATCTGGAGTAACTCTAATGTTTTATATTATTCCGTAATGTAAATTTATACTATACTAAAATCTCAATAGGTTCCATGATGTAATCTGAGAAGTATGTTGTGTATGAATTCTGTTAAATCGTGTCTTTTTAGAATTTAATTTAGTGCCGTTAGATTTGGCTTTGAAAAAAATTTCGGTTCCTCGTAATTTACTGTAAAATATGATGGTAATAAATGATCTTCAATATATTTGTGTATTGCAGACACCAACACTCAAAATGAAGCAGCGTTCAGCTCAAGCACACAAGAGAGTCTCTTTTCTGGATCTTGGTACAATACAGATGGCAGTAAGTTTAAAAGTATTTTTGTCACGCGTGTTGAAGCATGACAGGCTACTTACGGCTCCGTATGGGCAATTCGTAGAACTAATAATCAAGGACAAGCTTCTAGTGGTATAACACAATATTTAATCACTGGCTCTTATCTTCCTTTTACTTTTCTACTTTAAAGCTCGTCTGGGGCTTTGATTGAGAAAAGTCTCTCCCTGACCACATCCGGTGGTATTGGTCAATTAGAATAATCAAAAAATGTTCTCTCTGAAACTTTCATCCACAAAGTGTATAACTCTGTCACTGAAGGAATTAAGAAGAATGGCCAAACATTGTATAAAACACAGTGGTTATGACACATCTATAAAAAGGAGGAACGTAAGACACAAAGTCAGTTTTCTGTGACTTGAAAACATCTAGGATAACCTCGATTTGCAAAACAAGGCTCTAATCTGTTTGGTGACATTGCTTTGCTTTGTGTGGTTCCAAATGCGTTAGAACAGAAATAATTCTTCAGGTCCAGTTTTGGAAGACTCGGATGTTCTGTGGGCAGCTGAAAGTTTTTTCATGGATTCTGAGGGTGGGAGGTGAGGCACCAGTGTCTCTGTGAAAAATTCAGTCCTAGAGGAGAATTGTCGGACAATAAATAATACACAGGCAATAAAGCACTGCAAATTTTCACGGAAGGTGCCTTGTCTGTAATGCAGTATCCACCGATGAGGTATTAGTCTGTGTAATAGAACTCAAAGAAAAGAATAAGATTACTTCAGAATACGTTGTGCACTAAAGATATTTTACCTTAGATGACACGCTTGTGCTGTGTAGCAAAGCTGTTTCTTTTTTTGTATTATATTAGTTTGCTTTTGAGACAGAAAATACTGTATAATTTAAGTTAGAAAGTTGTTAACTGAATAAGGTGGTAGTGTTTTCTATGTGTTTTGGTGTTTTTTGACTGAGTCTTGTAGAACTTGTAGAAAAAGATGAAATATAATTTAATCTGGAAATCAAATAGGCTGTATATATGTTGACAGGTACGAAACTATTATAATAGTTACATTTTCACAAATACGGTTAGATAAACGTCTTTCTGCTGTATATCAATTTTACGTTACAGCAGTTGACACCTTCTCATTGTTTCCTGCACTGCATAAGCAATACAATTGTTTAAAGGCTCTGGATAATGAACGTGGGCCATAACTGAACTTTAGTAACTTCTGCTATTCAAGGACTGTTATAAAGACTGTAAGTTTATCTTTTTCTGTATCGTGTGGTACAGGAGGCTAAACAGCTATCAGGTGACAAGGTGAAGGAGGTGGCTGAAGAAATTCAACAGGAAAAAGAAGAGCTCTCTGATCTGTCAGAGGAGCAGTTGGCTGACCAAACATTGATTACTTCTAGAGATGAGACAGAAATAATTGAAGAACTGGAACCAGAAGGTAGAATTCATTGTTATTAATAAGTAGCTGTATTTTCTGAAAAACATCTGTCTCTTTCCATTTTCATAAGCATTTCTGACTAGTAGTGGAAGCTGCCTCATTATGAGAAACTTCATGACAGAAATAATATTCTGGTGTACTTTACAGCTGAAGCTGGGTGGTGGATAACATGCGTTTTCTTCCCAAATGGAAACCATATTGTAATTGATTGCAAAAATCTGATATGTGACTTAGAGTCATAAAATATTAAAGGAAACCTGGCTTCTATTTTAAATGTCTTTATATTCTCCCTTAGAACTATGCTGTTCTAAAGACTATTTTAATGAATATGCTCCTTTTGTCTGCAGATAACAGCCATTGCTGATACCGGAAATCCTTTCAGACAGTGAGAGGGCTAGTATGCCATATCACATCTTTGACACAAAGTTGTTAGATTTATTTAAAGATTATGAAAGCTGGGTCATCCTGTTCCACCTCTGAGCCTAAACTGTTTATTATGGCAATAACCAAGTCCATGATACCAAGTTTAAAATAAAAGCAGAAGCAGAATGCTAAAATTTTATGTTTAGTTGTTTACAGCTTTTGCATAAGAATTCATTAGAAAGATTGGAAAAACTTGTTGAATGTTGATGTTGAATACCAGTTGTCTTTATAATTTGCTTCATGGAAAAAAATGCTCTAGGATGTTCCAGAAAATAATGCACCTGCATACAGGACTGCTTTTTTACTAAAAAA
>VZTI01000013.1:435881-460869 GCA_013397865.1 Struthidea cinerea | reverse complement strand
AAAAGGTGCATTCTTCTTTTACATATGCATGGTGTTAAAGGAAGTCAGAGGAAATCCACAAATTCAGGCCATATTCTTAAATAAAGCTAACTGTTGGGCATTACAAGCCTTATTCCATTCGCCACCTTGCGTCTGGAAAACATTACTATTTTTTTAACAAACCAGAAAAATTACAGATTAGATGACTCTAGAGGTCATTGATTCACAGTGTTAATCTTCTTCAAGGAAGAGAAGATTTATCTGGTACTTATTCTTTTTATATTAGAAAAGGAAATTTATTGCTATCGGATTTCTTATTAAGTCTTAGCTGGTCTACAGTATAGCATTGATTTTTTTTTTTTGGGGGGGGGTTGTTTTTTTTTTTTTTAGATCAAGATGATCGTCAAGAGGATGATGCTGTTGAATCAATAAAAACTGACAGTGATGACTGTATTATTTCAAGTCCAGTATCCACACATATTAAACAGCTGAGTCAGAGTATACATGGCAATTATTTGGTAAGACTAAGAAAAATATTTTAAGCTGAATGTCCCCTACGAGTAGCTTTGCTGTATCTAACATCAGTTTTCAATGAAGCTGTACATGTACGGTATCAAATCTCTTGACTTATTCTTAAAACCAGCAATTCAGGACTTGAAGTCATATATACAAAATAGCACAGCATAATATCAACTTGGAAAATCTACTTTGAACAGTATTTCACTAGGATAGTTCTGAAAAAATTTAGTATTTCACACTTTTAGATCTAACGTTGACTAAACAATCTTAACCATAAAACTAGTACTTGAAATTAACTGGTTTTACTGTTCTGCAATGTGATATCCTAGAGGTAGTTTTATTTTTTAAAGTGCTCTTTTCAAGGCTATGTGATATCTTACAAAGTGACTGGCAACAAGACACTTGTATGAGAAATATTGCTCCTTTTTTTTAAGCTGTAGAAAGTACATCTTCAAGAAGCTACACGTTCTTCAGCAACAGTAGGTTTGTAGAAACGCTGTCACTTATATGTTCTTCAGAAAGATACAGCAGGTACTTTTGAAGATTGCATTATTTATATGTAAAATGTTAAAAAAAATTAACCTGTAATTTTGAGAACTAAAATGAATACTGGTAATCACTATTAAGTCAAACTATAATACAGTTGTGCTATACCTTTATAGTCATCCTGTATTTTATTTTATCAGAATGATTTAAGAACAATTCTGAGAAGATTTTGTGTGTAGATTCATTTCAGGTTCATAAATTTCTACGTCCCTACATCAATCTGTTCTTCTGTAACAATGTGCATGTTTGTGAATGGCAGATAAAAAGGGTAAAAGCTATACGCTGTTAAGGCAACGTGTTTGATAAAAGTTGGACTTTAAAAATACGCATTACTTTACGTGAATTCTTGGGTAAATTATAGAATACAGCAAGTCAAAATTGCTATTGAATTCTTTTTTTTAAATTTGTTTAAGATCAAAAATCACTGCCTTTTATCTTTTGAGATAATTATCCTGCTGGTAATCAAATTCTATAAATAAATTTTGTGATTTTTAGAGATCATTGTGCTAATTATCCTGTAAGTCTGAGTTATATGCCATACTGTTTAAGTCATTTAAGATCATACTGGGGTTTTTTCGTATGTTGCAAATTGGACAGTTCATGGTTATTTCTTAGATCTATTGATCATAAGGTATATCTAACAGATTTTCCAGTATCGAGCTGTGCCAGTTGCTTCTTTATTTTTTTTCTTGTCTATGATGTATGATTGATCATAAAATACTTCATTTTGTTTCCTTTCATTTATAAATTTAAATATGAAAAGCATAATCAAGTTGAAGCCCATCACTTTAATGACATTCGGTAGCCATTTGACTTACTAGATTTTAGGAAAAAATACTTGCTGAAGCCATGTACCTGTATTAGTAGAGACAGAATGGTGTGGAATTTTTTCTGTCATCCTAGTAAAATTTCCATGAAACTGCTGAACAGTGAAAGAATCTTACTGAAATATTGATCCAGATTTGGATTTTTAGTTAAAGTGTCATAGGATACATAATAAAAACGAAAAGTCTTTTGAAAGGAGGGGGTAAAATTGCATCATCAAATACTGAAAGGACTTGACAGCAATGGAAATTGTTCTATATGGTGGATATTTTTACCGTAGGGTACGCATGCTTTTCATTTTGATTAATTTTATAATTTGCTCAGCAAAATGTAAGCTATCTCCATACTAAATAAGAACATTGACTTGAAGTTCTGACTGAATATAGAAAGCTAATCTTTTGAGTGCGATTTAGTACTGCAAGTGACTTAAATTTAGAAATAAAAATTGTCCAAATATTTCCACGTAGAAGAAATATTTTTAGTAAAGTTATGAAAAGAAAGTAAAATATTGAAAAGAAATAAGTAAAAAAATTTCTACATTTCTGTATCCAGTGTGTTCTGTTTTCTCTTTGAAGAATGTCGTTGAATGCTCATCCACATATTCCAGTTTTGAAACCATAGTGGCTTTTCTTTCTTCTTTCTTCCCAGAGTAACTTCGGGAAATATTTGTGACTCTTTTCTCTTGAGTCTGAAACGCCCATTTAAATAAAACTTACTAAAATTTATCTGTACACAAATACTCCAGACTTTGCAGAACAGTATGAAACAAATTCATATAAGGAACAGAAAAATGTAATTTCAGTTAAAGATAATAAGAAAAGGCTCTGGTGAAGAACAACTGGGATATTACTTTTATTATTACATGTTAAAATTAACTTTTAAAGGTGTGTTTGATTTACCTAGGAAAGTTCACTATATGAAGTTGAATTCTTTACAAATACATTATTACTTTACATGCCTAAGAACTTTGTGATTTGATGGATTTTTATTGAACGGTTTGTAGTATAGTCTGCAGTGGGTACTAACAATTCTCTTTTATTTGGAAAACTTTGGTACCTTATATTACTGAAAGTATTTTTTTAAGCAGTTACAGGATCACTTTGCTGTGAAGGTAAAAATGATGACAGCTGAAATTTATGATTCAGATAGCGTTTTTACATAAAGATAACCAGCAGACTATGACTATGACTACTGCAAAAATATTTTAAACATTGAATGGAAATCAAATCTCTTGCAACAACAGTCTTAGCTACAAACCCTGGAGCTTTAAATTCTCATTTTGTATATGTCAATCAATCAGTGTCAGTTGTATAAAAAAGCTGATGATTTACATATATGTATGTATGTTTGTTTTGTGTTAACACTTAAAGAAACAAAAAATAATTTGTATCATGTTTGTTGTGTTTTTAAATAGGAAGTTGAAAAAATCCGGATTAAAATTACATCACTCGGTCTTACTGAGTCACGAATTACATCAGATGAAACAATACAGCAACTGTTTGTAGAATGCAGATTAAACAATTTCCTTGCAGAGGAGACCCCGCTGTCACTTCCAAAACCAGCAGGTGGTCAGAAGATTCACTATAACTATAGCACTGGTAAGTCTGATGTATTCCTGAGCAGGCTTGGTTCTTCTCTCAAATAACATAACACCACTACTTGCAAATACTCAGTGTTCCTTTAATGACGGCTTTCTAATAGGGGAACTGATTCATCCATGTTTGATACTAATACATTGCCAATTACTTCATAATACTTAATATTTATATTTCCACTACTAGCATACATAGAACTGTTGTAATAATTTATAATTCTCTTGTTAATTACTTACCCAGCTATTTCATTGTATTTCAATAATTCATTAACTTTTTCTTCCTGGTAAAGTTTTATTTCATTTAAGATTCAGCCTGTGTGCTTCAGTCTGTGACTTTTAGCTGAGACTATTCTGGAGTGGGTGAATCAGTTTGCTATTTGTGACAAACCATTAATACAGATATTCAAATAAAGCATTCTTTTAAAAGTAAATTTGTAAAAGTGGCTTTGCAGAAATGGTGTCTCAGTCAGATCTTTAAAATTGCTACCATCTGCAAACCTGATTTTAGAATGCAATTTGCCAAAGAATTCACTCATTTAGATCCTCCTCTTACTCATGAACTGTTGGATTGCTCTCTGTGTAGCCGAAGACCGAAATGCATCGGAAATGTCACATCGACCACTGCTATGCTGGTATTGCCCACTTGAGAGGGAACATAGATGACAGATTTTCTCCAGTCCATTGGTCTGGAGATTTCTCGTATTGAAATACTGTGGCAGGAAAGGAGGATTAAATTACTGAGGCTGTCAAAAAGGATAAGCACTTTGCCATACATTCCCATTATCTCTAGCTTCTTTAGTGGAAGAAAATACAGTAAATCACTTCAAATACAAAGCAATAAAGACCCTTGGCTTTTAAAATCATGGCTGCTATTGCTGTTAATAGAAAGTGACAGCTCCGTGACATGCTCAGATGCTGCTTGTATTTGCCAGTGACACGCCGTTAGATCACATGATTCTAACATTTGATTCTGACACTGTTTTTCCTTAGAAAAGAAGAGGAAATAAACGCTTATTTGTCTTAGTTCTTTTCTTCATGCTCTTTCTTCTAATAGGTGAAAAACAATTGATAACCAATTACATTAATTTATTTGCTTTGCAGTGATAAATGTGGATCAGGCAGATAATTGTGCAGAAAGAGAGTATCTCAAGTCAATTCTCCTAAAGCCAGATCTACCTGCTGACAGGTACAGATTAATGCTGAAAACCTCTAATATAGGTCTCTGTAAATAACGCTTGTGATTTGCCTTTTTGACTTTACTGACAAGGTAACCCGAAGTAGTTAATACATAACTAACAAGAAAAAAAATAATTGTTTCAGCTAGGAATGATGCCTGCATTCTGATGTGGCAGCTGGTCTTATTTCTTCTCCGAGTGGGTGCATATGGAATGGAATATTGCAACCTCATCTAATGTTTGTTTACTGCTGTGGTTTAATCGGGGTGGGGGGAGGGGGGGGTTGTGTTGTTGATGGGTTTTTTTAACAACTTTGTTCTACAAAAGAGAGATTCTAGATCCTATCATCACTAGTCTGTCGGTAATGAATTTGAAAAGAACGTAGCTGTGCGATGGTAGAATAGTACATTTGTTGCCTTCTGAGTTCAGAATACTAAAAGAAGTCTTAAGAACTGCAGAAAGTGTTCCTTGGTCCCAGAATTTAAATTTTTTTTTTTTTTAGAAAGGGTATCTATATGGATGTAGCAGACATCTATTATATGAATACATATGAGAAAGATGATAAATTAGACTTGCTCAATTTCATAGTAATAAATTTGTTCTTACTCAATTTTTTTCATTGAGATAGCATGTGCATTACTTGGAGAGAATGAATTATGTACTTTGATTATGTTTCTTCTTGAATGTCAATCTTCATTAGAATGGAACAACTGTTAATTTAAAGATCCATTTAATTTACAGAAGAGTAGGATACCTGCTGATTGCATTTGAAGTGTCAGAGTCATTTGTAAATCTTATTCACAAATCACTGATTCACTCCAAGTAAGAGAAGAGTGATCTCTTCATTCCACTTCCCTTATTTTGCCATCTGTATTAGGAAGGTTGCTAAGCATATTCTACTAAAGGATGTTCTACTAAGATTTAACAATAATGAGGATAAAATACTCCTTTTTTTTTTCCTGACCGATAATTTAGTTGCTGAAGAAATTTCCCTGACCAACCATCCAGGACCACTCTGGCAGTCACACTTCACCACCTGAGCTGGGGCTGAGGTCCCTTTGCAGCTACACCCCCCCACACACACTGTCCCAGTCAGTTCCCCTCACCAGCTCCAGCCCAGGTTTCCAGTCACTGAGTCCGAAAGGTCCCAATCCTTAAAATAATTCAATTTTGGTACAGTAATTAAATAAGACAATAACAGTTCAAGTTGGAGCCTCAGAGGAGGAACCCTGAACAAAGGAACCCCTGGGTTTTCGTAGCCTCACGGGACAGTCTGGGGGTCATCATCTCCTGCCAGGTCCCCGAGCGTCCCTCACCTGGCTATACCCAAAGTCTGGTGTTTATTGGCTCCTGCTGTGTCTCTGAGTGTCCCTCCCCTGACTGGGCCACAGGTCCCTGGGCCCTTTGTTGTGCTAACGGATGGCAGTTCACAGCCTCTTGCCTTGGGCTGGGCTCCTCCAGTGCTCAATCTGCAGCTGCTCCTGAGCCACCTGCACTGGATGGATTCCTCAACACAGTGAAAGAAAACAGCTGGTCTGTGTGCTGCAATTTCCCCTATAAATACTTAGATATCTATACTAAGTATTTTACAAACCTGAGGTAAAAATAAGGTAAAAAGCAGTGAGCTTTTTCTCAGAACAGAAGCACTCGTCTCTTACGTGTGCCATCATGTCACTACTGTCCCCTGTGTTACTAAGTAGGTTGTTCCCTGCTGTTACCAGAATGTCTGGTTTGGCTTGTGCTGAAATTTCAGTTCTGTATTGAATAAATAGGAAGGCAGAAGCTCATTAGTACTCCGGTTTCCCTAACCCTAACTATCGTAGCAAGAGGACCACCAAGAAACAAAATTTGTGGAAAGATTCTGCCCACACACCAAATGTTTCCACCTCTATGCATTTTAAACTTGTAAAATAGTGTGGTTTTTCCTTTCTTATGGTTTGTAATTTGATTTTTGACCCTTTTTGAAGGCAAAATACCTTTCTTGTGTGTGTGTTTAGCCTAAAATTTACAGTGGTCAGTGATCCCCCAGAAGATGAACAGGATCTTGAATGTGAGGATATTGGGTTTGCTTATGTCAGTTTAAAAGAGATATTCCAGAAGCAAAGAGATATCATTGAGCAAGATATTGATGGTAAGTTTTAAAGATCACTTTCTTGCAAACTTCTGTAGCCTAAAATTTGTTGAATTTCTACTTTGCTTTGCAGGCTTTGCTGTGCAAGTAATTGTTTGACATTGTTTCAATAAGAAATTCTTTAATACAAACTAATAACTTCCACATGGTTTGCAAAAGTCTGCAAAAACTGTCTGTTAGTGTTTTTCCTTAAAGTCTGTTTTAAAAAAAACCCAAACCAAACAGCATTCTCACCTCATAGTAATTAGTTTATAAAACCTAAGAACTTTCAAGCCACGTCCACTACTATAATTCTCTCTTTTCTACAACATACTTCATTGCGGTAGGACGATAAATATGTATTTTGTATAAAAATTTGTTTTGTATTAAAATTTTTATCAGCTATTTGGTATTACTAATGTCTATATTTTATTTGAAATTACGTTATAACCCCCAGAGTACCTTCAAGTCTCTTTCCTCCATATGAAGCGCGTATGAGACAATATGAAATACTGGTGGTTTTGCTTAGGAATCGGTTTTAGTGAGCACCCTTCTGTAACGGACTGTGACCAAACTCACTGTGACTCATTAGAGTAGGGTGATGTGTGTAGGAAGTGGATCTTCCATTTCCTGGGGTCATAGGATGCATTTTTATAACACTTATAAGAAGATTCAAGAAGGCTTTTTGGTCCTTTTGTAGAGAGTGAGGATAATATTCTCCTTGCTCAATTTCCTGTTCCCCAGGGCAGCAGGGACATGGTTACCAATGGTGCACTTTTCTCTTTACCTTTTCCTCTCAATCCTCTTTCCCCATTGGGGTGAAGCTCAGTGAAGAAGCTGAAAGCACCTCTGTTATAAAAGTCGTGCTCCTTTCCCAGTAAGTGAACTAGTTTGATGACTGGATGCAGAGCACCCATGTTCACGAGGTGCCTTTTGCAATAGCAGGAGTTCTGGTGAGCCCCAGCAGAATGCCAAGCTAATGTGACTTTACTACTTCTACTACTGTGTCTAATTCCTGTACCTTGAACAATGGGGAGCTGAGTAATGAGGGAAAGAAATAGGCTTTTTTATCCATTCCCGTTATCACACATGATTTGCATCCATGCTGTTGATAAAATACTCAAAGGAATGCGATAAGGAAAATTCTAAGAAGAATCAAATTTCCATACTCTGGAAAATTAATATACAGATTTGATGCATTTCCTCCTGTGGCTGAGCAATTTAAGCTTTTCTCCACCAAACATTTTTCTCCAAGTACAAAAGCTCCTCCAAAAATATATTTTGTAATCTCTCACTGGAAGATGGGTTTCTGTTCTGGAATTTATGACCATACCTCCCACTGTCATAATTCCCATTTGATAAGATTGATTAGTTACGTAAATGTAATTTTTGAAAGTCACTTTTCACAAAACTCTTAAAATTCCTAATCACAATCTGAGAGAATTATTAGGACCAGAAGGACTGGGTTTTATTACAAGTTATTGTAAGCTAATCATTACCTTGTAATGACAACTACCTCAATATTATGAGGAGCATTTCTTCCCCTAATCATCAGACATTTGAACTAATTTTTACTTTGTTAATTATATCTATGAAAATTATAATAATAGCTAGAAATACTTCCATTCTTTTTCCCTTCTGTGCTTCTCCCCTTTCCTGCATATGCTTTACAGTTTTTTGGGGTTTTTTATTGCATCCATAACATATAAACTTGCATATATTCTGAAAACTAAGATGTTTCAGAGAATTTAAATTAATTTTATGTTAATATATGTCAGATCATGGTAAAAGACTATACCTGTATATTTTCTTGGATGAAGTCATTGTAAAAGGATCCGTTCTTAAGATCTGGACACAGAATTAATGTCAATTAAATGTAAGAGCACAATAAACAGAATTCCTAAGTAATGTACACGTTCTCTGAGTTGGATATTGGTTTAAGGAAAAATAATAAACCTAGACACAGGGAAATTCATAGGACACTACCGCATGAAGATAAAATCATTCTTAAGTTAGATACCATAAACTTCCTTTATTCTTTTCGAGGATTGCAACCATGTATCTTTTTTGTATTTTGTTCCTTTCATTGCTGATTGTGTCAAAGTGGTTTATGTGAAATTTGAAGCACTTAAGTGAATGGCTAAGCAAGAAGATGGATGAAAAATATTGTAGTAAAAACATCTAACAGTATGTCTCAGAGATAACAGAACAGTATAAAAAGTGAGAAAATAGAGTGTGTTATCTTCAGATACAATTAATTGCAATTATCCTGCTCTTCTTTTAAGTAAAAAGGATACAGTCCCCTGAAGTCTGCTCTTGAAATTGACAATTCACTGAGTGATTTGTCGAGGTTCATTTGGACCCATCCATCATACACAGTGCAGAAAATGCATTAATTGGTGTATTTTTACTTAAAACTATCCCTATGTATGTAGACATGTCTTTAATAGAATTTGGAACATCTTTATTTACATATTGTGAAAAATAATTCTTTCATATAGGTAATTATTATATCGACACTTTCCTTTTTAAGTTAATTCCAACACTAATATTTACTGATGTACATTCTAGTTCTAAGAGTGGTTAATTTCCAGTAGCCTGAGGACCTGAACTGGAAGATTGGTTATTTATTTATTTATTTCTCCCTTTTTTTTAGCATATGCTAGGTGCCTTTTAATCTGCCGAACACTAAGGAAAATCATCAAAACAAAAGTGAAATCTTAAGTTCAATAGCTAATGCTGTTTTCTGATGTTTCCTTTCTAGTTTTCGATTCACAAGACGCCAGTGCAGTAATTGGAAAGCTCACAGTGACAGTGGAGGCCCTCCATGCACTGCGTTCAGTCCATGAGGAATGCAAAAATGACTAGGAGGCAGGAAAGGGACATTTGCCTACAGAAGTTCTTGCTCCCAGTGTAAAGATATACTTCATGGTTCATCAAAAATGAGATCTTTGTCATTCTTAAAGTAAATTTAATGTAAAATGTATATGAAAAAGATGCTTGATGTGCAGGCGTAAAGTTTTGTGCGCTTTTCGGTCTGTTTTCTTATTTTTAAGGTCCTTGCTGAATCATACTTCAAGCTCTCAACACTTAATAGTATCACAGCCTAACTTAGTTCTAACAAAGTCTGGTTTCAAATGAAAGCTGCTTGTAAATTATCAGATACCAGTTGAGGGTATTTTGTCTAAGGAAATAAGTGGTGGTGAACCTTCAAACAGAAATGCTTGTAGATTCTTACTAAGAATAGTTCTATCACAATACTCTGTCAGAATACAATCATTCATGTTAGAAGTGACTTCAAGTAGTTTTTAGTCCAGTCACTGCAGGATTAGGTATTATGTTAGGTCATGTTGCTCAGGGCTGTATCCAGCCTGGTCTGAAAACCTCCAAGGATGGGGGCTGCTTAACTGCTCGGCACAACCTGTTCCAATGCCTGACTGTTCTCACAGTGAAAAAAGGAGATGCATTTCTACACATTACTTCAATCCAAATTGAAGCCAAAACTAGATCTAAGCACGTGGAGTAGCTTTTGCACTTAATGCACCATCTAATAATTTAATTTCTTTTTTTTTTTAATTCTAGGGATGGCATGTTTGTCATTTGTTTCAGCCATTTAACATTTTGCACAGAAATAAAAATAACGAAGCATTTTAGTGTTGATTTTCATGCTTTGCAATATGCCATCAAATTTTCATCCAGGTTTGTGAAGCAGTTGACAAAAACTAGTTGTTATTGTTAACAATGCGGTTTGCTCAGGTAATGTTTCCGTAGATTTCAGTGGTAAACAATTTGTTACGGTTTATTCCTGGGTTCGGGTTTTTTTTATATTAGGCTTAGATTATTTTAAGAGTAAGGATAGCAAGACAGGTCTTGCACACAGTCTAGCAATTATTTGTTCCACATTTTTGTGGATTTGGAAAATAATCTATTTTCTTCTTAGACAAACTGTCATTCTTGTTAAATGCAGAATTATTTCCCTATGTATTAAAGTCATAAGAACAGAACCATCCTTGAAAAAATGTTGGAAAAATGTGGTCCTTCTACTACTACCAGAAAAAAAAAATTAATAAAGTCTTTTGCTTGTCATAAACCAGTGGTTATTCTGATCACCTACTCATAAGTACAAACAGCTACACAAGCTGATAGGCTTTGACTTCAGTGGTAATGAACAGCCAAACTTCACCTTAACATGAGGAAGAACTTCTGTACATTGAGGGTGGCAGAGCACTGGGACAGCTTCCCTGGGAGGTTGTGGAGCCTCCCTCTCCGGAGACATTCAAGACAAAGACCTACCTGGACACGTTCCTGTGTTGCCTCCAGGTGACCCTGCCTTGGTAGGGTGATTGGACTAGATGATCTCCAGAGGTCCTTTCCAACCACCAACTAACTATTCTGTGAATATATTTCAAATCAATGCCTTTTACTGAGGATAAGTAAAGGTATGAGCTTGATGGAGCTGGGTCTGTGGAATTTGCAGCTACTTAAAGGGCCATTGCAAGTACAGTGGAGCCAGCCAGACTCCTTTCAGTTGTGGCAGACAGTGTAGAAGGGGCACAAAAGCCAGACCTTGCAGATTCAGTGGGCCCCGGTTGGGTTTTGGGTATAGTTTGTTCCCCAGGGGGCTGGTGTGCTAGGAGGGGACTGGAAGGGGGACAGCGTGGCGGGTGCAAGTCTGGCTGGACTCGATGACCCTTCCGACTCAGGATATTTTAGGTTTCTGTGCATAACACATTTCCAAAGTACGATGAATCTTGAACATTCCTTCTTTAATAATTAGGTTCAAAGAGGGAAGATGAAAGCAAATATAATAATAAAAAATATGTATCCAGTATTAATGTGTCTTTTTCTTGGCTTTGTGTTTTTTGCAGTTTTGGCCATGCTGTCTTTGTCTCCTTTTATTATCTTCAGTACTAGTGTCATTGTCACAACTTCGCCATTTTCTCTTTCTTTCTTTCTTTCATCCCGCTCGGTGCACTTCACAGTCACTTGGATGTGGCCAATTCAGGAGAACTCCGTGCAGTCTTAAATTGTGCAGTTTGATTCTGATAGGGAGAAAAGGATAAATCAGAAAGCATTGGTGGAGTCATCTGCTAATAAGGAAATTGTTAACCCATTGGATTCTGGAGAAATAGAAACTTGAGTTGTTAACACTGTGAAGAGGAAACTTTAAAGAACTTAATTTTTCATGCATTATGACTTATACAATTAAAAGACTGACAAGCTATAAAATAACACAGAATGTTTGAGAATAAAGCTATTTTATTACAACTAGTATAGTTCAGAAAAGTAGACAAACTTTTCATGGCAAAGTTAGAACAGAGACATAATCTGATTTACGATTAAATTGCCAGCTAGTCCCCACATAAGGTAAACAAACATGGTATTCCTTTCATTTCCTCATCTCTATTCAATAAATATTTGTAACTGCGGTGCCTATTTGTAATGTAAAGGCATGCACATCTGCAAGTTCCTCAAACAAAAGTCAATGTGGAACAAAGCATTCCAGCAAGGAGCTTGAAAGATTCCCAAGTGAGCAACCTGCCTGGCAACCTGCCAAGGCAAGATGAGATAGATTTGTGAAGGCACACTGGCGATGAGATCACTTTCTGCTGAAGCTTCAACAAACTATCATGTGAGACACACTGCAATACCATCCTCTCTGGCAAGCAGAAAAGGGGATGAAGTTGGTTGTGTGTGCTGTCGTGTCCCAAACTTGGGCAGTGGTGACTGATTGAGTTCTAGGGGGTTTTTTTGCACATTTCAAACTTCTGCTGGGCATTTCTGAATTGAGAAGAAGAACTGAGAGGTTTCCCCAATGGAATTAGCTGTATGTAAAGAAGCTGTTGCTTGCGTGGTTGTAGTCCAATGAGGTCAACTTGTCCCACCATCTGGAACACGGTGCAGGAGAGAGCTTTGTAGACTTTAGCATTTTTAGCTTCCTGATGCTATATACCTTTAAGACATTCTTGCCGGAAGAAAATAGTTTGGTTTGGTAGATCTCGTTATTAAGAGGACTCTGAAGTGTCCTAATACTGTGCTTATAGCACATTTTGAGACATGAAGTAAGCACTGGTTTTTGCAGAAATGCAAATGCATTCAGCTTCCTAAAAACGCTCCCAAATTTTTAACTTTTAACACAAACTCACCACCTCTTGAAAGTCAGGATGATCATGAAGTAAACTGTTGTTCACTGGCAAAGGAGTAACAGGAAATGGAGAATTTCCAGAAGGCTCTTGATGCCTAAAGGAAAAACAAGCAAATGTACAAAGGCTGGATGTCCATCACATACTGCTTATCAGAGTGCTGAGACTTAACTCTTGGGCTGTAATGGGAATATCCAAGAGGACAACTGAGATATTAACAACAGGACTTACATGAAAAAAAAGATAGACCAAAGGAAATATACCCAAACTTAATTAATGACCAATCCTCATATGTGCATACACAGAAGGGTACTAGATTTCACCATGGGAGTTCAGCTTAAATACGGAATCTGGGGTGCTCAGACTTCCATTATAACAGGTTTATAACTGTGCATTCAAATGTACATGACAGCTGCTTGTGCTTATACACACAAAAAATGCAGGTGTAAACTCACTGAGGGTTAAAAAAAGACTCTCTGTTGTCAGATTTTTTCCCCAATGACTGAAAACATTGTTAGTGCAAAACCCAGGGCTCAGGATGTTCTCCTGGTCCTGAATACTGCAGAAACAAATAAAGAATGGAAAATTGAAGCCAACTAAACATTTGGCAAGCTAAACAACCAAACATTTTATTTTTGCAAAATTAACTGCATCCTGTTGCAAGCCCTCAGTAAGGAGGCAATGACAAGATGCTGTTTTAATGAAAAACCTCAAAATTGCTCTACCACATCAACTCACTTTCTTAATAAGATTTTTTAAAATTATAATCATAAGGTTCATTCACAGGTGATCTTTGTTACCTGTCTGCAGGAGAATCTAAGTCAATATGGTTTTCGAAACCATGTGTACAGCTGTCTAGTTCTGGTGAGTGAGAAGTCCCTGTAAATAAGACAAGAGTACAAGAGTGTAATGACTATTCAGTCATGACAATTAAGTCAAAAACCGCAGAAAGTGTTTTGTGTCATCTGTAGTGTGCTAGTAGATCTAAGGTAGTATACAAAGGTATGGTGTCATTTTATGGCAGATAATCAATAGCATCATCTTACAGCTTGAAAATGTTCATTTCTCATTTATTCACTTACAGAAGCACAAATCAGGGCTGTTGAAGTAATCAAGAACAGCATCTTTGTCATCCAGTTAGAGACACAGGAGATGCTCCTGATTTTAGGAACCTCAGATATTCTGTTTAAACCCAGCAACTGCTCTGTAGAGCCTTTGAAGGAAGCAGTGGCACAGCAGGAACACGAGTCCTTAAGTCTGGGTTGCAAACGCTGCCTGATCGTTGGCTTGCTCGAAGGTTTAGTTCCATATACATAAAATGAAGAATATGAGTTTGAATTCAATATGTTCTTTGAACTACAATCCCTTCCCTTTAAAACAACAGCTCTGATAAAGCTGTGGCTTTAGTCTAAAAATTATCCAAGAGCTCAGTAGTGGCTGGCCTTACTGAATCAACTTTTCCTGTCAGACTGCAAGGTAAAGTTACACCTCAATTCCTAAACATAATCTGGCATGAAAACCTGGACTGCTGTTTTCCACACAGCAGTGTCTGACACAGCTTGCAAGTTATGCTGTTCTGAACCAATCTATTGTATTCTCTTAGCAAACAAAAAAATACAAGGACTGAATCCTTCCCTCTGCAAAAGCCACAGGAAGTCTTTGTTTCTTAACAACAACAACAAATTCTTTCCAACTACAAATTATTATCTTTGTAAAAGACTGTAGGATTCAAAACTGCAGTCTTTTTTTTAAAAAGTTTTAAAATTTACACTTAAACTTTACCATTGGGACTATGAAACATACCCTTCCAATACTGCACAGTAATTGGTCTTCCATACAAACAGATTCCATCCAGTAGAGCTTTTGCATAAGGCAGTGATACTTTGTGTTTAAAGCAGACATATCCAAAAGACTTAGGTTTTCCTTCTTTGTCCTCACAAATCATCACTTTGGTTAATGGTCCAGCCTGAAAGAAATTTCTATTATTTAGCAGAGACTATTTTTAGAATACCATACCATAATAATTAGCTTCCCAAAGGGGAAGACTAATTTACTGACTCCATAACAAAAGTTACCTTCAAGTTCATCAATAAAAATATTAATAGCTTAGAAGTAGCAGTAGATACTTGCTCATCATTTGATGGGGGGGAAGAGCTAGAGGTCAGAGGTGTGTGCTTAGGACTATGCCATAGCAGGAATATTGAACTGGATACTTTCCAAGACAGGGCAAGACTACAATGAGAAGCATAGGCTGTTGCAGCAAAAGGGAAACCTGAGTGAAAACGAGATAAAACGAGGGAAAAAGACAAGTTACTGGGATGACGTAAAGACCCAGATAAAAGCTGGCAGTTGGATGACTGCTGCAGATTATGCAGAAGAATAATGAAAAGCTTTGTTCTAAGAGCATCTTTATCACCTTTGCATTTTGTACTTTATTACTCATGTCCTCTAGGAAGATAAACTTTCTTAAGCTCATATATACGGTTATACAGCAGACTACTGTTCAGTCTAGAAAACAGGTAGGAATTAAGATCAGGCTTGAAACAGGTCGGAATTAAGATCAGGCTTGAAACAGGTCCAACTACTTTGTGTTTCTAACACGGTGATTGAAAGGTCGGGGTTCGAAGGGACCTCTGGAGAGCATGTTGTCCAGCTCTCCTAATTAACATCCCACTGGTGGAATATTTCTTCTCGAGCATTGGAACAGCATTTCGATATACAAGGGTACCTGTCCGCTACCTGCAGGAAGAGCTCGTAGAGGATCTCCTCCCTGACCCGGCTCTCCAAGTTCCCCACGAGCAGGGTCTGCTCCGCCGCCTCGGACCGCCCCGGCGACGACATAGAGCCTGCGGGAGCACTGCGGGAGTGCGAGAAGAGCGTCCCAGCTGCTGGGAAGCTGCGCTCCGGGGCACGTTGTGAGGGGCCGGGCCCGGCTCCTGGCAACACTGGAACGCGGGCGGACGGGTGGGTGTCGCGTCTGTTTGTGTGTGACACCAACCACAGCATCTGTTTGTGACACCGTACTTAATCGTTCGGTGTGCCGTAATGATGGTAAATACGAACATGAAGGTTTTTTCTTCTTTTTTTTTGCCACTGAATCTTAAGTCCTGGCAGGACTGACTGGTGCAAAACAAGCCGACCAACCCTGAAAAACAATCCACCTCCTCAAACTTGTATTCACAAGTGTGTTCACAGAATCCACTCCCGCCATTAACATTGCAATGAGTCCTTACTGTAGAAGAGGCTGCTAACAGAGCAAGTGTTCAGCTCAGGAGCAAAGAGAGAGTGTTTTATCAGATGGAACTCCAAGCCAACCATACAGAAAACCTCTTTCTGCACAATATTACTGTGTTGGCTTGAACAGCAGAAGTGATTTTATACCATGGAGCATCGAAACAATGGATTGACCTAATCTCTGCAATAAACTGCTGGAATTGTCCAGTCACAGCTAGGCAAATGAACAGAGACTTTTGCTCCTGATAAGCTTCCAATGGCAGCAGGTCACAGGCAGAAAGCCGGGAAAAAGCGTGTACCCAAAGCCCGGCTGCAGGAGCAGCCCCTGGGCAGGGGAGCACTGAGCTCATGGCACAATGAGAATTCCTGATCCAAGCTCTTTCCTGTAGAAACACCAGATCAGTTGCTATCACTACTGGGATTATTTTCACACAGACCACTGCTATTGCAATAGTATCCATAAACAAGTATCAAATTTCCCTCAAAACGAGATACCAGTAAAACCTTAATGCAACAGTCTTCGTTATCTTCAGATGGCTTTAGAAGGGTAATACTTCCGTATTCTACATCTCAAGGCACGACAGACATTTTCAAACGAAGGTTCAGACCAAAAAACCCTAATCTCTGCCAGCAGACAAGTTCCTTAGAGCATTCCTTCATCAAGGAATACAGACAGTGAGCATATTTCAACTCATGTCTCAGGTCCATTCCTTAGCAGTCACTAAGGAAATTAACTGCAAAATAATCTGCAACCATTGTAAAATCACTTCTGCACAAACCTATTTGTCTCTACATTTATGAGACATAAATGTTTGTCTACTATCGAGACAGAGAGAGCAGGAGAATGACAGGACTGAAGCAGAGCAATGGGGACAGATTGAAAAAGAAAAAAAAAAGACAAAAAGACAGCAACAGGCAGCAGGCCAGAGCAACAAGGGAAAACAGGAGGAAGAACGGACCGATATAGAAACCAGGCAAGGGACAAAAAGTGAGAAAGTGGGATACTGTGAAAGAAAGAAGGACAGGCAGCAGGACGCTGGGATAGAGACAATGAGAGCAACAGAGAATGACAGAGATACGAAGAACAAGAAAAAACGGGGCCAGAGGGGTGAAGTAATAAATATCCGAGTCGGGAAACAGCAAAAGAATCAGAGAGAGTAATAAATGAACAGGAAAATGGAAAGGGAAAGTGAGATCCAGAACTGAAAACACAGCAACAGTTAGCAAAACAAATGGATAGAAAGAGAAACAAAAGGAAGAAGGGAAACAGATAGGAAGGCAGGGACACACTGCAGTACACTGAGGTACAGAGAGGAAAAAAATGCCAAAGAACAGGCCAGATAAATTGTGAGAGGAAAAGAGGCAGATTCAACTCAGAACAAATCGATGGAGAAGGAAAGCTGCAGAAGAGAGACAGAGGATGAAAAAAGGAAAGGGAACTGGTGTGAGACAGAAGCACAGAGAGAAAAAGGAAAGGGAATGTGGTAGGAAGAGGAAGCAAGACAAAATAGAGACAAGAGGAGAAATATAGGGAAGCAAAAGAAAGTAGCCACAGCAGCATGCAAAAAAAAAAGGGGGGGGGGGGGGCAGGAGAGAAGCAAAGAGGCCCTGAGACACACAAGAGGGGAGACAGGGCCCAAGGGACCTTGGACTCACCTCAGCTCTGACTCTTGGCACCACCGGGAAAATTTGCCAGTTGAGATGCTTCTTTCCCCTTCTCACCCAGAGAGGCCGGCTCTCGCTTGCCTGCAGAGGGAGGTGGGTACCGGCCGGATGGCCTCCAATTTCCTTGCCTTTTTATGACCTCTCCAGGCTCCGCCACAGCAGCTCCTGTCCGTGCCAGTAAGTGCTCATCCTGTCCCTCTTCAACCCACGCCCTGGAGGGAGCAAGGCCGGTACTAATGTTGGAAATTATATAAAGTTTAATTTTTTTTAAATGTAATTTTTGTCAGTTTAGTTCACCTTTGCCCCAGGGGAAGGGAATTGAAGTTTCTTTTCAGGGGACTGGTTCACCAGGTGAAGTCTGATGAGCTTGACGTCTCAACAGACTGGGAGTAGCACAGAAGATACACAAAAGATAACAATCATTAACGATCATTAACGAACATCAGCTCCAGACATCACCCCGGCATGATCGGAGACACCTGGTCTGGGAAAAGAGAGGTAAGAATGAGGACCTAATTAGCATGGAAGGCAAAGAAATCCATATCCAAAAGGAAACCAAATACTAAGAACTGTGCAACTTGGGACCAATGAACATTGAACCAATGAATTTCTATGGGTTTTGACTGTATAAAATATGTGAAAAATCTAGTAAAGAACTATGTGTCATGGAATGATTTTCTCTGCACAACCCAGTCAATGTATGAGTGAAATTATTTCTGTTGCACATCCTGGCCAGAACCACATCCTGGCCAGAATAAAGTAATGCCTTGATTCTCTAACACTAAAAATGTTGGAGAGGTTGGGGTGGGGTTTTTTTTGTGTGGTTTTTTTGTTTGTTTGTTTGGTTGGTTGTTTTTTTTTGTTTGTTTGGTTTGGTTTGGTTTTTTTTCCTGCAATTTCGGTGGCACTAACGCCCCACGCAAGCCCGAGGCGAGTCAAGTCACTGACATCCCCCAGGGATGCTTCGGGGAAGAATGGACACTCATGCTCAGTGCGGCCTCTGGCAGAGGGAAAGAAGCAGCAGCGACTGTTGTTACTGTCGATCCCTTGCACGAATCCCTCCTTCTGCAGGGGCTTCTGGGGACACTTCGACGGCCAACCTGCCGCTGTCACGACAAGGCTGTGGGTGGCCAGTGGGCAGCGGCACAGGGCGAGCAGGGCCGATGGAGACTCAGGAGAGTTCTGGTGACACGGAGAGACGCGCCCAGCTCCTGCCCGGGGATGTGGCCGCTTCCTCCCAGGCCGGGAGCCGGGGCGGGTGGGCTGTAGCTTCTACCCCGCCATCCCGGGCCGCCCCGAGGCGGCAATTCCGCACCCGCTGAGACTCTCAGTCATCTCACCGCTGCCGCGACCTCATCCCTCACCCGCCGCTGCCACCGCCGGGCCACGCGCCCGGTGCTCCGCCACGCCACTCCCGAGCACCGCGCGGGCACCAGGCCCGGCAGCGGCTCCCAGGGGCACTCAAACGCTGGGCGGCAGCAGCGCTCCGGCGGTACCGGCGCTGCAGTTCCGTCCTTTGCACTCCGAGCGCCGCCGCCATCGTGCCCGTGGGACGGCAGCGGCATCTCCTCACCGGGAGGCGGCTCAGACCGCGGCCCCGCACTGCCGGCCCTGCGCGCACACGCGGGTTTAGCTGTTCACCTGCAGCTCGGCATTCTGGCCAGCGGGTGGCAGCAGGGAGACACCCTCCCCTTTTTCGGTCAACGCGCATTCGCGGCTTTCTTGGCTGCAGGAGCAGCTACTGATCAGACGGTGGCACCCGCCAGCGCGGCTCGGCGGGGTCCCGGCCCGGGACGTCCCGCGGGGTCGGCTGGGGGGCGGCGGCCAGGGAGCGGGAGGTCACAGCCGACGAGCGGGGAAAGGACACAGACGGAGGAGGGGAGATGCACGGGAAACACAGGGATATGACATACACCAGATCCAGCCGGGATAATGCTCAGCAGACAATTCATTTGGGATAACCCACACGAAGCAACCCAATCTGGCTAACTGACCCACACTGGATAATCCACAGCGATGCCCACCCCAATTACAAACATTTCACCCCAAATTTTCCCAATTGTTGGTCTTGTTGTCATTTGGGTTTTACTTTCCCAAATATTCAATTTGGCAATTTTCTGAAGCTTTTTCACAACATAAAAACGAAGTGATTTTTGCTTTTGGCTCTGCGCATGAAAATGTGGGGTTTTTAACTTTCTGGCTGCTCACATCTGTGCATCACAGGAAAGCCCAAGCACCAGTGCCCGCTGCCAACACCACGAAAGTCCTTGGGGATGCTGCTGCTCTGAGCCTGCATACCAGCCAATAGGGAGCAGCACAGGGACACTCGAGGGATGGATGGGAGCACGGGCAGTGCCACAGGCATTCGGCTATCCTGAGAGCATAACGTCTGAATATAGCTGGCTGCAGACACTTCATGAGGCTCGACTACATTTCACCATGGACACCTGATGAAGCCAATAAAAGATACCAATTTTCCAATCGTGCACGTCTGTGCCCCATCCACCTTAGAAGACAGGTGCTCACAAGGCTGATGCAGGCAGGCAGAGTGGGAGAGCCCCCCAGGGCTCCTCTTCCCCGGGCCAAGCAGAGCAGAGGTTGTGAGCAGAGGTTGAGCCCTCAGTCTCTTCTATGCCTCCATCACTCCAGCTCCTCCACTGGCACTGCTCCACAGTGCCCACACCTGCCTGGACCTGGCAGCCCCAGCCCGCACACCATGCCCAGGCACAGCCTCCCCTTCCCTACAGTGCCTCCTGCGCCCTTGCTGGCACAGCCCAGTTGTGGGACTGCCCTTGCTGACCGGGCACACTGCCCACACCTGCCCACCTCGCCCTCCAGGGCCACTCCCACAGCCACAAGTGGTCCCCAGCTCCCTGGCTCCTGCAGGGCATCAGCCCATCGCCAGGCTGGTGCTCAGCATCCCCAGCAGCCCATTCCCCTCTCGCCTAGTCCCGGCTGTCACTGTGATCACTTGCACCCTCCACCTCCACAGAGAAGACACTGAAGGGCAGCCCCTGAGAGATCTCCCCACTGCGTGGCCATCAGCCAGGCTTGGACACCAAGTGCCAGCACCCTCGAAGCCAATACAGCTGGGGCAATCCCTCAAGCTGATCTGGCACCACTGGCTACAGGAGAGCCCAGCTAGCTCTCCCCAGATCCCTGCTCCTCCTGCACATCCAGGAGCATTTGTGCCAACACCTTCCCAGGGACAGAGCAGTCTGAGGGCTCTCCCACCCTTCCTCCTTGCCTTTCCGGAATATGGCTGTGGCAGTTGCTCAGATAGATGGGAGTCTCCCCAGAGAAGCAGGACCTTCTGAAGAGCAGGGCCTGGCACTGGCAGCATGGCTTCCCCCCCAGCCCCAGGATGCTCCCCAGCCAGTCAGAGCCATGTAGTAAATGGTTTAATTAACACACTGACAGCACCAGAGCCAGCCTGAGCTGGACTTTATCCGCTGCTTTGCTTGGCCGCCAGTCTCTTGTCTCTCTCTTCAGCAATGGTCAGGCGGATGCCCTTTCCACGGGGCAAGGAGATCCATGGCTTGTTGCCCTGCAAGAAGGGAGAAGAAACCATTTCATACCAGGAAACCCAGACAGCAACAGAGCTCTCCCTTTAAGGGGAAAAGCAGCAGAAGCCCACCCGTGCTCATGCTGGGCCAGGTACACGTGGTGGTGGCACTGGCCCAGCAGAGGCCCCTAAGGAAGGTGCCAAGGATGCACAGGTGTACAGCTGCCTTTCAGTCACATCTATGAAGAACGCACTTCAGCCAAAACCAAAACACCGCCCTCTCTCCAATCTGGACCCATCAAGGATGGCAAAACAGCAGGGGCTTTTCGGGGGGCACTCCGAGTCAGAGCAGCTGCCCAGATCACGCCAAGGTCTGAGCACTGCTCAGCCCCCAACTCCCAGGTTTCAGGGCTGCTTCTCGAAAACATCCGCATTCCTCAGTTTGCAAATGTTTCTTCCCCTTCCCAGAGCAGGCAGAAATACAGAGAGCCAGAACTGAGTCCAGCTCTGAAGCTCCACTGTGTGGGAAGACAGCTGCCTAAGGAAACACTAAGGCTCTTTGCCTCAGCCAGCAGCTCCTCACAAGAGGAGAGAACCCCCCACCTGGTGCCCCCACGGCCTTACTTTGCCTATAACAAAGATGTTGGAGAGCCTGGTGGCAAAGCTGTTGCCGTTGGCGTCCTTCACATGAACCACGTCGAACGACCCGGGGTGCCTCTCCCGGTTGGTGATCACCCCAATACGGCCCAAGTTGGCACCGCCAGTCACCATGCACAGGTTACCTGAGTAAGGGAATACACGTGTGACAAGAGCTGGCACCAGGTACTGTGGTGAAATCCTTCCACTCGGGCTCTTTGCCCATACCAAACATTTCCATCCCACCAGTGCTATGCTCACAGCTCTGTGACTGAAACTTTCTCTCACCACCAAGAGACAAGCTCGAGCACCTCCCCACCAGCTCGCTGCTTCTACCTGGTGCCTCAGAACTGCCAAGTCCCTATGCCAAATGCTTCCCACTGCTAGGACACGGAAGGAATCCCCTGCTCCAGCTCGAGGTGGACATGCTCCTGTGAAACAAACCCTGTCCCAAGGTTGACACCACTGCCTCTCTATTTCAGTGCAAATATGCCTAGCATTTAACTTCCACACTGCTCTCCACAGTGGGGAAGGGTACAGTGCTTTAATGGGATGCAAGACCTACCTGTGTCAAACTTGATGAAGTCTGTGATCTTGCCTGTCTCCAGGTCAATCTGGACCGTATCATTCACCTTGATGAGGGGGTCTGGATAGCGGATAGTGCGGGCATCATGAGTGACCAAGTGAGGGATTCCTTTGGTGCCCACAAAGATCTTCCTCACCTTGCACAGCTTGTACTGCAAACAAAACCCAACACCTCTCAGCTGAGGCAGTGAGCAATGCCATGGACTAGTGAACAGAGCCACCAGTCACAGCAGAACACCCAGACACTCAGAGCTCACAATATGAGCCCAGGCAGCGACTTGCCCAGTTCCCTGCCTCAGTTAACGACTTCTGAACAGCTGCCATGCAGCTTTGCTACAGCCCCACCAGAAAACACCTTTGCTGCAGGAGCAGCAGCCCACTTTGGGCTTCAGCCTCCCCACAAACAGTGGCTGCACTTTCACAAGAAAGTCTTTACCAGGGCAGTTCCTTTATTTTTCCCCAAAGCCCGTGGGCACACCACAGAGACAGAGGGCTGCATTTCTCCAGGACCCAAGAGATATCTGTACCCTCCAGGGCACTGATTTCCCTCCTGCCTGTCACCCTATCTCCCTCACAGCCTCTCTGGACCTCACAGATCAACAGAGTAGTTAGAGAAGCACATCACAATGAGAACAGAAGCCCCAAACCACACCCCAGCCGGCTCCAGCACAGCCAGCTCTGCTGTCCACACAGCTATGTGCCTGCACAGCCTGCCCTAAGGAAGGAGATGCAAAGCAGAGCGTGGCCTCGCAGCTCAGGCACAACATGACTCGGTTAAGGAAACACATGAGGAAGTTGCTCCCCAGCATCCAGGGTGAGAAGGCAGTTTTGTTGTCCCGGGAAGAAGTTCACGGTTCCATGTTTCTGGTCACGGCAAAGCCAAGACTCTTCTCCACCCCATCTCCAGCACCAGACCATACACCTACACCCATCTGTGAATTACTTTCATGTCACCAAGGGACCTCTCCCTGACACAGGCTTCACTACAACCCTGAATGCCCCAGTCTCAAGTGCAGCACGGCCTCAACTGTCACGGAAGAGAGAGAGATCAGCTCTCATTCAGGACATGCCAAAGAGGAAACACTGCCCCAGCCAAACCCAACTGGACCCACGCTTACACCACCCCGAAGCTCCTCACCTTGGCCTCCTCAGGTGTGATGCGGTGAACAGCAAACCGGCCCTTGGTATCATACACCAGGCGGAAATGCTCACCTGTCTTCTCAATGCTGATGACATCTGATTGCAAACAGGGAAATACAACAGCAGCTGTTATCAGCTCATTACCCAAGACCCTAACTTTGCATCAAGCTTACGTTTAAAAAGAGCCAGGCACTGCTGAACGACACTTAGGGTGTCATTCATGAGGCTGGGATCTACCCTTGACCACAGGCTCACATCTTTTGCTGTGACAGACTGCAAATTACAAAAAATTGAAGGCTGGAATCTGAACAGCAACTTACCCAGGTCAAGCAGGCACTTACAGGCTACAGGAATCTGGCTTTGGTACTCACTGCTGTGCACAATTCCGAACTAAGTAACAACTGCTTACATGTATCTTTTCTTCAACTCCAGCAGGGAAACCTTGCCCCTCAAATAATGCCAACCCCCCAAAACACTCCCCTGACAGTGCAGAAGACCTGCCTAAGGAACTGCCCCAACCCTACTCACCCATGAAGCCTGCAGGGTAGGTGATGTCGGTGCGGACTTTGCCATCTATTTTGATGAACCTCTGCATGCAGATCTTCTTGACCTCATCTCCTGTTAGAGCATACTTCAGCCGGTTGCGCAGGAAGATGATGAGGGGAAGGCACTCCCTCAGCTTGTGTGGGCCTGTTGATGGGCGGGGTGCCTGCGGACAGAAGCTTTCTGCTGGAGGCTCAAGCAGCATCAACCGCCCCAGAGAAGGAAACCATGGCGCCAACAGTGCCCGCAAGAGTACGCAAGGGCAGCAGCACAAAGCGCAGCTGCCACGCAGGCAGCGACCGGCTGCAACTCTCTGTTCTTGGTATTCACAGCAGTTTCCGCCATGTCTTGCCAGCCTCACAAAACTGCCCCCAACAAAGCACAACCATCCATCACAACCCAGAGGCAGAAAAGCACAGTAAGCAGCTCAAAAGAGAACAGCCAATGACCCCGTCACACCCTCTGCAAACGGGGGAAAACGAACAGTGTTCACAAAGACCCCAACGTTAAACAAACACCTCCTGCCCTGTCCAACTGCCCCTGTTTATCGTTCGCCTCCGCACAGTACCCGAACACTTCCCCTGATGTGACTGCGGCTGCCACGAGCAGCCCGGTCCCGGCCCCATCCTCCGACCCCGGCTTCAACCCCAAACCCAAGCCCGACCCCTGCTTCGACCCCAACCCAGGCCCGCACTCACAAAAACGCCCGTCAGCTTGTCCAGCATCCAGTGCTTGGGTGCAGCCACGCGCTTCAGATGCTTCTTGGGGCCGCGGGCCTACAGGAAGGGG
>VZTI01000013.1:393323-435794 GCA_013397865.1 Struthidea cinerea | reverse complement strand
CCCCCCGCCACTCGGACCCTGGCGCCGGGCTCCCTCCCGCGCTTCTCGCCCCGGGGGGGGCGGCCACAGCCCGCGGTGAGCGGGGGATGGCGGCGGATGGCGGCGGGGAGCGGCGGCGCCGCGCTCTCACCATGGCTGCGCTCTGCCGAGAAAGGGCTGCTGCTTCCGGCCCGCCGCGGATGGACAAGGCGCGGCGGCGGCGACGTGCGCCGCCCCCTGGCGGCCCGGAGGCCCAGGGCCGCCCGCGAAGTGACGGGGAGCTCGGGAGGGCTTGTCCCTTCCTCGCGGCCCCGACGGGGACAGTCCGCTCCGGGACACCGCGCTCCGGGACTCCCTGCTCCTAGCCAGGCCACTGTGTCCACGGTCATCGCTGATGGCGTGGGACAGCCCGCCACGTTGTGCCCCTGCCGTCTGGGAGAGTGTGTGAGTGTCGGGAGCCGAGCCAGGCGTAACACCTGTACCGGGACACTGCCCTCCCCCTGCCACGGCCCCTCCCGGCGTAGAGCTGGAACCCCACGCAGCCCCCCAACCTGACGCTGGGCCTTAGCGTCCACTCCTGAAGGCAGTTCGGGGGTCAAGTGGTCCCAGCTGCGCTCCCCAGGGCGGCCGACGTGTCCCTGCAGTGCTCCAGAGCCCCCGGGTCAGTTCCAGGCCCCCGCACCCTGCCGGGCAGCCCAGTGAGTGCAACAGCCCCAGTGCCTAGCACATCCCCACAGCAGCGCTCCCGCAGCAGGGTGTGGCTGGGACAGAGGTCCCATTCCCGAGGGTGACACTGTCACCGAAAACGCCGGGATAAATTAAACTCTCTATTTTTAGATTAGAGAGCAGCATTACTTTATTCACAGTTCTGGGTGCATAGGGGGAGTTCCACCTATGATACATGCACACTTTCAAAACTTTTCACTATTTTAACACTTTAGCAAAGAAATTAATGTTCATTGGCTATAAAGTACATCGTTCTCTTCATTAATTTGTTCATTAATTTTTAATCTTCTATTATTTATTGAGTTCTTGCTTCTCATGCTAATTTGTCTACATTTTCAGTCTTATTATTATCTTTTTCCGAGATAAGACAATTGCTGAATTGTCTTTGTTCGTTTCTTCTTTATTTCTGGGTTCTGCAAAATGTCCCTGTAGTCGATAAATCCTGCATTCCGTGCAGCAATATATCTCTCCCATGCTTAGTCCAATGAAGCATATCAAGGTTGGTTTAGCAAAACTTAAAAGTTTCATTAATTTTCCCGACCTGTGTTCCCACAATAGCAGCTTATGACAAGCCTTGTTAAGTGCTTGGCTACGGTGGCAAATTACACTGTTCATGATTGATTAAAATAATTAATTAGAAACTTTAATTAGAAAAGTTACTAGGAAAGTTGTATAATTTTCAACATAAGGATGGGAACACCATAAGCCGAGAGGACGCACTGGAGCTGCTGGGCGCCGACCCGTCTTCCACCCAGGGCCGCTTCACACAATGGCCTTCGCCGAAATGGACAAGGAAAGGGGCACAGCCGACGGAACAACGGTCCCTCCAGATTTCATTACACGGCAGCTTGAGACCCTCGCCTGCCAGGCCCACCACGACGCCTGCGCGTTTTAGGGCAGGCAGCGCGGCCCCAGCTCCTCCTGCCGCCCCTTCCCACACTCGGCCGGGTTCCGAGCGTTTCCTGCGGCCGCCGCGCCTGTACCCGGGGCAGCCGGAACGCTGCTCCCTGACGTAGGAGACCCCCGCCCCAGCCGCGCCCCAGCCACTCTCCAGCCTCAGCAGCTGGCTGGCAGGGCCGACGGGGAGTCCACGACGACCGAGCCAGGGCTCCGGCAGGTCGTCCGCCCTGTCGAGGCCAAGCTCCACCACCAGCGCCCTGAGCACCTTGTCACCGGGTCCGAGTCGATGAGGCTGGGGCCGGCGGCCTGGAGGGGGCGGCTCCCTGCGCCCCGCGGCTGCGTCCCCAAGCCCCAAGCGAGCGGCGAGCCGGGCTCCGGGATCTCCCCGCGGCGCGGTTCTGGACGTGGAGCTTCTGCAGGCGCAAGCTGGCCAGGAGGTTGGGACCCGCTGCGGGGCCACAGGGGCGGGGAGCGGGCGGAGTCCCCACCGCCGGCATCTCTCCGGCCCCGACGGGGTAGCGCAGGATCGCCACCACCATCAGGTCCTTCGTGCCCCGGGGAGGGGACTGTAAACAGCTCATCTCTGGCGTCTACGAGGACGCGGCAGCGCTGCGAGGGGCGCGGGCCGGCCCGGCGGATGGGGTCCGGCGAGGTACCCAGACGGGGAGGGAACTGGAGCGGCGCCCCGCCTACCCCCGCGCTTGCCTGGGCGGCAAGGGGGGCATCCCGCTCTGGCTAGGGAATGCGGGGATTTCCACCCAAGAGGCACCTCACCTAAAGCCACAACACTTGACACTTGTGGGGTTTCCTATTGTTTATTTTCCCAGCTGTGTTTCTGAAACAGCTCCCACAGCTCACAGGGCAGTCTGCCTGGTGTGGGGACAGAACACATGGGGCCCTGAGGTAGGTCAGAGGCAGCAGCTTCTCTGCTCTCTCATTTCTCACTTTTACCGTGGATGGACAGTCCCCAAGCCTGACACCTCCTCCAGGCACTGGGATCCTTTGCTGTGGCAGTGGCAGCACCAGCCTCCTACCAGCAGTCAGCACACAAGACCGGTCACACCACACCACACCACACCAGGCACCAGGGGTACATTGAAGCAGACAAGGGGTCAGGAGTCATGGGAGCCACATCCTGTTGAACTATCTCCACGCCAGATTTCCTGTTGTTTCAATCGGCAGTGAAAAACAAGAGAGTAAAACAAAGCCAAGGCCAGGCTGGGAACCCCTTCATCTTGCTGTTTCTTCCAGCATAATCTAATTAAAGCCACAGGAAATATGCTTTCCCGCAGTGACTGGACATCTTTAAAAAACCCAGCACAATAAAAAGTCCATGGGCCAGGAGAATGAGGGGACAAGGGCAGCAGAGGCCAGGCTCCATGGCCCATGGCACTGGGAGAGATCTGCCCCAGATACCTGTATACCTGTTGCCTTGCTGAGACACCTCGTGGCAGCTCTCATGTGGTACCAGAGCATCTGGAAGTTCATCCAAGATCTCCCAGGACAGGAGCTGCCACAATGCCCTGCATCTCCCTCGACACTCTTGAGAGGCTCCCCAGGGTCTGGCCCCTCTGCGTGTGATTTCAGGAGCTCACACGTGGCTCTGCAGTGGGGGGTGCTGTGGAAAAGAGCGCTGGCAAGGCAGGGTGGGTGGAAGAAGAAAGGAAAGGGCTGGAGGAGTATTTCAAACATTTTATTTTTTAAGAATTCCCAGTTAAAAACACAATGGCTGTGCCTTTCTGTGGGTAAGAGACACAACCTGTGTGCCTCAGGGTAGCTCTCAGGCTCTACTTCCTGAGTGGGCAGCTCTGAGGCTGTGCCCCTACCAGGAAGGTAATGCAGCACTGGGCTCCAGCTGGGGAGGGCTCACAGCTCTGAGCAGCCCCTCTCCTAAAAAATACTTAAAACCAGTTGTGTGAACAACTGTGGTGTTAAAAAAGGAAAGAAAAAGGAGCAAGGGAGGCTCTGCCAGCACTGGAAGGCTGTGGCTGGAGGGCCCACACTCCTGCCTGGGGAGAGCCACAGTGCTCGTGGCATGCAGCAGCTTTTCTTCTTTAAAGAGAAAAAAAATCAACCAACCAACCAACAGTAATTTCTTCCAAATTTTCCCTGCAGCCACAAATTTCACCAGTTGTTCACATAAATATGCTGTCTTCCCCACAGGAAATGCTCTTGCCTGAGCCTTCCTTTTCTGCTAAACAACGTGCTTCAGATTCCCTGCAAATAAAAGGAAGCAGAAAAGGGTATTTCCACTGATATTTTAGCCTGATGGAGTGACCTGGCAAGGGGTGCCACCCCCATGCCTGATGGACTAGGCCACAATATGGGAATTCCAGCCTCAGCACAGATCTCAGTTCCTGCTGACCCCTTGCTCCCTTTGCAGAGGCTGCTGCCCTCATTCGAGCCAGGCTTTGGAAATTACCACAGGGGGACCCTGCCACTGCTTTCACTGTGCTGAATGCTGGTTTGGGATTCGTGGACCAGCATCCGAGAGGCACATGCTTACTCCCTGCTGCCTCGTCCTTCTTTCAGGCTGGATTCACAGACAGGAGTGCACGGCCCTCCCTTCCAGCTCTGGAATGATGCTGTTCCTCCTACCCTCTTGGACAGGTCCCCAAGGATCCTCCCTAGGATTGGTCTATGCTTGGGAATGGACACCCAAAGGCAGCCATGGCCATTGCACTTCCTACCCTACTTCTAACACCAGCACACTGCAACACACACAGACAGAAAAGGGCTGCAAAGCCCCATCTTGCTGTTCCCAGCCCCTCTGGCAGACAGGGACAAGAAAGATGGGCGAGGGCATAGAATGAGGTTGGCTGGAGCTGGAAGAGCTCAGCCAGCTGCCTGTCCTGGACTTGAAGACCTTCGAGTCCTGCCTGCTGGAGACCTGTCCCAGTTCTAGATAGCTATTTCCCACAGTCTCCTCCTGGACCAACTGGAAAGACAAAGTTTGGATGGGTGGTTTGCAAAGGGGATAGGGAGGGAGCTGGCTCACAGGGAGCTCACATAGGAGGGTGACCAATGGCTTTTACATGGTCTTGCAGCCTGTCTCAAGTGGTGTCCCCCAGGGACTGATACTGGGCCCCACATTGCTCAACATCATAAATGACCTGGATAATGAGATTGAAAGCAACCACAGCACCAAACTGGGTGCTGAGATGAACACGTCAGAAAGGAGAGCCATCTTAGAGAGCTGGACAGGCTGGAAGACTGGGCTAAAATGAACAGTCTTAAGTTTAACAAAGACAAAAGCAAGGTCCTGCACTTGGGACAGAAGGTGCCCGGTTCAGGCTGGAATCTGTGTGACTGGGAAGCAGCCTTGTGGAAATGGATGTGGGGGTCCTGATAGGCAGCAAGCTGAATGTGATCCAGCAGTGTGCTGCTGCAGCAATGAAGCAAACTGGATCCTGTGCAGCATCTGTAGGAGCATTACTAAGAGAAACAGGATCATCTCATTCCAGGCTGACAAATGACAAGTACTGTGTCCAGTTCTGATCCCCACAAATCACAAAAGACCTGGACAGAGCAGAGAGGGTCCAAAGGAGGACAACAAAGGTGATCAGATGCTGGAGAACCTGCCCAGTGAGGAAAGACTCTCCCTGCAGAAGAGAAGGCTTAGGAGGGACCTCATCGCAGCAGTCTAGTACTTGAAGCCTACTCTGTAGGCTTCAGAGGACAGAGGCTCTCTCTTCACAAGGAGCCACATGGAGAGGACAAGGGACAACAGGTGTGAATTGCACCAGGGGAGGTTTCAGCTTATTTTAAGTACTTTTTTACAGTGACAACAATCGATCACTGGAGGAAACTCCCCAGGGATGTGGTAGAGGCCCCACTGTCAGAAGTTTTCAGGATGTGACCGGACAGGTTGCTAGATAATCTTTGCCTATGCTCCCTTTCCCACAAAAGTTTGGACCAGATGATCTTCGAAGTCCCTTAGAACTTGGGCTGTTCTATGATTCCTATAAGGACAAGGCCCCATGCTCCCCTGCCCAGCCAGAGGAAAGGCAATGGCAACTTTTGCTACAGGGACCCATAACTCTGTACCACCAACCCTGAAAATCCCAAGGGATGTGGGAGGCAAATGACACTGTGCACTAATGAGCAGCCAAGTGAATGTGGTTCATCTTTCCAGTCAGTGAGAAAGACTCCAGTGAGCTCTTCTGAAGCCCCCTCTAAAAACACCTGTAAGCCTGAAGCAGGAGTGTCGGCTTGGACAACGCACCTTTGATAGAGTTCAGAATTTCTTGAATTCTCTGTGGCTCATTGCGGTCTGGTCTGCAGCTTGGTGTGATCTCCAGCACGTAATCAGGACCATACTCTGTGAAGAACTGCAGGGAAGAGGAGAGGAGAGTCAGCAGAGAGGTCTCTGAAGGCTGAGGCTAGAGGGAGGGCTCCCCATGGGTACCTGTTTGTAAAAAGGCAAAAAAACCATTTCTCCATCTAAGGGCCACATGTAGCTTTACTACATCAAGGTGGTACTTCAGCAGTGTCTGTGTCCACCTGGAGTTTTCAACAGCTTCCTAATTCAAGGGATGGGAAGCAGAGCCCAGTGGGGCAGTCAAATGTCTATCCCAATGCTTTATTTGGGAAAGCTTTTGACATTAATTTTACACATGGTTACCTGCAAATGAGATTTTTTTATTATTAAATATCAAGTGCTGCCAATCATATATCCTACCATTCACCTCCCACCTTGCTGAACACTGCATTGACATGACTGTGAAACACCTGGGAGAGGAAAATCAGTGTGCTGCAAGAATACTGTGTCTCTCCTGGCTAAGTGCTCAGATAGCGTACAGGAAATCTGCATTACGTGAGGTCGATGCGCTAACGCAGAATCACAGGTTATTGCCAGCAGTTGTGTCATGATTCTGGCCAGGACAGGGTCAGTTTTTGCAGTAGCTGGGAGGGGGCATGGCCAGGACACAGAGGTTATTCTACACCACCTCGTGTCATTGCTGAAGGCAGGGGAAAGGGATTCTCTTCCAGACAGAAGGGATTCCTTCCAGCTGAAACGTGGCAGAGGGAGCTGTGCAGTGTTGTCTATCGTCAGGGGGGGCAGGGGTGTTTCTGTGTGAATTGCTTCTTGTTCCCTCTGTCATTACTATTGTTGCTGTTGCTTTTACTGTTCTGTTTCTTATGTCACTGCTGTTTTCAGGAAATTGTTCTTATTTAAACCGTGATATTTACCCTTTGTGCCTCCAACTGGACGGGGGAGGGGGAGCAGTGCATGCTTTTAGCAGAAGCACTAAATTGGGGAATACCATACCTAAGACAACCTTAACTGGTGCCCAGTATGGGGCACAAAGGGTTGAGATAACAACAGATCTGCTCAGAGTGGGTTGGAAACAAATTGGATCTAAGCATTTGCTGGTCTTAGGTACAGAGCCACTGGCCAAAATGTTGCTTGGTCTGTTCATGTGGGTGTAGTACATATGTGTGGAGCATATACGCATTCCTTGTGATGATATTTTTCAGAGCGGGGAGAGGGATCAGGATTGCTTTGTTGCTGTACTGTGTGATACCCGTTTATGAAATGACAACAAGGGCAATGAGCATAAACAAAAGGGAAAATTCCTGTACTGGTTTCCAGTTTACCTTGAAAGGAGAGTTTTGATATCTACAAGTTGGGGGTTTTTTCATGTATAGTTTTCATGAGAAAGTTTTTGGAGCAACAACAAACCTAACCACCTTCTGCAGGTTAATTCCTACAGAGGACCCACCCTTTTCAGTTCCCACATATACCAGTCTTGTTTATAATCTGTTTCTGCAAAAATCTGGTTAAAGGATTGTATTTAAGCATGACGTCTCTCAAAAAGCGTCTTGCATCTCTAATCACAGATTTCTATAACGATGAATTTCCAGCCTCAATCCACACAAAAACTTTACTTCCTTATGTATACTGATCCATGAGACCCTTAGACATAGGTAAAACCTGAATTCTCCTCTGTAGCCACCGTAGGCTTGAATTACTCTGCACGTGCAGGTTTGTTTGTGTAGGGTCAATAACACTGATCTGTGCTTTGAGACCTATTATAAACATGGCAGTGTTCAACGCCAGGTTGGAAAGGGCTTGGAGCAACCTGGTCTAGTGGGAGGTGTCCCTGCCCATGGCTGGGAAGTGGAACTAGATGGCCTTTAAGGTCCCTTCCAACTCAAACCCTTCTGTGATTCGATGATTCCAGCCTGTGTAGTTATTCCACACAAATTCAGTCTAGATTACGTCCCTCCAAGAAGGGACGTAATACAGCCCCACTCAAGACTTGAAAAACACCAGCACGGGCACGAAGACAGCACCAGGCCCTATGGCCAAAGCTTCAATGCTGCACCAGGTCCTTTGTGTAGACAGATGAAAGCTGGGCAAAAATTTAAAGCCCTGAGAAAGGCAAAAGGCACATCCTAAAGAGCTCTTTGAGCAAACCGGTGACTCCTTCTGCTCATCCTCTCTGTAATTACCTGAGACTGGAGTTTATTGGCACATGAGACCCCTCGCAGAAAGCTGCAGACAGCCTTTGTTTTTGGGCACAAGCACCCACCATACTGCTAGGTCAGGGCAGTATTGTTACGTAAGTGTCTCCACAAAACAGGACTGAGTGGCAAGGATGCTGTGTGGATTAGGCAGAACAACTGGCTCTTCTGCAAGGAGAAGGGAAGGTTTTTCAAACCATTACCTCGTGATCAGGGATCTCAGAGGACAGTGTTCTCCCAAGGATGACCCCAGTCAAGTATGTCCAGCAGCGAGCTGTGTTGGCAAGGTTGTAACCTCCTGTTTCCAGCAAGAATTGGGATTTTGAGGAGGAAGAGTGGGGAAAGGGAAAAGAGGAAAGGAGATTTAAGTGGAAGGAACAAATCATGGAGCCACTGTGTGCAGGTTACATGAATTAAGCTTAGTTCATCCACTCAAGCCATGCCCAAAATCTGCATTTTGCACCTGCTGGATACACAAGGCCAGGTCTGAATGACAGTGTATGCAAGAGCAGACCTTTCAAACTGACCCCCAGTTACATCCAGTGTGGCAGAGGCCGGTCCTCCAGCCACCATTTCAGACCCAGGATGAGCTCCCAGCCCCATGCGCTGGACTCTCTCCTGGCAACAAGGAGAGCCATTCACAAGTAGCAGGGAGAGAAGTGCAAGGGCCGCAGCAGAAATGAGGGCTTCCTGCTTTTTAATACCAGCCTTTGACCTATAAAGCAAAATACATATGCCCAGCCGTATGCTGGTGAGCTCTTCAGCACTGTCATGCTTGAGAGGACAAATGTGAAACTCATCAGTACAACTTGCAACTGCTTTACAGGGAAATGAGATTTCACAGTCAGTAGGAAATGGTTACCTCCGTGGTAACGGAACATGAGCCCACAAGGAGAAACCTTAGCTGAAAGCAATCCTGCAAGAGACTTGGGTAAGTTTTTTTCCAGAAAAGATGACTAGAATGGTAAAGGGAGAAGAGCACTTCAATAAGACAGAGAGACTGTATCTTTCAACATTCCTTTTTGTTTGCGTTGGTTATTGTGGGGGTTTTTTCCTGCTTTTTTTTACTTCTCCCCCAGTTTCCACTTCAAATGCTTCCACATGCTGCAGTGGTGGGACACTCCTTTGGTATTTTCACAAGTGACACATAGTTGATCCTCATTTTTTAACAGAAGTTTTGGGTTTTGTCTGAAAGGTGACATCTCCAGCATACTCACAGACAAGCCATGGCAGGACTGAACACTCAACCTTTCCAAAACAAAGGGCATCAGGCACATCAAATTTTATACGCTTAATGTGCTATACCTGATTTCCCCCATCTCAAAAAGGACAACAGCTAGAGCTGATCCAGTTCCAGTCATGGAGCTCAGGGGCTTTCCCCAGCACACAGTGGCTTTTGTTGTTCTGAAATGCTCTGTTAACATAAAACCTGTCCTGTGCTGTCTCCACTGGACAAGCAGCTGGTTAGGCAGCACAGCAGAGAAAAGTCCAGCTTAGCTTTCACTGGGTATCAGAGCTCTGCTGTACCTTGCAGGCAGCCAGGCCTTGTCCCAAGCCCAAGCCATTTGCTTGAATCTTAATGAAACCATTCATCACCAGGTGCCCAAGGTAGGTTTGGGAACGTAGTGCTCACTTTTAAAGAGAAGCACCAAAGGGCTGATCAGCAGAGATGGGAATCAGAGGTATCACTGAGAAGTCAGGGTCAGTTTGTTGGCCTCTCCTCTTCTCCAGAGGAGCCATGCAGCTTTTAACTCAAGACCTCAGTCAGGACTGAGACTTGCACCTGTCAGTATCGAGGATTCCAGGTGTGAGGAAACAGTACTGTGCCACAGTGTGTCCTCCTGACACTGCCCAGCAGTCGCCCTGCTAAACCCTTGCCAGCGCTGAGCCCGAGGGCAGGCAGGCACTCGAGACAGGGTCACAGGAGGACAAACGTGTTTCTCTGAGAACAGCAGGATGCACTCACCTCCTCCCAGGACAAGAGTTGCTAGCTGCCACTGCAGGACATACTTGAGGCACTTGCCCACTCCCTCGGGTGTCATGTTGAAAGAGCACATGGGGTCTCCAGCAATGGTGTCTGCCCCCAGCTGCAGCACAACTGCATCGGGGTTGAAGGCAGCATACACCTCCTTCAGCACTCTGGGGAGAGGAGGAGCAGTCCGGTTAATGCCAGCATGGCTCAGAGGAATGCTCATGGCACGGCCCTGGTCCCTCAGATCCACCAATGCCTCTCAGCATTTCTGCATTCTCTGCTTCCACCCAACTCATACTAGTTACACTACCTCTGCTCCCAGTTAGCCTTCTACCTCCACAGCAAGTTTAGCTCTCAGAGCACTTATCAGAAGGCTGATGAAAGCAAAAGCACCACTGATAACATAGCAGAGGGGGGATCTAGTCCTCACCAGTTTAGTAGTAGCATCAAACTCCACATTTACACTGGCTGCCTTTTGGCTGCAGGACAAGCCAAGGGCTTTTCTGCCTCGTGAAAGTCATGGTGGAAATCAGGGTCTGGCAAAACAACAATCCTGAACTCTCAGACACCTCTCATCAGGACAGGAGAGGAGAGGACAGGAGAAACAGAGGAAGGCTCTGGCTAGGCTCTCACTCTCCTCTCTCCTATGTGGCACTTGAAGCAAAACTATGAGGAAAAGCTCTGTGCAGGGTGTAGTCAGCCTGCAAAAACCTGCATTGGACAAAGCTTTATGCTTCAAGCTCACCGTGGTTTTGGGAACTAGAGGCACTCACCCTCAAACATTCACAGTCACGCCCGTGACTGCCTCCCAGCCTGGACAGAACTCAAAAGATACCTCAGAGTCTCTTTGCAGAAGCTTTAGCTATACACAACTTGCAATCTGTGGTAGGTTATTATGTCCTTCAGCTGTGAATGCATGCAGCAGGCTCCTCCTGAGTGGGTTCCTGACCTGTCTCAGCCCCTAGAGCTGCCTTTCAGAACCATGTCCTCTGGCACAAAGAGGGCTGCTCTGCCCCAGCAGTGGCAAGCACGAACAAGCCAGCAGGAGGCATGGCCCTTGCAAGGCTGCCCTACTGACCTACAAGTTTAGAAAGGTTTCAGCCCTCAAGTGTTAGAGGTGGACGTGCTACCACGTCCTGCAGCCCTGCACTGAGACTCCTCTCCCCCGCAAAAGAACAAGCCTCGCAGCCCCGTTTTGACATGGGCAACAGCTTGTGAGGTCCACCATCAGCTGAGTGACAGAAGGGACTGCCAGAAGGCAGCTCTGACACTATCAGATATTCAGCCTGCAGCCTTTCATTCTTCCAGCACAGACAGAAGGTACTAGGAAAATGCTTTCAGCTAAGCCCCAAGCATATGTCCCACAGTCAAAATTCAGAGCACTTACTTGAAGAAAAGACATCTAGCCCTAAGTCCACAGCTAAAAAATACTCGTCCCTTCTCAGTCTCTCCTTAGATACACACCTGTGGAGGTGTATCTAAGGAGATAGGCTGACCTGTGGCAGAGACCCCTCCTGCCACCCACAAATGTCTCTGTATATTCAGTATGCTTAAGGATTCAGACAAGACCTCTGAGAACTTACAATCCATGTTCATTGTAATCAAAGGCTGCAATAGGGGAAGGGACAAGCCTTAAGAAAGGACTGTAAGTAAAAATAGTAAACTGTGTAGTATCTTATTCTCTAAAATCCCATCCAAGTCAGCTGTATCAGAGCAAGAGGGCTTACGATTCACAGATCTGGTAATATTTCTCATCCTGAATGCCATCTTGAATGGGCACATTCACACTGTAATAGCGACCTTTTCCCAGGCCAACATCTGTCACATCACCGGTGCCTGCACAACAGAAACACCCCAATCAGGAGGGAAAGCAGAGCAGCAGCAAGAGAGAGATGTGAGATGTCTCAGAGGCAAGCTGAGAGCCAGGACATTCGGCATGCTTATGGAGAAGTCCACTTGCCACCACCAAGAAAGGCGGGGTGGAGGGACCCGGTTCTCTCCTTCGCCCAATTCTGCCATGCAGCGTCAAAGGGGCTCTGCCCAGAGCTCAGCTACAACCAGAAAGGGGGAAATGCCAGACATGTAGCTCCCCCCTCTTTCCTTCTCCTGAGTCGAGAGGAGAGGCAGCAAGACATGTCGGCTGGACGGCAGGGATGGGACTTGCCTTTACAGAGGCCCCGCCAGTGACGTGTGAAACAAAGGAGCACAAACCTCACATGTTCAACTTGCCTGGGAAAAATCCTGGTGAAAATTTGTGCAGAGAAACAGTCATGACTTTCGAGGTGAAACTAAAGGCATCCTCAACTCCTGTTAGGAAAGGGAAAAAAGCTTTCACGCATCATTTACATAAATGACGGGGTCTGAACACACAGAGTCGCTTGATACGCACAGGGCATCAAGCAGAGAAGGAGCAGCATGAACAAAGCAGAAATGCAGATGTGGCTCAATAAATCCATCCTCAATGCACAGAGACTGGAGTTCAACTGCAGCAAAGATCACAACTGCAATGAATCTGGCAGGTCTCATGCTAATCAGTACTGAATGGATCTCGATATCTCACGTCAGTACCCATGGTAGCAGCACTTGCCTATGCTGCTAGGCCTGCGAAGCTGGGAGAGGGATCCGAGCAGGGCTGCCTTGGCCAGAGCTTGGCTCTGATTAGAAGCAGTGCTATTGGGCTCTCTTGCTTTTTCTCAGTGCTGCTGCGGTTCAACGTGCCTTTTCCTTAAAGACATATTAAAATAGTGGGGGTGGAGAGGGAAAAAAGAAGTAATAGGAAACTTAACAGAAACCAAATGCAGGGAGAAAACGGAGCAAAATGAAACACACCATTAAATTTAGAAGAGCAGGAAACATTAAATGGTGTAGAAATAATGTCCCTGAAGGAGAGAGCAGTTTCGACAAGGCCAGCTCTGGCTCTAGATTTATAGCATCAAGCCTTCTTTTAAAAGCACCATTTACTACTGGCTGCTTCCCTCTTGCACTGGACCATTAAACAATTAAACCCTGTCAGCAACTGCTCTGCCAGGATAGGAGACTGGGACACATTATCTGTTGCTTTAGGTACAAGACTTCTGCCCAGACCCTCAAGAGAGGTCTGAGGAGCAGCATAGGGCAAGTCTGTGAAGCAGGACAAGGCAGAAATGGATTGAGGGAACTCAACTGAGCCGAAAGGAGCCAAAGCCATGGCTGTTGCAGCAAGTAAAGCCCTGCGGTGCAGACAAGCCTCGACTTCTCCCATATTCCCCTGAGTCTGTGCAGCTGTGCTGTTTGCAGCCTTTGCTGGGCCTTACCATCCCCATGATGCAAATCCAAATCGATATAAAGGACACGGTCAAATTTCTGGCGCAGCCGCAGGATCCCCAAGACAGCATCATTCAGGTAACAGAAGCCAGAAGCTTCATCCCTGTGAAAACAATGTCTGTGACATTGAACATTGCCAATGCAATCACCAGTGATCCCAGTATTCTCACTCTGGCTTTGCAAGTGTCCACCTCACAGGGGCACAGAGGAGTACGAAAATTCAGCCAAGGCCCAGCAGTGACCAAGAGATGGGTCAGGAGCCACTCGAAGCATGGCTAGGAACACAGACTACTTGTGCCAACTGCTTCTCAGCTCTGGGCTTTCTGGCAGCTGTGTAAGCATCAGTTGGCTCTGCTGCAGAGAGGCCCTGGCCTGTGGGGGAGTACCTCTGACCATTGCACTGTTAAACAAATAAAATGTTAGCTTTCTGCACCTGAGACATTTTAAAGAATTTCAGAGCCGCTCGACTCAAACCCACTCTCTCTCTGAGGCAAGAGGACAGTCCCCTTGGCCATTTTCCTGTGAGTTCTGGACAGGCACAGACAGGCAGCCACTCCATCCCTGCTGTGCAGGTCACAGCTCCTGGGAAGGTCCTGGCAGTGAAAGGCAAGTCCAAGGCAGTCACAGGATTCTCCTGCTGTTCCAAAGTCACAGGCTATGAAGGTTAAGCCTCCTCCCAAAGTAACTCCCTCTTCCTCTCCCCAGGAAAATGCAAGTGGGATGTCCCACATGCAGTCCCTCACGATACAGCTCCTGAGCTCGGCCAGGAGAGAGTCCCAGCAGCTAAACAGAGGACAGGTGTACCACAGAATGATTTATCCCTGACAAATAATCAGGGGACAGCTTCCTTGCTGGCATCAAAGGAACAAGAAAGTTTCTTGACCCCTACTCCAGCCTCACTCCAAAGTCAAGTCCCCATCACCACTTAGTACCAGTCCACATGCATTCCTAATCTGCCCTGGACAGCTGATTTAAAGCGAAGCTTTGTACTTTGCAACAGGAGTGCCCAAATACCTTTTCCACAAATTATATCAGGATCCAGGATGCACCTCTGGGAAATGCCTCTTGACTTCCATACACAGTACTCAGCTCATTTGCCCTGACACCTCCTGCTCAGCAACAGCTGGGAATGGTGAGGAGCAAGCTGGGGGTGGCAAAACTACACTTGCTTTCACTACCTGCAAGTGCCATGGAGCACCGGTGTTTCCCAGTCACTCTGTTCATTTACAGTGATGCTGAGAATGGAGGTGTTAACAGGTATCCTGAGAATCTGACTCAACTGTGATTACATACTTCTCCCCTCCCTCACAGTCCACAAGGAAGCAAAGTGAACTATGCCGTGTCTTGGGCACTCTCTCTATGCTGTAACACACATCTCTGAAACTCAAGGCCAAGCAGAGCAGGACACCAGTTCAGACAAATGTGGAGCAGTGTCAGAGCTGCAGCTCAGGGCCAGCACCTGGGATTCCCTCATACTGCCCTAAATCCACCCAGCAAAGCTCTGAGTGTCACTGCCAGAAGGGAGGGTATGGCTGGCTTGAGGAAAGGCACTTACTCAGCATCTTACCCTCAACCGCAAAGGCATCCTCTGAACTGAGAGCTTCCAAAGTCCCAGGTCGTTCCTACCTTTAGGACCCTGGAAAGCAACTAAACCACCAGACAGCAGGTGTTTTTTGACAAAAGGAATGTATTTTGCTAGGACACAGGTCCTAGCACCAGGCACCTGCAGTTCGGTGTCAGTCTGGCTGGACCCTCACACTCGGCTGGGACCTACCCTGAAGCATCACACACCAACTTACTGGGGTGACTGGGAAGACTCCTTTGGGATCAGTAAGTATTAAATGCCTTTTTTTTAAACAGACTCAAGTGCTAATATCTCAGCAGCAGCAACACGGCTAAGATTTTTCTCATTACAGGCATTTTTGAAGCCATGCAATCCAGACAGAAGAGAACAGATTTCCCAAAAGCCATCAGTTCTGCACAGAGTGAGGGCTCGGCTCTGCCACGTGCAAGTCTCCTTTCACAGCAAGCTGCATCTGAAGCCATTTCCAGCCAAGTGCCCACCAGGAAATGGCCCGAGATATTGCTATTGCTGGCACTTGCACACCACTGTTACACCTGCAGAGTTCCTCTGCCAGGTCAGAAAAGTCACCAGAGCAAGACATCTGCACATGCATGTACAAGCTGCCAGGGTTAGACACAGGGCTGATGAGAACTCCTGAGGCTCCCCAGGGACACAGAACAGCACTGCAAACACCAGTTGGCTGTGGACTAGGAAGGGTGGTATCTTGTCTACACTGCAAAGAGGTCCCATGTTTTGGGAGATGGGGAGGATAAGTTAAATAAAACATACATCCATGGAAAATGGGACAGAAACAAATTATTTTAGCACTACAGAACCACAGGATTCAGGGACAGAACTTCCTCTCCTGTTGTGCTGGAAGACCATTACTGATGTTAGAGCTCACGGGAAACAGCCCACCATTGAGCATGGAGTAACCCAAGGTCAGTCCTGCACCGTTTCAAACCTCTTAAGAAACCGAAAAAGCCACATAAAACAATTTGGACATGTTGCCACATTCCCACTGTGTGCCAAACTGGCAGTGACATCAATTGTTTGTCTCGCCACTGTGCTCCTCCATGGACCCTACAAAATCCATTCTCACTTGAGCTTCCTGAGATAATGATGTATCAAGGAATGACAGGACACCTATAAGTATACCTGCCCCAGACCTGCTCTGCAGCCCATGACAGTGACAGCACCAGCACTGCGCAGTGACCTGCCTCCTCTCAGGCCTCTGCCCTGCCTTCTGTTTCTTTCCTTTCTATCTCCTGCCTTCCCTCACACCTTGCTTTCTCTTCCAACTGGATCATTGCACCCTAAGGGTTTGCAGGGAAGCTGGGAGCTAGGAAGCAGGGTTTAGACACCAGATGAGAAAACACAAGGGAAGAGATTGTTTTCTTACTTCTTTGCATGATGCCACCCTCCAGGCCAGTTAATTGCTACCTTGCACTTGCCGTCCAGCAGGCACTGGGCTGCAGTGATGGTGGCTCCTCCCACGGCCGCTGCGTACTCAAAGATCCCTTCAGTGGCTGGACAGTCGTAACCTGCAGGTAAGAGTCCAGGTAAGAGTCCACATGTCAGACACAACAGGCCCTTTCCTCCAGGGGAAGCACATTCCTTTTGTTTGAGCCTTCAGGACTGACCCAGGCTGGAGCAGCCTGTTCCTGAAGGACTGATCCCATGGAGGACCCATACTGGAGAAGTTCTTGAAAAACTGCTACCCATAGGAAAGACCCACACAGGAAAAGTTCATGGAAGACTGTGTCCTGTGGGAGGGACCCCACACACACACACAGGGCAAGAGTGAGGACGAAGGAGCAGCAGAGACGCGTGAACTGACCACAACCCCTATCCCCTGTCCCCTTACACTGCTTGAGGGGGAAAGTAGAAGAGCTGTGAGTGAAGCTGAGTCTGGGACGAAAGGCGGATGAGGGGGGTGGCGATTTCAGTTTTATTTTGAATTCTCACTATCCTACTCTGTTATTAATTGGCAATAATTGAATTAATTTCCCTATGTAGAGTCTGTTTTGCTGGTGACTAACTGGAGAGTCATCTCCCTGTTATTATCTTGACATGATCTTTTCCACTGTATTTTCTCCCCCACCCTACTGAGGGGGAGAGAGAGTGCATCTTGGCGGGCACCTGGCAAAAAAAACCCACCCACACCACAAAAATCAACCGACCACAAAAAGCAACAACCCAAATGTTTTCTTGCCCTCAGTTCATTAACAAATGTGTCCTGAACCAACTTCTAAGCTGTGTGCCTGGCTTGCCCAACCTACTGGTCCCTCATACCAATCTCACAAAAAACTACTCTCAGGTCTCTGGCTACTTGACCAGAAAAGCCCTGGCACAGTCACTTACCTCTTCCCTAAAAATGGACATCGACAAAGGAGTCGAGCCTAGGTAAGCTGTAGGTAGGTCTATATCTATAATATGATCTTCACCTAGTCATACAGCAGCCTCCCTGCAGCTGTTGCCCACAAAGCATGATACCAGAGCTGCTTCTCTTCCTGCAGACAGAGCAGCTTCAAGAACGTAAAGTCTAAGGGACACTCATGAGATCGGCGCAGAATCTGCACCTCTGCCTCAGTTCTGGGTCACTCCTCCCATTCCTGAGACCAAGACAGTGCCCATAGCCATCTCACCCGCTTCACCAGCTGCACTGCTCAGGCTGCCTCAGGTCCAGGAGGGCAAGAGCCCTCCGCTCCAGACATCAATTCATCAGACAGAGAGCAGCTGCTCTGGTCCCTGCAGAGCAAGTCACTACGGCTACAGGCAGCTGTTCACGCATGCCCTCCCCACAGCAGGCTGGCTGCAGCCAGTCCCAGCTCCAGCCCGAGGGCAGTGTCAGGGTCTTCTGTCCTGTTCTAGAGCCTCAGAGCAGCAGCAAAGGGCACCAGCCCCAGTCCCAGAGCCTCAGAGCAGCAGCAAAGGGCACCAGCCCCAGTCGGCAGGCCAAGCTGCACAGAGCAGCAGTGTGAAGCCAGCTGTACCCTCTGCTGCCACCAGGGAAAGTGCCACCCTGTTAGATGACTGCTGGGGTTCAGCAGCACCCTGTCAAAGAGCAAAACCAAGCCCAGCACCCCCCGGAGCTCACCCCTCTAACTGCAGCTCCCGCAAAAAGCATCCTGGCCCTGGCACCCAACTAATCTCTTGCTGAAGATGCGCATCCTTACCCAGTCCATACTCCACAGACTCCGGGTGGTCATCATCCCCCTCCTCACTGACCTTCTGCAGGTGCTGCAGGTAAGCATCTGTGTGGAAACTTGCCATTTCCTCCATGGAGGCCACTTTTGGCTTGACTATCCTAGGCAGAGAGGAGGAAGGGAGCGTATCAGGGCAAGAGGCTCCAGGGTTCAGCTGGAATGTCCAGCTTTAGCCTTTAACCTAGGAGCCTTCTTTCAGCTGTTACTGTTACAAAAGCAAACAAAACTCCCTCTTCCTCTTGCACTGGACTGTCACTCAAGTGAGAAAGCCACCCAGCTGAGCTGGAGCAGACCTTGCCCCTGGCTTGGCACTGCCTGTGGTGCCCACCCCAGTGAAGAACACCTGCAGGTGCCGCCTGCATTAACCTTCCCACTTTGCTTCAAGTTTTTTTCCCTTTTCTGCATGTTCTCTCAGTTTGTGCAATCCCCAGAGGATCCAACATTCAGATTACACACAGAGGAACTAACTGAGGGAAATGCCCAGGCCCAGCAGGATCTCAGCCTGGATCAGGAGCTGTGCAACACCTCTTGCATGCTGTGACCTGCACCAAAGCGCAGACTGTCACTGTTCCCAGCAACCTGCACAGCACCTTCCTGGGTCTGGGTGCTTTGCAGTGTGCCTAAGCAAATCCTGCAACACACTGAGCCCTCCCCAAAGCTTGGACACTGGGAGCACACACAGGCAGTGCAACACAGCTCCATTGCTACAGGAAGAACACAGGAAGCTCCCAGCTCCAGGCTGGCCCCAATGCTTCTGACCCCATGAGAGGGCAAACACCCCTTCAGGTCTGCTCCGTAACGGTACCTGCAGCCATTTCCCAAGCACGTTGTGCCAGAAAAAAAAATTGTTTAAAAAAGATGTCTTAAAAAGACCTTCTGGCCCTGCTGAACTGGAGCATATTTATTTAAAGATTTTATGAGATGCTTCACAAGAGGGGCTGAGCTAAGCCTTTCCTTTTTTCCCTTCATACGCCCCAGCATAAAGAGCCAAATGAGGCAAGAGGTACCTCACTTTTCTGCCCCAGATCTCATCTGGTCTTCTCTCCTGAACAGCACGCAGACCTCACAAAAAGTCTCCCAGATCAATGACAACACAGCAAAACAACAAGGTCCCTCTCTGCATCACCACTGACTGATCAGTGGATCTGGAGCAGCACCAAGGCCATCACCCTGCTCAGTCTCAAGCATGGGGGTGACATACACTGTAGAGAAGGCACAAAGCTATTATGTGCTCCATCAGACCAGGAGGGTAACCATGAATTACACCTGCCACAACTACTGTAATCGTGTCCATGTAGCAAAACAAGCGTTTTCCTTAAATCCTGGAAATACACACTGTGGGAGCTCCTACAATCACGCCGCCAGCAGGGACAATGTGAAACCTGAAGTTACTCAGCACCTTCCAAACCTTAGCGGAGAAGAAAACATCCCGTCACAGAAAACGGGAGCACTTACTTCATCTGGTCAAGTAAGCAATACGCTTCAATCAATGAATGCACCATGCTGGCCTAGAGAGAAGAACAAGATTGTGAGAGCGGGAGACAGAAAGCCAGCACCCGGGGGTCCAAGGACTCGCAGACGAGGTGTGGCTCAGACTCCTCCCAGCAGCGGCTTTCCCTGCCCGGGTCCCAGCTCCGGCCCGTGCCCATGGCGTGTGAAGGGGCCTTCCGGTGTCCCGGGCAGAAGCACAGCCGCGCACGGCTTCCCGGGGAAGGGAAGCGTCGCTTCAGTGTCCAAGCCCGCGCTGCCAGGGGCGCTGTGAAGGCACAGACGGGCCCTCCCCGCTCTGACCCCACACTCCTCCCGCCGGGGCCGCCCGTTCCCCCCGCTTCCTCCTTTCTTGCCGCCGTGCCGGGCGCCGGCCGCCTCCGCGCCCGGGCCTCACCGCTGGGCTCCCCGCGCCCCCTCGCCCCCGCCGCGGCGCTGACCCGCTTGGGCACTTTGCAGAGGGAGTCGCAGAGGGCCACGTACTCCGGGCTGTATATGTAGACCGGTGGCGGCACCGCCGCCATCGGAGCCGGCACGGCCGGGACCAGCACCCGCAACACCGCTGGTCCAAGGCGCACCAGGACGGGCAGTTCCGGCCCCGCGGCGTGCCGGGAGCTGTAGGCCCGCCCCGCCACTATTCTGCCCCCAGCCCGGCCGCGTAAGAACAGGCAGCTAACTCGTGTTAGAGACATTTTTATTGGGGCCCCCACGCAGCTCGGGGTGATGGTTATTCTCTAAAAATGTCATTAAAAAAGGCCCGTGGCCTGCACGCAGACCCCCACGCGGCGCCTGCCCTGCTCAAGGAGCCGCATCGCAGGAGGTGCCCGGGCCCCCGGCAGCTCGGGATAGAGGGAGGCGCGGGGCAGGGGCTCGGGCCCTTCAAAGCTCCTCTGACGGGAGCAGGGGTCACACAGGGAGGGATTAGCTATGATAGGAAAGATGTGTGCCAATGTCTTTACAAACAATTCCATGGGTGAGGGTATGGGTGTTAACGTCTTTGAAAGGGGTCTTAATGTTTCTACCCACTTCAAGCCACAGGTTTGTTACAGAATCCAGACGGTTTGACTCCTGAAACAGACAAATGGGTCTACGCAAGCCTGAGTTTCTGAACTTTGGGGGAAAATGACAGGTTCAAGGGGGGAATACGTTGTAGGCGATTCGGGAAGGCTGTACCTTCCTAGCACCTCAGCCAACGGGGAAAGGAAGAGGGCAACGTCTGGCCGGGCGTTTAGGATAAATGGAGGCTGAGCTCTCTGAAACCTCAAGAGAGAAAATCCTGCGAGCAGATGTCCCAGTGAACTCTCTCCCTTTAATCAAATAAAGTTGCAGGACCCCTCTGTCTCCTTTATGGACACTGGCTTTTCATAGCGTGATTTTCCATACAGCCTCATGTACAGAAGAGCTGCTGCCCCAGGAGACCACCTGGCTTTGAGGCCAAACCAACCTGGACATCAGAAAACACAGGCACACGCAGAGGAAAACATCTGGCTCTGGAGCTAGCCCTATCCACAGTGGAGTGGCCAATTTTTGCCTGGCAGCCACCTCTGCACTCACACACAGCCAGCCCAGGGAGCACCACAGGCAGCATGGGCAGAGCATGGTGTTGGCGCATGGCATGGGCACTGTCACCCTACCAGCTCAAGTTCAGCTGCTGTCCCTCACCCTCTCAGAAGGAGCTCAGGCCATGACATCCAACCGGCAGAAACCACATCTTCTACGCTTGCTAGAGTGAATGCGGCCACTCAGACAGAGCTCCCATGAAGACATACAGCCATCCAGGCCTCCGGGTGCAGGGGGTGCCAGAGCCTTTCACTGGGAAGGATGGCAGTGGTGAGAACAGCCGTGCTCAGTGCGGCCAAGATCTGCCCACCCTCGGGGCTCAGCTATGAGAGGACGCAGAAAGGTTAAGGGGCATAAGGGAGTCTGAGAAAGACTGGTGGAACCAGGCTCTGCCCTCCCTGAGAGGAACAGCCACCCCACACAGGTTCAAGGGGATCCTGTATCCTCCCTTGCCAGGTGAAGGCAGTAACTTAAAGGAAAGGAAGGGGTGGAGGCAAACCCCCTCCTTGCCCACCTTGCCTCCCCACATGCCTCTGTAGAGCAGGTATGAAGCTCTCACATGGAAGGCCAGGCAATGGATGATATGGATGTTAGTCCATCTACACCAGAGGTGTTGCCCTGGCTGTGACACCCCCAGACCATGTCCACCTCCATGAGAAAGATAGGTTAGAGTTGTAGGTGACTCCTTTCTGAGCGTCCAATATGCCACACAGATGGTCTCTTAGGGGAAGTCTGCTGCCTCCCTGGGGCCTGGGTTAAGCACAGCACTAGGAAACTTCCCAGCTGGTTTCAGCTTCAGACTGTTACCCACTGCTGCTCTTCCACGTGGGTGGCAATGAAGCTGCAGCACATAGTCCAAGGGCAATCAGAAGAGACTTCAGGGCCTGGGGATGGTTGGTAAGGGATTCTGGAACACAGGTTCTTTCCTCTGTCCTTCCAGTTGTGGGCAGTGACATTGAAAGAGATGAACTCAGTCTTTTGAATACATGGCTTGGTGGCTGATGTCACTGCCACATTTTCAGATTTTTTAATAGTTTTTTTTAACAAGGCATGCTGCTGTTAGATGGGATCAACCTTTCCCAAAGAGGAAAGGTTGCTCAGAGCTTTGCTCACTGACAGCTGTAAACCAGGCTTGGAAGGGGACATGGATGGTATCAGGCTGGCCTGTGACAAGCTGTGGGACATTGCAAGGTCAGAGGGTGCAAGTGAGGGTTCTCGGCCTGTTGCTCAATGTGCTGAGTATATCGGAGCACACGTGAAGTCTTAGGGAGGGAAAGCCAAAAGGGAACCCCACTTCCTCCACCACTTTGTGGAGTATGTGCCTGATCCTCATCAGTCCGACCACACCATCCTGAGTGGGGGCTGACCTGCAGGATAGATTAGAGCAGGGATCCACTGTGTCCCCACCCCTCTCTGTGCCAGGCTGTGGGAGATGGAGCAGAGGCCAGAGATGAGCATTAAAAGCATGGCTCTGATTGCATAGGTAACACCAAGCAGCCAGCTCAGAGCTGCTTCACAAGGCACATGAGAGCTCAGGAACCTGTGACTTGGCCACTAACACCCCTGCCCGGGATAGAGCAGATGGCACAGAGGGGCTGCCACTGGCATGTCCCAGCCAGCCAGAAGCCCCGTGCTACAGCTTGGAGGTAAAAGGGATCCCAGCTACCACAACCTCCCCAGCTCCGCACACAGGACCCCCGGGGGGGAGGTGAGGGGCTGCCTGCTTCCAAGCAGCACAGCTGTGGCTGGGCTGGATCATATTGATTTTGAATATACTGGGAGAAAGGCTTAGGCACCATCCCCTATTCCTCTAGCAAAGCTTTTCCATCAGCAGCAGGAAGAACAAGAGCTCCAGTGCACTAGTATAAATCCTGCAGATTTGGAATAAAAAGCAGCACAGAAGAGGTTAAAAACTGCAAACCTGCTGGAGGCAGGGAGAGTGTGAGCTGGTCAGAGAGCATTGTAATGCTGCGCACACAGGTCTGGTCAGGGGAGCCCTTTCCAACTCCCTCAGAGGTCTTTCCGGGAGTGATGGCTCAGGAGGAGTCATGCAGACAGAACCTTCTAACACAAGCATGCTTCAAAGCTCAGCCTTTCCCTTGCTCCACGGGCCACACACAGGCACAGGTCAGTTTAGGACACATGCCTCCTGTGGAGTTCCTCACAGGGCCTCTCACCCACCAAGAGGCCAGGGCTGGGAGGAGAGATGGTGACGCAGGCTGCCTTGCAAACTAACCTAGTAACTAAACTAACCATCTTTACAAGCTGTATGAAACAACCTTCCCAGAGCACCTGCAACCCAGTGAGGAACTGCAAGAGCTACTGCATGGAGCAGCCATCTGTGGGCAAAAAGTCGTACACGTACAAGGCCACCGACTTGGACAGGTAGGTCATGGTGCCAAACCGGCCACTCGGCGCACTGTCATACAGCAGGCTGCAGATGCCTGTCGAAGGATCCCTCTCCAGCATATGCTCATCAGCGCCCAAGGCTTTCTGGATTTTGGACAGGGAAGGAGAAAGGCATCATTAGGAAGAAAGGTAATCCCCATGTCAGCTTCTATCCCAAGCATCCTTTGTTGCACTCACAGTGCAACACATTGATGGTGGGCAGTGGGAGGAAGACACTACCGTTTGCTGTGCCCCATCAACACAACGGGGACAACAGGCAGGGCTCTCCAAGTGGGTGAGCCCTGTGCAGCTGTGTGGAATGTAGCCAGCAGCCCTGGGTGAGACCTGGCCCCTACCTGCTCCTCATAGAAGAGGTCATTGGCTATGTGCAAGATCTTTTCCACAGCTATGATGCCGCCAATGGTGTGCACCTCCACATCCACCAACATGGTGAGCACTAAGATAGCTTCCACCAGCAGCTGCCTGTACTCTGGCTGGGGCACACGGTTGAGGACAGACTCCACATGCACAGCAAACTTAATTTCCCCTGGGGTCATCTGTGAGGAGGTAGAAAGAAGTGTACCTAGAGCACTGTATCATCTGCTCAACTCCTGAGCTGTGCTGGGCAATCACCCAGGGTAACCAGCACACAACAACCCATGTGCCCCAGTCCTCGTTCACGTGAATCTCCTACCTCTCTGGTTGTTGAGGAGGGAAGAACAAAGCCCTCCACAGAGAGGCCATGGCACTGCAGAACAAGAAGGAGAGATCATAGTTATGGCTTGGATAACCATGCTAAGATACACAGGTCCAGCCCACAAACTTGCTCCCACTTGAGCACTGGGACATGCTGCACCCCAGCTCCGCCTCCTGACTCCACATAGCATCACTCCTTTCCCATCCATTCAGCATCAGCCACAGCCCCCCTGCATGGGGCTCTGCTCCCTGGCTCACCATGCTGAGGATGGGCTGTGCCCAGAGCACCATCAGCTGTGGCTCTAGCCATGCCCCTGTCTGCCTGATGCATGAAGCACCTGAGCAGACCCCAGCTCCCCTATGCAAAATACATGCTGAGGTAGGTCCTACAAGACTACAAGTGCAGGTCTTCCACAGCTTTCCAAGGTCAGTGCAAGCCTTGTAATGAAGCACATATCTACACAACATCAGGGACCAGCCCTGAGAGTCTAAGTCCCCATGGCAAGGCTGGTGCCTGGAACCAGAGGCTCACATGCATGGAGAGGCACCAGCTGATGTCTAGCTCACCTTCTGCAGGACCTTCCAGACCTTCTGGTAGAAGCCCACAGGGACACGGTTAAGGGCCCCATCCAGCCGCCGCCTCCGCTGCCACTGGCCCTGCCGGCTGTCCTTACTGCCCTGGTCTTCCAGCATGCTTGAAAAGGAGTCCTTGCCCAGCAGCTCTCTGTGCCCAGCAGACTGGGCAGACAAAACAAGAACTACAGAGACTGCTGCAAAGTTAAATATCCCTCAGGAATGCAGCCTGCTGCTGCTCAAGAGTTTGTGGTTCTCCAGCTTCATTCCCAAGACAGAGCTGCCACCCCCCACCCCCAGCAAAGCCCACCTTACAGCCCCAACTCCCTGCAGCACCCCCCAGAGCACAGCTCCTTCCTGTAGCCACAAACAGGACAGACCCCATATGTGCAGCCAACAAACACAGGTTACCAGAGAGGACTTGAGGTCGGTGTCCCCGGACTGCAAACTGAGGGGCTGAAGGAGAAAAGGAGAGATGGAAATAAGACCATGCCAGAGCAGGGCAGCGGTCACAGCAAACAGAGCAGCAGCATCACAGATCAGGGTCAGGTCACAGGGCAGTTATCCCAGGGCCATGGTTAGCTGGAGATGGAGTTTTGAAAGGAAAGCTGCAGAGGGCTGCAAATGCCAGGGCTGCAGCAGCAGTGGGTTTGTGCTGGCCTGCACACAGGAATAGGACTGCAACTGCTCTGCTGGCTGCTGTTACAGGCAAGGACTTAGTCTCGAGCAGACAGGAGGACCAGTAGCAAGGTCACTGCCCAGAGACAACCCTCTGTGATGTCAGGTTTCACACTTGCAGCAAGTTGGCCCTAAACCTGCTGCATCAGCCTGGCCCCTGCAAGCTCCATCTCTTGGACAACAAGACACCTTCTAGAGCTCAGGACTCCTCCTGGACACATGCCACTCTTGGACAACAAGACACCTTCTAGAGCTCAGGACTCCTCCTGGACACATGCCACTCTTGGACAACAAGACACCTTCTAGAGCTCAGGACTCCACCTGGACACATGCCAGGTAAAAGAGGAGGTCCTTGCCATTTGCAGCTGACCAGAAATCGCCTTCCCCAGAGAAGAAATAGCTGGGGAGGCTGCAGGCAGGATCCAGTGAACTGTGCAGCAGTCACTACTGGTCATGGCACTGGAAGCATCATGCCATCCTGCTCAGCAGATTCTGTGGGTATAATGGAATGTACTTGGGCACAACGGCTGTGGAGCACAGCTCCCGGCTGGCTGTAATGGCAGTACGCCCACAGCTTAGGGAAGCCTTCTTCCCTGCTAGTCCAAACACAGCAGGTCCCACTCAAAGGGGAGCTCCTGAAGGTTGTGGGCAGTGGGCAGTGGGCAGCCCTGAGCTGCCACAGCATGTTAAGCCATGCTGACCTCTTCCCAGGGAGCCAGCCTCTGTCCCCATCCTGAATACAGCAGCCTTGAGCCTGCTTAGAGGGGAAGCCAACTCATTGCTGCAGCAGCTGAGGGAAGCTCATTGACTTGAGCATGCAAGGAAGCTGCCCTGGTGCATGGCATGAGGGGCAAAAGCTGAGGCTGCAGGACCAGGAGGGCTTCACCTTACTCCCAGGCAGAGACTGCCTACGTTTATCCAATTGCTGCAAGAGAAGAAGGAAATGAAGGTTCTGCTGTTGGAAGATGCCCACCAAGACACTAGCCACACCTAGGACACCACATGGTCCTCCCCACCCCTGCACCTTCTCAAGCACCCCTGTGCTCCCCCTGAACTGCCAGAGCAACCCCCACCCACTACCAGGTTCACCCCAATTTTCCCCCCAGGGCAGGACTGGAGACAAAATTAGCTCCTGGAAGCATCTGTGTCTCCCACTCTTCCATCAATTCTGCCTGGTTTGTAGCTGGTTTTCACCCACAAGACCTGTCGTGAGTGGCTTCACCTGCTTGATTTCACTTTTCAGCCTGATGAGGCCAGTGCGCTCAGGCCTGGTGGTCCCGACAGCTTCCATGTCACAGATGGAGACAGCAGTGGTGAGCGACGAGTCCACTGAATGCACTGGAGGGGAAGAGAGGTCTAGAGTGGGCAACATCACTCAAGGCATGGCCATCCTTCATCGCTGTCCAGGCACTGGTACCTCTGCACGCCCTTGCCCCCTCCGCTAACATGATAGCATCAGAGACCCACGAGCGCAGAACTGCTTCAAATCACACCCAACCAGGTCAAGTGCCAAACTAAGCAAAGCTCAAATACCCATGAGATTTGGGCTTGACCCCAGAAATCACTCAGCACTATCCTTATGAAGAGCAGAGCTTCCTGCTGGACCCCTCCAGTATTGAAGCATCTGTGCTGAACATGGGGGAGAACAGGGACACCCCTCACAGGTAGGAACATGTAGATCTGGCCATGCTCTGCACTCAAGCTTTGCCCCAAGATGCTCTCTGCTGCAAGACTCACCACTCTTTTCCACCCCAAACTCCTTGCCAGAGAGGATGTGGTAGAGGAGGCTCTTCATGTCTGATGGGCTGAGATTCATCAGGTTCTCCGTGGCTTCTCCAGCTGGAGAGAACAGAACTGTGATTTTGTAGCCTGCCTCACAGTCCTCCTAGGACATTTCTACCCTCCATGCCATTCTGTGAGCAGGGGGAGTGCTAGTACAGGAGCTCATCTGGCAAGGACATACACTAGCTCCAGGTGTTGCCTACAACACGGACTCTTCCCCAGGGCAGCCTGACACATGCTGGGATGGAGACTGCAGTGCAATCACTTGCTTGTGCTGCTCAAGAACAGGTCCAGCTGCAGACACTGGCACTTCCATGCAGGGTCTTGTCCTAGCCTGAGCTGCCCACTTTTAACAGTACTCCTTTCTGGCTGACAGAGCCCAAAGCATCACAGCACCTACCCCAGCTAGGGTGCTGTCCCTGCCACATGTACCTGAACAATGCAGGGAGTGTGCCAGCTCTGTTGCCATCACCTGGATGATGAGCCCGATGCGGATGCGGAACATCTCAGCAAACAGTGCAGGCTGTGTGCGTATGTACATGGCCAAGTACACCATGATCTCCTGAAGGGGCAGAGGCAGATCACCCCACTGCTGCTCACCAGGGCAGACACCCAGCTGTGGGGTCCCCTGACAACCTGGCCCCTCACCTGGGTGAGGATGGACACACTGAGGTTCTTCTCACTGGCTTCATCAATAAGGCGAACGAGTTCCTCATAGGGAATCGGGCTGGGGCGTGAACAAACAGCAGAGCAGGTGAGAGGCAGCAGAGCAAACCCTGCATACCCCCCGTCTGCACAGCCCCAAGAGGAGAGATACAGGCTGGGGACAGCCACCCAGCGCCACTCCTGCCCATGGACCACAGAGCAGCAGGCTCACATCCAGACCCAGCCCAGCATGCTTGGGGAGGGAGAGGTGTCACACTCACGTGGAGATTGTCTTCTCACGTGGCTCTGGGGGCAGCCCGACCGTCAAGTGTTTCTGGTGAGACAGGAGGTCAGTACAGGCCTGGGGACAGAAAGGCAGCCACTGTCAACAGCTGAGGGTAGGGGGGCTCAGCACAAGGCAGAGGGAGAGAGAGCTGATGCAGTCATGGTTCACCTGCTCACTCTGCTGCCTCCTCCCTGACAGACCTCAGCCTGCTAGAGGCTGGCTGTAAAGCTGTTACCTCATCCAGAGCTTCAACCTTCTTCTTGAGGATGCCAGAGATGTAGCGGATCAGGGCCCACTGGCGAGTCTCCCCCACCCGCACATACAGCTCAGTAAGGAGCTCCTTGACGGTGGGGCCAGGCTCACTATCAAGCCCCGTGTGCCACTCAGGTCCCCTGTGAAGGTGAGGGAGGTGCTGGGTTATATTGATCAATTTGCTTGTCGCAGCTCCCTGGCAGGCCCCGTGGGCTGTGCCAAACCCCTCTACGCACAGTGAGCCCTCAGGACACAGAGCTCATCCTACTTGAGGATGTGGAGCATGTAAAGGATGTCTGCTTGCTCCTGCAGCGTGGGGCAGATGCGCAGCTGGTCCACCAGTGCCTTGCAGTCCACGTTGCCATCCTCATCACGGGGCAAGTTCATCTCTGCATAGAGTGCATGGCTCTGGGGGAAGGGAGACCCGTGCTGCTGATCAGCACCACCAGCACCCTGCACCAAAAGGACCCATGCATACTTCCCCTCATCAAACAACAAGCCTTCCCCTTGCAGTCCTGCAAGGACACTGGCTCTAGCTGAAAGGATAGCTCAGTCTGGGAGAGACAGAGCTCACCTTGCCATCCAAGTCATGCTGGTGGGGTGAACTCAGCAGCTTGACTGACTGCTGGGATGCCTGGAAGATCCTGCTGGGGACATACATCCCAACATCTAAAAAAAAACCAAAGGTTGGCAGAGACACGTCCAGCCCCAATCACCACTACTGTGTCCCAAACTACCTCAGACACTCTGACACTGCTCCCCCAGTCCTTGCAGAGAAGCTGGCTATGGGAGAAGCTATGGATGCTAAAAAGTTAAAAGCAGAGAAATTCTTCAGCTTTTCTCAATATTCTGTGAGAACATTGCTTTCTCATGCAGACTAGCTGAGAAACTGTTTGTTATTTTGTAAACTATTTCACAGCTGCATGTTGTTTGTAGAGATGTTTTGGTTCAGTGAGAAAACATATTTTGAAGTAGGTGTTACACCGTTCAGCCAATCACTTAGGTGGGTGGCTGAGCCATGAACCAATTGTGTCATTCCTCTATTGCGAACCAAGTTATAAAAGGACTGATTTAATTATTAATAAAAGAGAATTTTCTCCTAGACTCATTCTCTCTGATGTCGTTCTTTGCGCCACTCTCAGTACATCACAGCGACAAGAAGTAGCCCCTGTCCAGCCATTCAGACGAACACTGCAGGGAGCTGCCATCCTTTGTTGAGTTTCCATGGGGCTGCACAGGCACCAACTCCAAGATACTCCATGGCCAGGACTAACGTGACGAACATATTGTGCCTTTGCCCAGGTAAAGGCTTAGTTCCTCTGCAATCCATGGGAACCCCAGCATCATACAGCTGTGAAAGGTCCCAAAGCACTTCAGCCTCATCCCCGGGCTCAAGGGAAGGTGTGGAGGGTGCTGGAGTTACTCACTCTGGACATGCAGGTCCTTGGCCTTGGATGCCAGGGACATGAGGTCACGGGTGGTGTGGACAGCAGCCCTGAAGCGGCTCAGCCCTCCCCGCTGGGTGGTGGGAGGAAGGTTTGACTGGGGAGTCGTGTGCTGCAGCAGGTGATCCAGGTACTGAGCAACCTCATCGTAGGTGTCCTCTGGAAGGGAAGGCAGCAGAGCAGGGGTTCAGCCACTTTGAGTCGTGGCATCCAAAGGCCCGGAGAGCTCCCAGCTGTGCCTCAGCAGGGACAAAGCTTTGCTGGCTGCATGAAGTGACAATGTAGGGCCGGTGCTGGCAGCCAGGTGGACTAACCGACAGTGCCAGCAGCCAGGCACACAAAGCACCCCTGTTCCTACATGACTCCTGCCTGGGACACTGCCCGCCCCAAACTGGGACTCCCTCTGAGTCCCACCTTGACGAAGGAAGCAACAGGGCTGCAGCATGTGTCTGATCCAAGCTTGTGCAAGGATAGGAGTGTCCCACTCAAACCCTGTGGGAAAACCCTCACACTCCGTCCCTCCAGGGAAGAAGTGGGGAGGTACAGCCAGGGGCAGCCTGTCCAAGCAGAGACCACTTACAAGCACCCCAGCGCAGCAAGGGCATCTTCCAAGCAGGACTCCAGCAAGGGAGAAAGGCAAGGTGGGTTTTGCAACAGTTATTTCTAAGTAGGAGTTACAGGAAGAGTTATGGTTCCTGCCTTGCTCTTTGCCCAGCTTCAAGCAGCTCCCAACACCACATCAGCAGCACCAGAGGCACCATGTGCTAACAGCAGCATGGAAGAGGGTGCTCAAAGGCCAGGTCTCTGCTCAGTCAGGAGGTAAAAGTGAGGGGATGCCCCTGGGAGGGAATTGCCCCAGATAAAACACAGTCTGTCAATGCACTTACAGTGGGCCAGGGCAAAACTATGGTGCTCTCCAGCTGGCAAACTCGGAGGTTTGTTGGCCTCAGGAGGTGAGCTGCAGACTGCACCTGAAGCAGCATGGCATCCCCTTTCCACCCCTCGAGAGAATGCCTCATGCCAGTGCCTGAAGGCTAGGCTGGAAAAATCCTCTAAGCACCACCCTTGAGAACATTCACCTGCCTGGGTGCAGCATCTGACCACAAGAAAACCTTAAAATGTAGCATCTTTGAGATACTGTTGAAAAGCCAGGCAGATCCTCTCACTGGAGCTGGGAGGCAGAGCAGACACCTTGGACAAACCCTGATGCAGCCTGTAAGGAGGCTGCAAGCAAAGTGAGAGAAGGGCAAGAAAAATGAACATTCAGAGTCCCAGCAGTGCAGACACTGGCTGCAGGAGCTGCAGAGGTAAAACAGATAGTGGGAAGGCTGATGATGACCAGTGCTAGGTCACACAGGAGATGTCCCAAGGCCTGCTTGCACAGGGGACAGCAAAACTTGTATCCTCTCATGGTCCCAGCACAAGGTGGGGTCCCTCATGCTGTGATGGGCCAAGGCATTCTCAGGTACTCTCTACACAGCAGTAAGGCTTCAATTTGGCACTCACTGGAGCATCTCTGCCCAGGGGAGGGGCAAAAGCTTTGGGAAATGAACATATTAATTAGGGACATGGTGGCTCTTCCCCACCACCTTGGTCACTGTGCTATCACCTTCTGCACCGCCATTTCTGCATCAAAGACCCTCAGCCACATCTCCCAAGCGGAGGCAGGCTGCCAACCCTTTATCTCTTCTCCACACAGCAGCTTATGAAGGTCAGAGCCACTTATTCCAGACAAGGCCGACAGACGGTCAGATGGGAACAGGGTGAGAACCCAAGCACATGAAGGACACAGCGGTGTATGCTGGCAGGGAGGTTGGGTGTTATGGGTGTAAGGGTGCGTTAAGCATTTGCCACCCCACAGCAGTGACTGGCCTGTTCTCCCTTACCATCCTCTGCTACCTGCAAGCCATGCAGCCACTCCTCGGTGTCTAGCTTCTCAAAGCTGTCACTGCTGAGCCTGTAACTCTTGGCAAAGACCTTACCCTCTGGCCCTGGGTCCATAAAACTGAGGTGCGTTCGGCATGACGTTGTCAGGAACTCCGACAATTTACCAGTCTGAATTCTGGGCAAGAGATAGGGAGGTCATATAGAGAGGGAAGGGGAGGCGATACCCTTGGCTTTACAGGCCCTTTGATGGGGAGAGACATGTTCACCAGGAGCATACACACACCGGTGTCTACGTTAGCTGTCTGCAACTCTTTCAGCTATGGGTGGGCATGGAAGGGCTGCCCAAAAGCTATTGGAGGAATCCTGCAGCCATGGGTTTGAGGACACGAAGAGCCTTGTCCTCTCCTTCATCTCCTCTGTTGGGATCATAGCCCCAGGGTACACTGATAGCCAAGCACACCCCAGTGTATCCTCCCCAGCTTGCTCCCCCACAGCCTATGCTCTGCCTAGCAGGCATCCTCATAACCAGGCTCTCGGAGGCCATTAGCCCTCTCCCTCCTGCACTGCAGTAAGCTGCACTCACCTTGCGCCACCGAAATACCCATCCTGCAGCTTCTGCAGCATCGCCAGCACCGTGGGGTGCACACTGCTGCTGGTTTCGTCTGTGTGGAAGAGGCACAGGCAGTCAGGCTCTCACGCTCAAACTCGGTCCCAGAAAGTAACCCAGGACCAGGTGGGCATTCAGACACCCAAAGCACCATGGCCAGACCCCTACTCTGGGGTACACGGTCAGACTGGGGTACCAAGAGCACCACCCAAAAAGGGAAATTCTGGACTGTCCAGGCTGGATTCAAGGAAAACCAGGCCAGGATGCACTCCAGGCTTCACCTTGGGCTGAAGCTGACAGTACCAGACAGCAGCACCTAACAGCCCCCTGCTCTGTCTCTGCCTTTCACATGAGGCAGCAGAGGAGTGGGCTGCTGTTGAGGGCAAGAAGCACCACAGCAAAAGGCATGCTTGAGAAATTAAGGGGATTTCAAATACACAAAGAAAGACAGAAAGGCCTGAAAGCAGAGCAAAGTCACCTCCCTGCACCAGGCTCACAGGGAAGCCGTGAGCTGCTGCAGGCAAGCCAGTTCGGCTCTGTGCCTTTGCTCCTTCTGGTTTACTGTTTTCCCCTCTGTGTTGACTAGGAAAGCCTTTAGCAGGTGCTCAGTCTTAGGGAAGAGTCAAGATGCAGAAAGAGCACCAAGAACACTTCTACACACAAATTGCTTTTTTGGTCTTGCTCCCAAAAGGCCTTCCCACAAGCCTATTTGTCTGGAGCCTGAATTGTATTCAATTCAATTCAATTTGTGCCAGCAAACAGCCCTTGAGCTGCAGGCACTAGTGCCTGACAGGCAACCCTGTTAGCTGCCAGGCCAGCTGCCCACTCATCATGGCTCCTCTGAGCAGTAAGCTCTTCACAGGACACTACTGGCTGCTCCAGCCTCACCATGTCCCTGTTACTGAGATGGTCACACATCTGCCCACTCCCTTCCTCCTGCAGAGCTATTTCCCAGGGCTGCACTAGCCAAATGCCTTGAGAGGCTGGAGTATCTATACCGAGCATGGTGTGGGAGATGGGGAAGGTGATGGTCGGTCGCCCAGTCATCCTCCAGCGGCTGCAGAGGTATGAGAGGTCCGTCCTCAGCATCTCCACAATCATCTTGTTGTCAAGAGCCAGGTAGAACTGCTGCTGGTCTATGAACTGTGAGGACAGCAGGAGACGTGACTAGCCCTTCATGCAGTCACCAGGTTCTTACAGTGCCACCCATGCCTTCCCACAGACACACAGTCAAGCCGGCTACGCTACGCACCGCGAGGGGAGCTCCTTTGCACTGACGGCTCATCCCACCTTACTTGGCAGGTGCTAGTACAGCCTAGCAAGGAACCCCCGACCCCCAGGGCAGCTACTGGCCACTAACAAAATATGAGGCGGTAACTAATGCCACAGCTCAGCAGCAGCAGCAACCAGGCCCCACACAGCCAGTCCGTGTTGTGCCTGTTCCAAGCAAACATGCACTCCCCATAGTGCTAGGCTTGCAACGCTGCTCGTCCCCTGGACAAGTCTCTGGCCTGCCATCAGCCTCCTCCTGGTGTCCTTGTCAGGGTGAGCAGAGATTTTCATCCAATACTGATCATTAGAAGGCTCAAACTGTTGCAATATCCACACAGCCAGGACCACCAACTGTGCTGCCTCATGCCACAGAGTAGGACTACTGCACAGTCCCAGGCCGTTCCAAGAGTGCTGGGTCACACCTTAGAATAACTCAAGTACCCAGCCACTGAAGAAACATCCTGCCCAGTTTCAGATCACAGAATAGCTGGGAATGAGCCTCTGCAATGTCACCCACCTGCGGGGTAAAGGTAAAGATGCTCTTCCTGATTTTGTAGAGCTTGGAGGTCCCAAGGACACCCATATGTCGGTAGGGCCGTCCAGTAAGGCACATCTGCTTGTTGCGGCCTGGGAGGGCAGGAAGAGAAGTTTTTAGTACAAGCCTTCTCATGAAAGGGGCTGCAGCAGCAAGTAATGCCAGGCCTCTTGCTACCAACCAGCAGGGAAATGTGGTTGGGATACCCCAGAACCCTGTGTCAAGCTGGTACAGCTCTAAGGGACAGTAATTCTCTGTCCCCAGACGGGTAGAGGACATGCTGAAACAGCGATACACAGCCTGTCTTGACTTCTGCAATGTCACACCTCCTGGTCTTTGGGTATGTCAGAAGCTGGAGCAGGGCTAGGGGTGCCCCTCTGCATAGGGCTGGCCCCCCTAAGTTGACAGCTCTATCATCATTCCAATTGCTCCTGGATTACTCCCAAAGCCCAGGATGGTGCAGCAACAGCATCACCCCTTGCTTGTCAGCTCTGGCAGCTACCAGGCTGCTCCCCCTGCCCATGTCACACTTGGCCTTTTGGTGGCCTAAATTAGCCGCCAAATTAAATCACAGCAGATCAGGTGTCTCCTTTGGCCCAGGCTAAATCTCTGGCTCCTGCACAACAAACCCAATGCCCGAGGGGTTGCAGCATCAAGGAGCAAGCATGCAGAGGTGAGCACATCCTCCCCTCACACTCAGCCCTGCCCACCCCCCAGCAACAGCCATACTGCCTGAGCTCCAGGCTCTCTTTGCCAGGGACAGCCAGGGGACCCTTCCTGGGGTCTGGCTGGCCTCCCACACCCTGATCTGAACACAGGAACAGAAGACAACTCCTGCCCACACCAGGTTCAACCCAAAGGGATCAGAGTCTCTGTCTGTCCCTGGGGTGACTGTGCAACTGCAAGCCAAAGCTCTATCCCTGTCAGAATCACACTGAACAGCACTGTCTGCCACCTTGTTCCCCCTGGGCATGAGTGGCTTTATCAGGCCTAGAAATAGGCAGCAGAATCCTCATCAGCCAGGCAGAGAGCAGGACACAAGTGTCTATGAGCAGGAGTGCCGGGGATGGGACAGACCCTTCTGCACCCCTTTTGCTGCAGGAGCAGGGAGCGCAGCTCACCCAGCCGGGCATAGATGTGACTGAGGATGCGAGCAGGCTGCACTCTTATGGGGTAGATGTCCGCCACAGTCTCCACATCAATGCCCTCCTTCTGCAGGATTGCCTTGATCCCCTCTGTTTCGGCCAGGATACACACTGCGGATGGAAGACAGTCTCAGTGCAACACAGGCACAAGGGTGTGATAGCACTGCCCCATGCCTTTGGGGACACATACAAGGCACCACCCCACAGATAGGAAGCTGTCTGGGGTCCCTTGGGAACCAGTTCCCACTGCACAAGTCTGCCTTGCCCCTCCTAACACTCTATACACACAAGTCTTCCCCACCAAGTGGCAGGAAGAGAGTTTTCAACCTCTCTGCAGAGGAGGCTGCAGCAGGTGGTAGTTCTGTGGGTCAACACAGAATGAAATGGAAGGACTTGCACCCCGTCTTCCACCCACCTTGCCAGGGCTGAGACTGGGCGGTATTGGCAGCAACCCAGTAAGCAGAGCCATCCCAGAGCCACCTCTGTGAATTCTGCACAGCCAGAGTCCCCCCACCTGCCAGGCTCAGGGGTTTGGGACTGGTTCCTTTCCCTCACCTTGGACCACCACATCAGGTTTAGGGACAGTCGCGAAACGACGGTTGAGGGGATCTATTTCACCGGGAGCTAGAAACCCCTGTGGAAAAAAAGGTATAAAGAGATTAACATTTTATGGGCAGGATAGAATGGGTGATGCCTACGGACAACGCACCTTTAAGAGGTCCCGGGGGACTTCCCTGTGGTGGGTGGCAGCATTTGCACCTTCACAGCTCAGGACCTGGTCCCACAGCCCTCCCCAGCACTCAGGGTGACCCTACCTCGGCCATCAGACAACCCAGGATGTAGAGGGACTGTCCCCACATGTGTGGCAGCTTGCCCATGGGTATCCTGTCCACAGTGTGTGGGTTCCTGTATTCCTCATCCACCTGGAAGACAAGCCAGGAGGTCAAGAAGGGATTCACAGACACAGGATGCTGAAGGAAGCATCCTCACTGCATCCTGAAGTCCAGCAGTTCAAGGCTTAAAACAAGGCCCCACAACAGCAGTTGTCACAGAGGGTCCAAAAGAGCCTGGTTACATTCCTCCTCTCTTCTTATGACTGCCCCAGGCATCCATGTCAGACAACAGATCAACTGCTCAGACCATGTTTGGTTTCCCAGCTCAGGCCACCCCACTAGAAGGACTGACATGCCCCAGGAGCTCCCAGAGATGCTTTCTGATACTGGTGAGGAGCATATCTCCCCTGGATGACCTGGGCATGAGGAGGCCACTGCTCTTAGCCCAGTCCCACACAAATCCCCTCACCACTGAACAGGAGCTCAGCACCACGTACTCAGCTCAGGTCTGCTTGTCCTGAGCTCTTGGAGCACTCAGTCTCCAAGCAAGCAAACTATCAGCAAAGAACTCTTGTGTATGGGAGTAAGAAACGCTTTGGGAGAAAAAAAAAACATTTTTTACCCAACATGGTTTCATAACAGCTCCAAGCCATTATGGAGCTGTTATGATACATAACAGCTTTTTTTTTTTTATACATGAGGTTTCCATGCATTACATTTGCCCCTTCACTAACAATTTGGCTTAATAAGCACTTAAAACTTAATTATCTGGTAATGCGTTTCAGGAGTTTCAGCAGTTGGACTTTCATGATCCTTGTGGGTCCCTTCCAACTCAGAATATCCTGTGATTCTGTAAGACACTCCTGCTTCCCACCATAGCTCAGGATCACTCACCTTATCTGGTGGGACACTGTACAGCTCTGGCAGCAGGTGTACCCCATTCTTCCCCTTGATGAGAACCCCCTCAAGGGCTTCCCGGTACTCCTGCACCTGAGAAGAGAGGAGAGGGAATCTGCCGCCGGTCATGGCTCCCTGCGTCCTTCCCCTGCACATTTCTCCTGCCAGGGACTTTTTTCCACCAGCCCAGTAGGTCCTGCCTCTCTTACCTGCTCCATGTTTCCACTGAAAATTCCGTCAATCATCAAGTATGCCCAGAAGAGAGGCCACTCACACTCAATGTTCTCAAACAGCTTCAGCTCTGCAGGTTCATAGTAGAGGCGTTTGGGGTCCTGTAAATGACATCAAGGCAGGCGGTACATAACAGGATCCCCTCAAACTGACAGGGCTTCTCCTCCTCCTGAGACCTCAGCCTCAAATGTCCTCCCAGCCCTCCTCTACAGATGGCCAAGACAGAGCTGAAAAGCAGTTTCACCTGCAGCCTCTGTTTTCTCCATTGGACTACCCGCTCCCGAGCCCCCTGCCCTGATGATGGAGAGACTTACCCTTCCTGGGGTCTACCTGGTCCCCAGGAGAGCACCCCAGAGCCCCCAGAACACCCCAGATGTTGTGCTGTTGTACAGCAACAGCACAACATCCCCTGTGCCACACTGGGTCCCCTTTGCCTCGCCTGCTCTGCCTGAGCCCCTCAGCATCTGTCTCCTCCAGCATCATCAAGCTGGCCCACCCAGGTGAGAGGGCTTGGGCTGACCACACAGGGCCAGAGAGGTCCCTCCAGGGCCCTCCTGCCATGTGGTGCCACTGTGAGCCCGACACAAGGGAAGTTGTCAGGATGAAGAGCTGCCTGCGCAGAGTCCTCCCACCTCAGCTCTGTGTGGTGTAGTGCCCTTTCCTCGGCCCTCCCTGCTAACTGCTCTGTCTGCTGCAGAGAAGGGAGAGAGCGCTGGCAGACTATTCAGGCAGAGGGGACAGAAGAAGCAGATGTCTTCTACCTGCACTCCAGCCATAAGCTTCCAAAATCCCACCTGACTCCAGCTAGCTGCATGCCTCTGCAGGCACCACTGCCCTTTCCATGACTCACAGCTCCCCAGAAGTAAGTAGTCCACAACTCTGCATGCTGCCAAAGCTCCCAAGTGCTGGCAACACTGGACTGGAGATGCTGCTGCTTCTCTCTGGCTCTCGAGGGGGGCAGCCACACATGCTGCCTATTATGGGCAGGTTTGCAGAGGCACAGCTGGTGATGACTTAAGAGCCTCTGAGTATCATTTCCTAGTTCAGTGGTTATCAAATGAGACTGTTGCTTACAAAATTTTCCTGTTTTCTCTCCCCAAAGCAGCAAACTCTCCACTTGCTCCCAGGGCCATTCTGGTAGTACCCAAGCTGACTGCCAGTCTAGGAGAGACAGAAGCAGCTGTGTGACCTCCAGAGCTGCTGTAGATGAGGCCGTTGGGTTACGGCTCTGTACAGTCACCTCCCCAGGCCTGCAGCCCTCACTCAGGTGCAGCCCTGGGAGAGCCCACTTCAGCAGAGCTCCCATGCTGGGCACTGGTCCCACCTTCTCCCAGCCTAAGAAAGACACACCACCGGGTTCCAGGATGCAGGCAGAGCCAGCCTCTGGCCATCTGCTATGGGTGTGGGTGGGACGTACCACCTCTGCAATGAGCTCTGGCATTTTGGGAAGCCTTGCCCAGACCCATGACACTGCCTGGGGCTACTCAGGGCTCTTGTATTCCCAAGGCTCCCCAACACAGCCTTTGTGCTGCATCCAGGCGGGCTGCTGCTTGGCAGTCAAGTTCTGCCAGGCAGCAGGGCTGAGGACACTCACCTCTTTAGGAGTTCTGTATCCATCCCGGAGGAAGCGGCAGCAGCCATAGCGCCCCTGGAAGGGAGGGAAAGATTTGCTGAGCAGTAGGCACAGTGTGAGATATCTTGTACCTTGAATGCAGAAGCAGGGACAGGGTGTTTCCTTCAGCCAAACATCCCCTCCCTTGCTCACCCAGCACCCAGGTACCACAATCACAGCCCGGGACCACAGCACACAGGGCTGCTTCTCTGCACACCCCTGGCACAGCTCATGGAGACTGGGAGAGGACATGCCCCAGCAATCCCCCGCTGTACATGTTTTTGGAAAGAAAAGGACTACAACAGTTTGGACTGCAGCTGTCTCCTGGGAACAGTGAGACAAGGGCAGAGATGCTCACCTGCAGCTTGGTGATAATCTCCTGCTTGGTGATTTCCACCAGCTCGCTGTCCTCCACAGCAAATGCCGGGTAGGAGATGACAGAGAGCACACTGGCATCCACCTCCTTCGATGTGGACGCTCTGGGCAGCATTGAGTGGAGGATGGACTGGGCAAAGGGGAAGGAAAGGTTGTTAGGCTGTCAGGCCAGGCATCATTCACACCGCAAACCCAGCAGATCACAGTTCCTCTTCCAACAGCGTAGCGCCTTGGTGGGTCTCACCTGGCAGTGCTGCACCTCATCTGACAGCACCCGTATCACCGACTGTGGGCCTCCCTTGGCTCCAAAGAGATCCAGCTCATCCAGTGCCTCCAGGGCAGCCTGCAAGCAGGGTGAGACCCAAAGAGGCATGTCCTTCACCATGCTGCTCATCTGTAAGAGCTCTCACTCCATGCTAGTTGCTGTGTGTAAAGCACTGCCCAAATTTAAAAGAATTTGAATCCTGCTGTGGCTGCAGAACATCTCTGGTCGAAATGGGACCACATCTCCAGACATCAAAAGGGCCTGGGACATTTCTGCCACACATCCCCGATGAACTTTTCACTCCCAGTTCAGGCAAAACTCAGGCTAGAAGGGCACAGTTGTATCCCAGTGCACAAGGAGAAGAGTCTTGCTCCCCAGGAACCTATCACTGAACGGAGTATTGAACCTCAGCAGTTCAACATGCCCAGCCTGCCCTGTCAAAAAGCAGCTCAGGGCCACTGGTGCTCCTCACCCCCCCAGCCAGCACTTCTTTCCAGCTCACCTTGGCCATGCCGACAGAACTGGCATTCAACTCGGTGATGCCCTGGTTGGTCTTGTCCCCACGCTCCCATATGCCAAAGTCCTGTGAACCAGGTACTGTTTCAGAACATACGCAGCAAGTCTTTGAATCCCACCCATCCATGGTGCTTCCAGAAGGTGCTGGTGTGGCTCAGGGGGAACCCACAGCTGTTCCTAGACACCAGTCCAGTATCTCCACCACTGGCGCACACCCCCCTTCCCCAGCACGTGCTACGCACCGCAGTTTTGTAGGCAGCTTCAACATAGAACACGAGGTTCTGGATAAAGTTGACTTCATCCAAGCTGTGAACTATGTGGAGGCCTGAAGCACAGGGAAGAATTCACATTAGCCACTCCAAACCCACAAGAGTACCCAGGATGGGGCTGCAGGAACCCAGGGACGACTCCTCCCCACTGCATGCCTGCCCAATGGGAGCCATGTCCTAGCTGACCCCATCTCCACTCCCACCCCTTATGGCAGCACTGAGGCTTCAGACAAACAGGGGCTTTTGGAGAGACTGACATCAAGGGGCCCAAACCCACCTCAGGTACTGTGAGCATAAGAAAATAGTGGGGATCAGGGAAGCCATTGCAGCAGCTTGGCACCCAGGAAGATGCACCCAAACTGAGACTCTTGTGAACCTGAAGACCAGCATGCTCAAAGCTGCAATGGCAGCCCCCAGCATTACCTGAGGCCGTCATTTGTGCAAGCATGAGGAGGTAGAGGGAGGTAGCATCCATCTGTAGGTGACCCCATTCGTGGTCTCCTACCACAGTGGCACAGGTGTGAGTGTTATACTTGGCATGCAGGCAGTCCCTGGTGCTCTGACTGTACTTGAAGGCCTCTACTTTGTCCACCTTGAGAAGGGCAAAGAGATGCAGGCATTCATCGAACCCTGTCTCCAGAGAGGTCTGACAGCTCCCGAGCCAGGGGCTGCTCCATGCCATGAGCAGAGCACATGGAGTCATGCCTGGCAGGGCAGAAATTCCACAACCCCTGGGCTGAGCCCCTCTGTGCACCAAGGCAATGAGTGCAGGCTCACATGCCACTGTGGCACAGAACTGCAGCAGTGGAGGGCCCACTGCCACAGCTGCGCCATGCAGAGAGAAAAGGGTTACCCCAAACGCCCTCAGGGACGAGAGATGCAGAGTCCTAGCGCCTGCCAGGCCAAGAGACAGGGAGCAGCTGGCAAAGGCTCCACTGGCCACCAGCCCACAGCTCTGGAACTTCAATTACACCCAGGACAGATGCTCACTCAGAACTTATTTCAAGACTTGCTGGAAGGGGGCCTTCCTTCTGCTCATCAGGGAAGGCTGGGGAGGGCTGGCACAGCTAGGACTCTGTGGCATAGCTGGGCTTTAGGGAGACCACTTGACACTCAGAGGTGCTCCCCAGCCCCTACCTGTCTCATCATGCACTGGAGCAGCCCCCGCATCAGCTTCACCACGCTCTGCAGGAACAAGGAAAACAGGTTTGTTAATCTCCAGGACAAACCCTGACTCAGGATCAGCTGGCCGCTGACCTTTGTGGGGCTCAGCGTCTGTAATCAGAGCCCCCGCTCACATTCTCACAGCCCCTGGGCGACAGCAGAGGGAAGATTTCTTGGTCTGCCAGCAAGGCCAGGTTGCCATGCTATGCAGCAGGACAGAGGACACGGATGCAGGACATGGCTCCCCAGCCCTTGAGAGAAGGGCTATGGCCTCAAATCACCCCAGAGCCAGAGGTCTAGACCCTCTGGCTGGGCTCCAGTGTGGTCTGGGAAGAGCAGGCTCTGACATCCATTCTTATTGCCTCCTGCATCGGGGGACAGCCATGTCCTCGCCCTCACTGCACTGCCTTTGGGCCCCTGGCCCACCTGTGCCAAAGGCTGACCAGACAGGGGTGACGGCAGTCCCCGGGTGACACCAGCCCCGCCCCCGGCTCCTGCCCCCTAGTACCTGCTCCAGCTCGTAGGCCTTAGCCTTGTCCTCGTCGCGGTCGGCATTCTTGCGGTAGGCCAGGCCAAGACCCCAGACCGCCAGGATGCTGTACACGTTGTCCCGGACCCAAGCGTCCCGCTGGTCGGCGCTGGCGGGGAGCAGCCCCGTCACCGCGTCCTGCGGAGGGGACATACCGTTCCCACAGAACTCCCTGACCCAGCGGCCGGCGGAGCGCACCGGGGCCCCGGGTCTGCTCCCCATTCCCGGGCAGGGTCCGCACCTGGTGGCGAAGGATGGTCTGCTGCACCAGGCGCCCGTAGCCGTCCAGACGCACGCCCGAGTTGCTCCGGCTCCTCATGACGGCGGCAGCAGGACCGGGACCGGCACTGGCACTGGCGGGACGGCACGGGTCCTGTCAGAGCCCCCGCCCCGCCCCGCTCCGCCCCTCCCCTCCCC
>VZTI01000013.1:370011-386901 GCA_013397865.1 Struthidea cinerea | reverse complement strand
GAGTAAGAGTCGTGGCCCCAGGCGGGAAGGGGAGGAGCAGGACTCTCGGGCTCCCCCGGGAATCCGTGCCGATCCACTCCCACCATCCCTGGCTGCCATTCGCCACCTCCTCCGCCTGCCTCAATTTCCCCCAAGCAGCACAGCTGCTCCTCTTGAGCCTGGCAGGGAAAAGACAAAGGTGAAGAACGGCCAAACTGCCATGCACACCCTGAGGTGCCCGGCAGGATAGGGACAGGGTGGGGGCTGGCATGGGTAGGTCAGACAGGAGCCAGCAGCATGTGCTGGCCTGCAGGCAGCGGAGCTTGGGGCGCCAGTGTGACTGCGCGGTGGGGAGCCGGGGGGGCTGCATCACCCTACTGCCACCGCCTCGCACCCATGTGAGTGCTGTCGAACTGCTGCTGTGCCAGGCTAAGCTGTGCCGAGCTGGCCCTATTGGTGTGGGTCCCTGGTGGCACCATATTGTGCTGAACCAAACTGGGTCATTTTGAGCTGAACTGTGCATGGCCAAGCTAAGTCAAGCCAGGCCAGGCTGTGCTGAGCTGAACTGTGTCAGCCCTGCTTGTCCAAGTCAACCAAGCTGAACTGCACTGAGCAAAACTGGGCCAGGCCAAGTGGAGCTAAGCCAGATGAGGCCTCTGTGCTGTACCAAACTTAACTTTGCCAGCCCTGTGTCATGTTGAGCTGAGCTGAGCCAAGCCAGAATGTGCCAACCCAGCTAAACTGCACCGAGGCATGCCAGGCTGAGCCATGCTGGGCCAGTTAACCCATGCTGGCCCCCTTGCCATCCCACACTGAGCTGAGCTGTGTCATGCTGCACTGAAGTCTGCCAGCCTTCCATATCATGCCATGCTGGGCTGAGCTGGACAATTGAAATACGCTGGCTGGGCTGTACCAAGCTGAGCCAAGCAGCTCACTTCAAGTCCCTGGGCTAAAGGATGGCATGCCAAGCTACTGAGTAGAAAGGTGCTGTGCTGTGCCATTGTGTGCAGAGCCATGCCATGAGCTGTGCTGAGCCGTGCCGTGCGGTGCCGTGCCGTGCCGAGCCGGCCGCCCGCCGTCCCCCCGCGCCTCATTGGCGGTGGCGGAGCAGTCCCGGTGCGGGCCGGCCCCGCCCCGCACTCGCCCCGCGCCGCTCAGCCCGGGCGGGTGGGGGTGTCATTTCCTCCACAGCTCGGGGCCGGGCCGGGATGGGGCTGTAGCTGTAGCCGCCATGGAGCGGGCCGAGGGCCGGCCCGGCGCCCCCCAGTATGTGCATGTGCAGCTGCAGGGGGGCGCGCCCTGGGGCTTCACGCTGCGCGGCGGGCTAGAGCACGGCGAGCCCCTCATCGTCTCCAAGGTAGGCACCGCCGGCACAGTCCCGCGTGGGCTCCTCAGCATCCCCCCGCGAGGGGCCTCCCGCCCGTGGCAGGACGCGGGAGATGGGTGGACACCCGGGGCGCGGTGGCGTCGGGGGTGCGGGGAGCCCCGGCCGCGGGGTCGCGTGTCATGGCGCGGCGGGACGGGGGCGGCCACTCGCACCCACGATCCCCGCGACCCTCCACTTAGAGCCGCGGGGAGGAGTGGGAGCGAGAGGGGCGGAGGGACAGCCCGGGCCCGGCGGCAGGAAGAAATTCCTCTGGCACATCCGTTGGGCTGGCGTCGGGGGCGGCCCCACAGTCCCCCTCACGTCTTTCCCGGTCCCGTCCCACGGGCCGTAGCCGGGGGAAGTCAGCCCCTTTTCGTGTGCCCGTCCGTCGGTGCCGCGCCCATGGGCGCCCCGGCACCGGCCTCTGCGGCGACGTTGAGGGCCACGGTGGGGGAACCAGAGTCCGTTCCGTCATGCCCCGGCACCCCTGGAACGCAGGGGCAGGACCGTGCCCGGGACTGGGTTGGCGCGGGGGTACGGTGCCGAGCGGGGCCCGGCCGCAGCCGGGAGCGAATGCTCAGGGTGACCCCTGCGGCCCCGACGTCTCGCCACACAGAGGGTCACCGATTCCCGCAGCCCCCGCCAGCGCATCGCCCCGCGGGGAGACCCGCAGGGAGCCGGGCAGCGGCCAAGGGAACCCCAATACCCACCCCTCCTTGGAGCCCGGACGGGGCCCTGTCACCAGGCGATTTGGCCGCCTGCCCGCCCGGTGTCACCGTCCTGCTGAGCCGGGGTGCGGCGGGCCGGGCTGGCGGCCCCGGGGCTGCTCCCTGCCTCGAGCCGGCCTGACTGCGCCCCCGGGCCGTTCCACGCCCTCGGCGGGACGCGGGCAGCGCGGTCTGGCTGGGGGAGCTGGAAAAGTGGCTCCGGTCCCAGCCCTGCGCCCTGAGGTGGCACTGCCGGCGGGTGGGGAGCCGGGCGCCGAGGCAGTAACTGCCCGCGTCCCGACTCGCTGCCGGCCCTCGGGGTGGAGGGTCCCCGTGGGTCCGCCGGTTGCCGGAGGAGGGGATGGGAGGGCCCGGGGATGTTCCCCACCACTTTTGAGAAGGGGGGGGTGACTTGCGGGCCGCGGGGTGTCGGCCCCCGCGCTCCCCCAGACACGCCGCCACCGCGTGTGCTCGGCAGACAAAAGGGGCTTGTTCCAGCGATCTGTGCATTCAGGGGAGGGTCCCCCGGGGCCACCGCTCCGCCGCTGCGGCCGGCCGAGGTGTGTGCGGAGAGGGGGCGGCCCCCGCTTGTGGCGCGGGGGGCCCGGGCCGGAAAGGGGAAGGGCGTCCCCGCACTCGGTGACAGAGTTTGTCCTGAGCCCACTCCGGGCGGGATCCCTTCCTGTGGCAGAGTCCCACGGCGGTGCTCACACGCTCTCTAAGCCTTCCATGGGGCTGCGGACGCCCTCTGGCACAGGCTCCCCCGATCCCCCGAGCACGTCGGGGAAAAGGAGGGAGGTTGGTGTGGGGCAGGATGGGCACAGCTCTGGCACTGTTCTGGTTGTGACTCCCAAGACAAGTTTCTCCTGAGACAGGCAGACATTCCCGTGAGCCATCTGGTGCCCACCATTAGGGCCCAGAGTGAACTCCAGGGATGGTGTTGGGGAAGTGTCCTGGGCTGGCCCAGCCAGGCAGGGCAGCACGCAGTGGGGTTTGGCTGCCAGTGCTGAGGTCACTGGTGGCAAAGGCAGAACAAGGGGCTGTTTGTGCCAAATTTAGCTCCTGGTGAGTGATGCCAGGGCTGAGCCTGTCCATCCTGGTGCATGTGATGGCCCAGACATGAGTGCAGACCTGGTGGTGTCCTGCAGTAGTGGGGACACCTTTCACCTCTGACTTCTCCCCATGGCTGTGGCAGGCAGGACTGGGTGGGCACGTGGCTGGACAGAGGACTGGGGTGAAGGTGCAGCCTGCCTTGCATGTTCTGCTGGTGCCCAGTGGTGGGCAGCAGCATGGCAAGGGGTAAACCCAGGTGCTCCACCGACTACATGGTAGGACTGGGAGCCCTCACAGGCAGTCAGGGTCCCCTGCCAGGAAGGCGGCCCCGTGGCTGACATCTGGGTATGAGGGCAGCCTGCCTGCACAAGCAGGCACATTGGGCTGTGCCCAGCCTGGGCATGGCATTGCGGTGCTCAGATCCCTGAAAAAATGGGAGAGCTGTCGGTTCTGGGCACAGCTGTGCCAGGCAGGGCCGTGGGGCAGTGGTACACTGGGCAGGAGGCTTGGCTGCCCCTGCCTTCCTCCCTCCTAAGGTGACATTTTGTCCAGGGGTAGTGGAATGCCCCCTGAGCCCTGCCCAGCACTAGGGCTGGAAAGTGGTGCCCAGGGGCACATGCACGATGACTGACCTGCTAGGCCCTGTGTGTTCCGTGGCACTGGGGCCTGGCTGCTGCCCAGGTGGCCCTGCAGGCACTGTGAGCAGAGCTTATTCCTTGTCCAGGCCTGGGAGCAACTGGGCAGGGTGAAGAGCCCATGGGCAGGGTGGGTGCAGGAGCCCCAGCATGGGGCCAGGTTAGCTCAGCCCTGTGGGTAGCTGTAGGGTCTTGCCACATCCATGCTGGGCATGGGGCACCCTGGGTCCTGCCCCATGCACCTGCATGCCCTGTGCCGCTGCCACCACGCAGCAGCAGCTTCGGTCGCTTGCCAGCCCTGTGATGTGATGGTCGGGACTTGGCGATCCCTGGCCATTGCAGTGGCAGGATGGGCAGAGATCAGTGCTGGCAATGGGCACTCTGCCTACCCCAGCTGGGCACTGCTTGTGCTAGGGCTGCCAACACTGCACCTACCAGCTAGGGCAGAGGGGATGGCCCAGTTTTTCACATGCTGGCAGCACCATGGCCCTGCTTCCTCTAAGCACAGCAATACAGGGTGCCGGGTTCATTTTGGCCATGGGTGTCAGGGAGGGTAGGCATGTGGCAGGGCTCAGCACTTCCCCTACTGTTGTCTCCTATGGGCACATAGGGTGGGATGGCATCCTTTGGGCATCAAAATCACCACGGGTGCCCAGACAGGCTCAGTGTGGGGTTGGAAGCAGCGGCTGGGGGCTGGCATCCACGCCGGACAAAGGGCCCTTGTGCTGCCTGTGCCTGCGGGGGAATCTGCTGGGATGGGACATTTTTCTTTCTCCCCCCTCCCCGATGCCCTTGCTCAGAAATTCATGTGACCAGAGAAGGGGGAGAGCCTGGCCCCGCAGATCTCTCTGTGGTGCCTAGGGCTCAGGCACCTTCTCCAGAGCTTCTTTCTCCCCTGACACCCAGTGGCTGTGGAACATCCCCTGGGATATTCTGGGGGCCGTGCCCCCCTTGATGCCCCTCTCTGTCATCCAGGTGGAGGATGGCGGCAAGGCTGCACTGTCCCGCCGGCTGCAGCCGGGTGATGAGCTGGTGAACATCAGCGGGACACCGCTGTATGGATCCCGCCAGGAGGCCCTGATCCTCATCAAGGGCTCCTACCGCACTCTGAAGATGATCGTTCGCAGGTTGGCAGTGCTGTGGAGGGGACACAGGGAGGGCCAGTGGGGTTTTACCTGCCTGGGTGACTGGCAGGAATGTGGAGGTGCCCTTGTCCCCAGCTTGGAGGTGCACTTTGCTGGGACAGGGTAGGGAGCAGCCCCTTTGCTGCTGGCAGCACTCCCACTGGGTGGGGGTTCCCCAGCCAGCAGAGCCAGGGCAGTGTGTCGGGCTCGCCACCCCCTTGCTGGGCGGTAGCCTCAAGCGTGGCCGCTCCTCTCCCTTCCTGCCTGCCTGCCTCCTGCCTGCATGCTTGCCTGGGAAAGGAAGGAGAGGCAGGGCTGGGCCTTGCAGTCCCCCCACCCCCAACCCCTCCAACTGCATCCATTCCTTGGCTGCATCCTGACTGACTCCAGCTTCAGCAGCAGTCAGGGGCAGGGACGGCGCAAGGGCACTGCCCTAGGGGCAGGGGTCCCACGGGACTGTGCTGGGGCTCAGCGTCATCCATGGTGAGTTTGGGGGTTCTGGGAAGTCCCTGTGCTGACCTTGCAGCTTGCCACTCTCCTTGTCTAGTCAGCGGATGCTGTGGCAGCACTGGGCACTTGGGAGGTACAGGAGATGGCTTCTGACCACGTCTGTGCAGTGGCATGTGCTGGGGAGACTGGAGACTCCTATGGATGCCATGAGGGGTGGGACAGGGACTAGCACAGGACCCTTCCCAGAGACATGATGTGGCTGGTGCTTGCCGCAGATGCTGAGGGACAAAGGAACAAGGGGAAAGGTCGGGCTTGTGGGGGAGACACAGACGCGGCCCCAGTGTTTGTGGTGGAGCCAGTCCAGTCCTGGCAGGGACACTTGCCCTGCTCAGGGCATTGCCTGTGGGTTGTGCAGGGGCCATGTCCTCGGTCCCCTGTTGATGTGGCAACAGAGATGCTGCAGTCTGGGGAACCCTGGCCAGTTGGGTGAGCTTTGGGATCCCCTTGCCCAGTGCCGGGTGCTGGCAGGGCTGGACCCTCCTCGCTGCCGTCCCCTTTGGGCAGGCGCTGGCCTGGGGAGGACAGGAAGCCCCATAGGAAGTGACTTCAGCCCCGGTTCCTTGGCCTGGCTTCCTCCCCATTCTTGTCCTTTCCCGCTGTTGCTCTTGGCAGGAGGAGCGTGCCCGTCCTCCGGCCCCATTCCTGGCACATGGCCAAACTTGCCGAAAACCGCCCCGACGTCCCCACCATGCACTGCCCGGCTGATGCCTTCAGCCTCTCCTGGCCCTCGGGGTGTGATGTCAGGTGAGACCCTGGGGGCAGTTATGAGACTGTGCAAGGGGAGGGGGCAGACGGGACACCCTCTTGGGTTGTGGCAGTGGGGGTGGCATAAGTGCTCGCACACACCACTTTCGGGCATCGCTCCTCATCCTGCACTACCCTTTCCCCTGGCTGTTTACTCCCGGCTCCCAGCAGGAAGGGGCGGTGGCTCTGCTGGAGACAGCCAGGAGCTGCTTAGTCCCACTGCCCCCGCTGCCAGAGCTGGGAGATCTCGAATAGCTGGAGTCACACACACCCTGTGTTCCCTGTGCCTGCTCCCCCTGCCAGTGCCAGGGAACCTTGGTGGTGGCCCCAAGCCGGGGGTGGAGGGCAGGTTGGGACTGTGCTGCCCTGTGCTCTGTTGTCCCAGGGAGGGTGTATGTGTGGGGATGGGCTCCTTGGGATCTCTGCAGAGCTGGATGGAGGGCGGCAGGTGCCTGTAACACTGGCGTGGGGCCAGGCAGCAGCAAGCTGTCCCTGCAGTGGAACCCACTGTCCTGGCACTGCAGCACTGACCGGAGCAGCTCCATCGGGAGCATGGAGAGCCTGGACCATCCCGGCCAGGCCTACTATGAAGGAGACCCCTCACCCGTTGACCAGGGCATGTACCACAGCAAGCGGGACTCGGCCTACAGCTCCTTCTCTGCCAGCTCCATCGCCTCTGACTGCGCCCTCTCTCTCCGTCCTGAAGAGGCCGTGTCCATCGACTCCAGCCTCCAAGGCCCCTGCAAAGCCCCTGACGGGCGCTACCTGACCACAGGGGCTGAGCCATCTGCCAGCCGGCACCCTGAGGCCTGGCGGGCACCTGTGCCCCCCCAGCCCCCTGTCAGGAAGGACAGCCTGCGGGCAGCCCCAGCTGGCAGAGGGGACAGGCGCCAGGCATCAGTGTCAGCGGACATGCTGCATGCCAAGGGCCGGTGGATCTCTGACACCTTCCTCTGCCAGCGGGATGGGGAGGCGGAAGTGGTGGGCAGGACGACACTGGCGTCATACCCAGTGAAGGACCGTCTCTCTGCTGACCAGTATTACATGCTGAGCTCCCACCCAGACCGATGCCCAGCTGAGCCTCTCCTAGGGGAGAGCATGGAGTCTGACAACCAGCCATACCTGGATGACAGCATGCAGCGAGTGCCCGATGCCATGACAGCAGGTGACAACCCGTTGCTGTCCCCTCTCAAGGGCCATGTGTCGCACCGGCACAGTGCTCCCGAGCAACTGCTGGCCTCCCAGCTCCGCTCCCTCCAGCTGAGCACCGGCAGCGGGCGAGCCTCACCAGTCCCCAGTGGGCAACGCTGGACCTTGTCCCCGCTGCATCCTGAGGGCAGCCGGGGGGGAACCACAGGGGCTGCCCAGGACCCCCCGCACTGCCCAGAGCCTTGCTGCCGCGTGCCGCCCTGCCGCTGCTGCCCTGAGCTGCAGCAAGCCTGTGGGCAGGATGGCCAGGGGGCCAGCCCAGCACTCAGCACTGAGGGGCCAGCGGAGGAGGAGAGCCGGGGAGGGGCCCGGCGGGCTGGGGGTCCACCCCACCGCTCTGCTCAGATGCGCCGCCGCAGCGACCGCTTTGCCACCAGCCTGCGCAACGAGATCCAGCGGCGCAAGGCCCAGCTGCAGAAGAGCCGAGGTCCTGGTGCACCTCCACCTGGTGAGGAGCCAGTGGAGGAGACTGAGGAGCCCCTCGAGGGCAGTGTACTGGCAGAGCGACCCCCTGCCCTGCCTGAGTGTCTCAGCCCTGCACCGAGTGAGGACAGCAGGAACGCTAGCCGCTCTGGGGACCGGGGTATCCCCACCCCTGACCCAGTGCCAGCCCCCAAAGGGCCCCCGTCCCCTGAACGGGTGGTGCTAACAGCCAGGGGCCGCTGGCGCTGGTCCCCGGAGCACAAGCTGCAGCCGCAGCACTCGCCCAGCCCCAGTGAACTGGACGGCTACAGCCAGGCCCCGGCGGCCCGCAGCTCCCCACCACGGGGCAGCGACGAGGCGGTCCTGCTGCCCTTCGCCGACCGCCGCAGGTTCTTTGAGGAGAGCAGCCGACCGGCACCACCCCGGCACAGCAAGCCGCCAGCAGGGAATCCCGGCGCCTTCCAGCCCCCTGGCCCTGAGCACCGGGATGTCCGCCGCCTCTCCGTGGACCAGCCCTACAGCCCCCCCCCGCCCAGCCGCCCTGGCTCTGCTGGCCCCTATGCTGAGTGCTGTCGGGAGCAGCCCCACTGTTACAAGCCACTGGGGAGGCCAGGGGAGCCGGATTACCTGCGGGGCTTCTCCTACCCCTGTGGGGTTCCCCTGCGCCCTGAGCCCTGCCGCTACTGTGGAGGGGACCTGTGCCCACTGCCAGTGCCCCGTGGCCACACCTGCCGCTGTCACCCCGTGCCCTGGGTGCGCTGTCCTGACTGCTGCTGCCCGGCCCCTCATCCCGGGCGAGAGGAAAGCGATGCCTGGCCCCCCCGGAGAGCTTTCGTCCCTGTGAGTAACTTGGCCCTGTGGAACTGTGCTGGGGAGCAGCACTGGCACCCCCTTGCACCCCTGGAACATGACCCTGGGTTGGGGTGCGGAGTACTGTGCCCCCATTGGCCCTGCAGACCTTCTGCATGCCTTCTGCACCTGAATGGGGATGGGATAGAGGTGCTGAGTAGGGGGATTTCACACTCCCTCCCCCCGCACCCAGGAATTTCCTCAGGATGAGTGGGAACCACCTGCAATAACCAGGAAAGTCAGCCAGTCCATCAGGTGAGCCCATGCCAGGTGCCACGGTGCTGGGATGTGTCTGCCGCTCAGTGGGGACCTCCACCAGGGGGAGGTGGGGACTGCCATGATTTTGATTGAGGATGTACAAACTGCCTCCCGTACTGCCTTGGCCATCCTTGGCGTGGTGCCCTTTGAGGCGGGAGGAGGCATGCAGGGCAAGGGGGTGTGAGGAGGTGTCCACAGCAAAGGTGGTCCCTTCTTACCCTTCCCCAGAGGTCTGGGACCATCTCCAGGGGGCTGTGCCCAGTGGATGAGCCTGGGCTTCTCCCACCAGTGCGACTGGGTGACTAGCTGGGGTAAATGAGGCAGGGCATGAAATGGGCCTGAACTGCCAGATGGGTGACTGTGTGCGGGAGGACGGGTGATTCCTTCTCTTCTAGTGAGCTCTCCAGCTACCCACTGGGTTTCCCAAGGCCTGACCCATTCCACCCCTGCCTTGAGAGCACCGAGCCGGAGTGGCCACCCTGCTACCGGGCCACATCCACGCATGACCTTTTGTGGGATAGTGACCGCCTGGCCCACACCCCTGAGAGCCCCCTGGATCCGCTGCACCGCCCACTACGGGGCAGAGCCTTCTCGGAGAGCCACCTCAACCTGGAACCTGCCAGCCCCTGGGGCCGTGACAGGAAGGACCATTTCCGTGCCAAGCTGGACCCTCCCAGCATCCCCAAAAAGAAGGGCCCCCCACCTCCCCGCCCACCTCCCCCCAACTGGGAGAAGTACAGGCAGCGCCGGGCATCCCAGCACCCACCAGATGGTGCTGGGCATGGCTCTGCCTTCTCTGCTGCCCCACTGCCAATCCGCAGCATTGCTGAGGCAGTGAGGGAGCGGTCACAAAGCCTCATCGGGGAGCAGGAGGGCCAGTCCTGGGGGCACACTGCTCGCCCTCCTGCTCCACTGGGTGCCTGGCCCCGACCCGAGCCCCCCAGATCACTCCGCAGGACTCCTGGGCCTGATGCTGCCAACGCTGAGATTTGCAGGCAAGTGCTGCCATGGCATGAGGGTGGGAGTGAGGCTGCAGGCACAGCCGGGACACATGAGGGGGCTTTTGTGGGCCCTTGTACCCTGTGTCAGAGCACCCTAATCCACCCCTTAGAGTACCCTGTGGGGGTTTTTTGCATTGTGGGGTGTCCCTGACCTCTTTCCCTGGGATGGCCATTGCCCTGAGTGTCCGTGTCCCCATGGGTGGGCAGGGGAGCTGACATGCCCCGGGTGGGTGTTGGCAGGGTGTCAGGAGCTGGGGAGAAGCGGACAAAGATGAAGCAGTCCTGGGAGATGGAGGAGCAGCCCCAAAGGCTCGTCCAGAACCAGGAGCAGGGATGTGCCAGTCCCCGTGGGGTGGGTGAGCGCTCCCTGTCCCTGCATTGTGGCCCTGGCCCGGCTCTGCCGGAGGCACTCAAGCCCAGTTCTGGGGCAGTGGAGGGGGTGAGCTGCCAGGGCAGCCGGCCCCAGCCCTGCTGCATGGACTCTGAGGAACTGCTGTGGGACGTGGCTGTCAGGGACCATTCCCTGGCCAGTGTCCTGGCCCCCTTGGCTCCCCCTGGCACCGCCACTGAGGTGATAGGTGAGCTGCTGGTGGCAGGGGAGCGACAGGCCTGGCGGAAGCGTCTCCAGCAGGACTGGCATGTGGAGGCCGTGGCACAGGACAGGTAGGGCTAGCACGGCACCGGGCCCCATGCCACGGGCAGGCTGACACCCCCAGTGCTTATCTCTGTATCTCTGTCTACCCAGGCAAGGTTTTGAGCCCATCTCGCCGCCTCCCAGGAGTGCTGCCAGCTCCAGTTCCTTCCCAGTGCACTATGGTGTTGCAGTGGGCAAAGCCGAGCCACCCAACAAGGTGAAGGTGCTGCCGGAGGTAGTGGAGGGGAGCTCAGAGGATGAGGAGGAGGTAGACCACGAGCTGGTGGAAAAGAAGGTACAGACACTGCTGGGGACAACTCCCTCGTGGTTCCCCACTGCCCTCGCCAGGTGCTCATGGAGACTGGGGGCATTTCTGGATGCTCACAGGGACTGAGGCATCATTGGTTGCTCATGGGAACTGGGGACATCACCAGGCACTCATGGGCACGGGGGTCGTTGCTGGATGTTTGCTGGGACCAGGAACATTGCTATATGCTCACATGGGGCTGGGACATTGCCAGATGTCTGCAAGGACGACGGGCATTGTCAGGTGCTTGCAGGACCTGGGAGTCTCACCAGATGCTCATGGGGACCAGCGGCATCTCCAGATGCTCAGTGCTTGCAGGAACTGGGATGTTCCTAGATGCCCACAGGGACCGGGGGCATCCATTAAGTGCACATGGAGTCTGAGACATTGACAGATTCTTGTGGGGACTGGGAATTGCCAGTAGCTCATGGGAACCAGGGGTACCACAAGGTTCTTGTGTTCTGTGGGCGCCAGCACAGCACCCCTACACCTCTGTGCCAGTCCCCCGATCCCATGGGAAGTGACCCCAGTTACCCCTGACCCCTTTGCTCTGGCAGCTGCAGCTGATCGACAGCCTAAGCCGCAAGCTGGTGGTGCTGCAGGAGGCACAACGGGGGCTGCAGGAGGACATTAGCGCCAATGGGGCACTGGGTGAGGATGTGGCTGCCCGCCTGCAAGCCCTCTGCACCCCAGGGGAGTTTGACAAGTACCGCCTCTTCGTGGGCGACCTGGACAAGGTGATCAACCTCCTGCTCTCCCTCTCGGGACGCCTGGCCCGGGTGGAAACTGCCCTGGGCAGCCTGGGGCCACATGCCCCTGCTGAGGACAAGGTGAGCATGGGGCAGGGGACCCTCACCCATGAGGTTTTGGGCTGTGGGATACCCTGCCAACGCCAGCCGTCTTGCCCACAGCTGGCCCTGCGGGAGAAGCAACGGCTGCTGGTGGCACAGCTGGAGGATGCCAAAGAGCTGAAGGAGCACGTGGGGCGGCGGGAGGAGGCAGTGGGTGCCATGGTGGCGCGGTACCTGCCCGCCGAGCACCTCCAGGACTACCAGCACTTCGTCAAGATGAAGTCAGCCCTCATTGCTGAGCAGCGGGAGCTGGAGGAGAAGATCAAGCTGGGCCAGGAGCAGCTCAGGTGCCTGCGCGAGAGCCTTGGGCAGGCCTCCAAGGGCTGCTAGCTCCCTACCCAGCCTCCCTCCCTCAGGGATCCTGGCTGTGGTCCCAGCTTGCTGCCAAAGTGGATCCAGCCCCTTGTGGGCTCTCCCTGTGTCTGTCCATCTGTCCAGCCCCTGCCTTTTATTTATTTTTCTGATTTACCAAGTGGGAGCAGGGTTGCCAGTCCAGGTGCTGACAGGGGCTGTTGTGCCACAGAGCTGTCATGGGCTCTGTGGCCACTCAGCAGCCTGTGGCCCAGCAAGACCAGATGGATGGATGCTACCACCAGCCTCATGGGTCTTTCTGTGCCCATGGGGTCCCTCCAACTTGTCCTGGACACCAGTGCCTATCTTGTATCCGGTGCTGCACCACATGCCTTAAATAACCCCCAGCTACCCTGGGGCATATTCATGCGGCCCCTGAAAGGGTTAAATCATGCTCTGTCATGTCTATTTGTCCAGCTCTGTCCATCTGTCCTGTGGGAGCTGAAGGAATTTCAGCCCCAGCATCCTCTTCCTCCCCATTGTGTCAGAAACAATGGCCCTGGCCAGCGGGTTCTTAACCCGCTCCCTGCTGGCTGAGGGACCACAGGGGGCCAAGGTGAGTGCCAGTAGGTGCTGTGTACCCATGTCTTGGGATGGCACCCTGCCAGGGCATGGGGTTCTGGGACCAGTACACTGAGGCCTGCAGCTACCCTCTGTCACCAATGCTGTGGGCACGGAGACAACCGGCCCTCATCCAGCCCTCACCTGCAGCTTCTAGCGCAACACCAGTAGTGATTAATAGAGGAAAAACCACATTAAGGACAAAATGGGGCACCTGTCCCCTCCTCTGTGCTGCAACAGCCCCAAATAGCACTTAGATGTCACGCCCCCACTGTCCACCTGTCTCCATGGCATGAGCAGGTGCCTTGATACTGATTTTGCACAGGGGTTTAATGCAACCAGCAGGAACTTGGAGCAGGGGACTAAAAGTTTTGGGGAGGCAGGTGGGCTGCAGTGCTTTGGGGTGGCTCCATAGCTGGACCACCCAGACCCGGGGTGCAGGCAGCAACTATGCCTGCCTGTGTGCCCCAGCAGCAGCCCCCTGTGTTGCTGCCCCTCCCCTGAGCTACCCGTAGCCTGTTAAACACTACACCCCACACATGCCTGGCTGTACTGTCAGATGGTGCCTGGCAGGAGTGGGGTCCTCAACATTCCCTCCATCTCAGCCACCCCCAGGATCATTGCTGGGACCAAAGACTGCACCCACCGGGGGCCGTGCTGCTCTCATGGTGGGGTTCAGCAGCCCTGCACAGGGCCCTGTGCTGGAGGAGCTGCCGGCGCCCGCATGTTACTGTGTGCCATTGTACCTTTCACAGTAAAGCAGCAGGAGCTGCACATCTGTCCCAGCTGTGTCTCGCATGGTTTGTCCCTGTACCCCAGCAAGTGGTAGTTGCTCCAGCTGGGATGAACCAAGCCTTGGCAAGCGCTTGGGAGCTGAATGCCCTCGTGGCACAGGGGGCACCCGAAGTGCAGCTGTAGGCAGGGTGTCTTCTGCACTCAGTGCTCCTAGGCTGAGTTGAGGCATGCGTCAGTGCCTGGACCCTTCCCCAGGGATGCATGTACAGGTCACAGCGCTTGGATAGTGGATGCAGCATTTTCCCTGGCAATTTGCCAGGGCATCGTTGCCAGAGCTTTTGGGGCAGCCCTGGGGAGGGGGTGGCCGTTCCCGGGGGGTTGTCGCCGTTCTGCTGCTGCTGCTGAGCCTGTTCCGGGGAGCCCCGATTCACCGCGGTACGGCAGGGTGGTGCCCAGTGCCTTTCTTGGGGACTCCTCTGCTCGCCGGTCGCATGGATCGGCCCCCACTGCCCGGGGCAGCGCAGGGGCGGCGGCGGCCGCTGGGCGGCGCCAGTCCTCGGGCGGAGCACGCGCGTGCAGGTGGGTGCGGGAGCGCAGGTGTGCGCGGACACGCGCACGGGGGCCGGCAGAAGGCGCGCGGGGGCGTGCGCGTGCACAGGTGTTGGGACGGGACGCCGGGGGTGCTCCAGTGTGAGTCCGTGCGTTTGAGCACAAGTGCACGGGGCGAATGTGAGTGTAGGCGAGTGCGCAATGGGATACACATGTGCACGCGCATGGGAGCGTGTCAGCGCGAGGCCGGAAGCACGTGGAGTGCGAGCATGTGGCTGCGCAGGGGATACAGGCAAATGCAGGTCAGTGCACACAAGCGGACACATGTACGCACAGGTGGATGTGTGCACATGCATGTGAGTGCACACAGCTGAACACTTACATAGGTGAATGCATGCACACGCCTGTGAGCACACATGTTCACATAGTTGAACACATGCCATATATGTGAGTGCATGTGTGCAGGGCACAGGGAGGGGCACAGCCCCATGCTGCTGCTCACAAGCACTAGTGAGTGACTGCACATGCAGGTGAACACACGGGGAACTTGTCCTATGTATGATGTGCACATGTGAATGCATGCATGTGTGTGTGCACATGCAAGTGAGCAAATGCACACATGGGTGAATGCATGCACATGTGTGTAAGTGTGAGTTCACAGGGCTGCTTGTGCAAGCCCTTGCATGTGGATAACTGCAGGCACAGGGAAACTGTGCCCCATGACCCATTCAAAACCCCGTTGCCCCTCCATCCAGCTCCAGCTGCTATCAGGTAGGACAGTTGGCCCAAGGCATAGTGGCGTGGTCAGGTTGCTGGGTACTGGGGCCCTCAGTGCTGGATGAGGCCATGGCATGGGGTGTCCTGGGAATCCGTTTGTGGGACCCCAGAGGAGATGCAGACTAGCAGGCCCATTGTAGTATTCAGGGTCCTAAGTCTCCCAGAGGTGCAAACAGAACCCACAAAGGTGGGGTAGCCCCTGGCCTAGGTGTCTGTCTCCCCATCGTGATGATCTCTCCATTATACAGATCCCAGATCTCTCCCACGATATCCCATATACCTGAGCTGGGGAAGGATGAGGACATGGCAGGTAGTGATGCTTTAATGAGAAACTCCTGCCGCATGTGGGAGATGGGGAATCCTGGAGCATAAAAGTCCAAACCCCATAGTAGGCCCCCCTCACTCCCACAGTCCGTTACAGCCCAAAAGGCAAAGCCATGCATTGGGAAGGGACAAGAGAGCCCCCCCTGTCCCTGGGCTGGGACAACATGGCCCAGCAGGAAGAGGGGGATATGGGGCTCTGCCAGCATGGAGAGCCCAGAGCAGCAGTGGGTGAGAGATGAGCACAGGGGCCCATGGGACACTGTGGGGTGGAAAGTGAGGCCAGACCCTCTCTCCCTAGACGTGGACTGTTTGGCGGCACGCCCCCCTGTGTGCGTGCATGTGTGTGTGCTCCAACGCACACTCTGGAGCATGTTCTATGCAGTCACACCTCTGTGGGGGTATCTGCATGCATGCACACCACAGAATCACAGAAGGGTTTGGGCTGGGAGGGATCTTTGAAGGACATTCTGTCCAACCCCCCTGCCATGGGCAGGGACATCTTCCAGGGATGCCAGGTTGCTCCAAGCCCTATCCGGCCTGGCACTGAACACTTCCAGAGATGGGCCAGCCACAGCTTCTCTGGGCAGCCTGTACCAGTGCCTCACAACCCCCATGAAAAAAGACTTCCTCTTTCTGTCTAACCCAAACACACCACAGGTCACTTTAAAACTGTTGCCCCTTTTCCTGTCTCGACATGCCCTGTGAAAAACTCTCCTTTTGGAGCCCCCTTGATATATTGAAATGCTACTTTAAGGTCTCCCCGGAGCCTTCTCTTCTCCAGGCTGAACAACATCTCATAGTCTGTCTCCACAGCAGATGGTTTTCAGCCCTCAGAGCATCTCTGTGGTCTCCTCTTGACCTGATCCAACAGCTCCACATCCTCCTTGTGCTGGAGACCCCAGAGCTGGAGGCAGCACTCCTGGGCATCTCACCAGAGCAGAGCAGAGCAGAGCAGAGCAGATGGGGAGAAGCTCCCTCTCTCATCCTGCTGCCCACCCTGCTGGGGATGCACTCAGGACGCGGGTGGCTTTCTGGGCTGCCAGCACATGTTTGTGTGCACGTGGAATTGTGTGTACAAGTAAGTGTATGGAGGCATCACGTGCTTGGCCGTGCCTCCATGTGTTGCCATATGCCCTTATGGTTGCATGGCAAAGGTGCACATGCTCACCTGTGCCTGAGGTGTGCATGTGGGTATGTGCACAAAAATGTGCATGGCCACAGTGTGAATGCTCACCCATGCCAGCCATGTGCCTGCCCTTGTCCATGTGGGGAATGCACAAATATGTGCACAGTGGCAGTGCATGTGCTCACCCATGCCCACGTGCGTCTATGTGGATGCACATGGTGCATGTGCTTTCCCGTGCCTGGGGTGTGCAGGCTTGTGCATGTGGTCTGTGACCACACATATCGACATGGAAACCGTGCACGTGCCCACTTGTGCATATGCCTGTGTGGATGGTGTACACACATGTGTGTGGCTGTGATGCCTGTGCATGTGCTGGCCCTGCCCACGTGGGTGGTGCACACACAGGTGCACTGCAGTGGTGCATGTGCTCTCCCATGCCCATGCATGTGCCCATGTGAGTGGAGCATCCGTTTGTGCACGGTCGCAGTGCACGTGCACTCCCATGCCTGAGCCGTGCCTGCCCGTGCATGTGTGAGCGTGTGCACACGTATGTGCATGGCGGCGGTGTGTGTGTGCGTGCCCACGCCGGGGCTGTGCGTGCTTGGGTGCGTGTGGGAGTGCGCACACATATGTGCTCGGTGGTGGTGCGTGAGCACACCCACGCGGGGTGTGCCCGCCGTGCCCGCGTGGGCGGGCAGTGCACACGTGTGTGCACGTGCTCTCCCGTGCCCGCGCGGGTGCCGCACGCGGATGCGCGCGGCGGCGCGCGGGTGCCCGCTGTGCCCGCATGCTCGGGGCCGTGCGTGGGCCGCCCGCG
>VZTI01000013.1:329464-369957 GCA_013397865.1 Struthidea cinerea | reverse complement strand
GGCACGTCCCGGCGGGGCCGGGGGGGCTGCGGACGGCGGGCCGGGGCTGGAGAAAGAGCGACCTTGCACCAGCGGCGGCGGCGGCTCGGGTCGTGCAAGGTGTGTGCGGGGCGGGGGGCGCTCCGCCTTCCCCCGCCTGGGCGTGCTGCGGGATGCTCGGCGGGGATCCGGCACCCGGCAGCCCTGAGGCTGGAGGAGGCAATGCACCCAGGGAGAGGGGGAAGTCAGCACGCTGCCCTCACTCCCCCCGTCTCCCCTCTCCGCAACGCTTGTTGCTGCGCGGAGAGACGGCACCGCGGTTGCCGGTAGCCGCGGGAAAGGGGGAGGGCGCGGCGAAGCCGGCCCGCGGTAGGTGCGTGGGGCCCGGCACCCCCGGCCCGGGCACGGCAGCCGTGCAGCCGTCCAGGCTCGCTCGTCCAGGTAGGTGCCCCCCCAGTTCCTCCGCAGCCCTCGGGGCCGGCAGGGATGCCGTGGGGAGATGGCTTCCCCCGCATGCGGGAACACCGCGCTCCCCTCTCCATCCCAGCCCACCCGCAGTCACCTGCTCGGGGCTGGCGACCCACGGGCGCGGGAGGTGCACCCATCCCTCCCCAGTTGCCGGAGCCAGATGGGTGGTGGGGTCCAGCTGCTGCTATTCATGGAGATCCCTGCGCTGTCCCCGGCCACGCAGGGCAGCCCAGGACCTCGGGGATGGGCAACAAGGGGAACTAGCACAGGCTGCGGGAAGGGGTTCCACCCCTCTATGCACCAATGTACCTACCAATGCCCGAGCATGGGGCAGCCACAGTCTCCTGCACCCAAGCCAGGGACAACGTTGGGATGCCAGGTAGGCTGAGGAATAGTTGGGACACTGAAAAAAGGCAAGGAAGAAAAACTTTGCCTGCAAGGATGCCACCCTGAGTGTCGTTCCTGGGCGAGGAAGAGCCATCTCCCTTGATTTCCAGGATTGCACCTCCCAGCTGGTGGAGCCCTAGAGGATGAGGGGTCGTGCATCCCCCTTCTGGGCTCTTCTTCCACTCCTGTGTGTCCCTCTCCTCTCAGGGCTGTCACAGGAGGCTGCAGGGCTCTGAGCCAAGCCAGGTGGGAAGATGGCTGAGAAGCTGGTGCCTGGGGACCTGTTCTTGAGGAAGACCCGGGAGTCAGTGTCATCCCTGGACTCGGACAAACTGGCACCCATCTCACCCGAGGTGGGTGGTGAGGAGTCGTCCGACAGCGAGGGCGAGCAGGAGGACAGTTCCCACAAGCTCATCCGGAAGGTTTCCACCTCGGGGCAGATGAGAAGCAAGGTCAGGGGTGTGGGATGCTGGGGGTGAGGGGCTGGCTGGGTGTGGGGTCACTGCTGAGAACGGGGCAGGGGAGTTCACCTTTTCCAGGGTGTAAATCAGTACCAGGTTCTTGCTGCTGACAGACTTGACCCAGCTAGAGCTGGGAGGGTTCTGGCCCCCTGTGCCCTGTGGGAGGGCACATAGAAACATGCAAACCCCACAGTGGTAGTGTCAGCATTGGTCCTGTGGGGCTGTGAAGCACGGATTTTATCCCACCATTCAGGAACAGGGTCTCTCCCATACCCGGACAGGTCCCACCACATTGCCTACATGCTGCGTTTGTATCCCCTGGCTTACCCTTACCTGTCCCTGGAAGAAGAGGACTCTTTTTGGGAGGCTCTGCCCCATGGATGCTCTGGGGCTGAGATTTAGGTTCATGTCAGTTCTGTAGGCTCCTGGGATCCCACACCCTGCTGCAGGCACTGCGTGTGCAGAGCTTGGTGGGTGGCAAAATGGAACCTGCATCTTTCCTAGTGCCCCAGATACATTTGGCTGTGCCAGCTCCCCTGCGGGTCCCATTCCCACAGATCCAGTCCCCAGTGGTAGTTTGCTGGACGGACGGGAGCACCTTTGAGGTCAGACGAGACACTCATACTTCCCGGCCACTAGCATGAGAGCCGCTGGTGTGTGTGTATGTGTGTCACAATTTGCTCAGAAGAAGCTATTTTGGTAGTACCTACAAAATATGGGGTGTGGTGCCTTTAGCCAAACAGGAGTGTGTGGTCAGAGGTGTCCCAGGTTGGGACAGTGAAATGCAATGCAGGGAGAAATAACCTGGGCCAAATGGCCAGGTGGGAAGCGGGGAGAGAAGGAGGTTTGGGGGAGACATTTTGGGGAGGGAGAATGCAGACACAGCATTGGGAGGATGCTCTGGATGACATGCTGGGCAAGCGGTCCCTTTGCATCCACCTTTCAGCTGCGGGAAGGAGGTGGCAGAGTGAGTCAAGGCAGTGCCTGCAGTGTTGGGCGGCACACGGGGGCTGCTAGAAATCCCCCTGCATCCAGCTTCCAGTGCCAGCCACCCTTCGGTGTGGATTTGGTGGCTGTGCTGCTCCAGGGAGAGGAGAGAGGGGAGAGCTCTGAAAACACAGCATGGGAATGCAGTTGTGGGGCAGGGGGGTATCACCGGACTCTGGTGTTGGGTGCTGACGGCATGAAGGAAGGGGAATGGGGCAGTGTACTGGGTCTGGTGGCAGCTCTGGGGATGCTTGGGGCTGGGGCAGGCTCCCCTCCCACTGGCCCTGGCTTGGCTGTTGTGCCGAGACTGGTGCACTGGCATGAGGTGGGACAGAGGATGCCTGCCCAGGGGTATGGAAATTGCATGCTCCCAACCTGGCACCGTGTGGTTTTCCCACTTGGCAGAAGAGATTTCTGGGGCATGGGGTTTTGAGGGGGCTCTTACTGAGTCTCTCTGGCTGCTCAAGGAACGTGCCTCAATTTCCCCTTCTTTGAAGCAGGCTGGCACCAACTCTTCCCTCTCTGAGCGGGCTGCCAGGTGAGTGCAGAGGGCTATGCTGAGTGCAAGGTATTGCGGGGGGAGGCATGGTGGGAAGCCAGGCCAGTGGGCAGGGTCATGGGGATGCTTAGTTCTGTGTGTGAGCACTCAGCACCCTTCCAGAAGGGCAGCAGTAGCCACTGGAGTTTGCCATGCAGCACTTGCCATGCTGTGGTGGACAGGGACGTCACAGGGAGCCATCAATGCCAGGAAATCTGAGAGGAAGGGGCAGATGGCTGGGCTATGCCCATGTCCTACAGCAGCAGCGCAGGAACACGAGCATGCTCTGAGCCCCAGCCCGGATGCCAAAGCCCCCCCATACCACCAGCAGGTTCTGGCCTCGCTCCTGACAGGCTGCACGTGGGGAAAGGCTGTCTCCCTGCCTGCCATGGCCGCTGCCCACATCCTGCCTGGCATCAGCAATAAGCCATGCAGGAGGTGATGCTGTGCAGTGTGCCAGGGGAGGCAGGTGGCGTGATGGATGGGCAGGCGGAAATGACATGTCTCAGTTAACAGCCCACGGAGCTGGGGGAGAGGGTGAGAGCTGGCAGGGCTGGAGCTGGAGGGGCCTGAGAGTGAGCTGTGTATGCCTCCCCCGCCACCTCAGTGTTTTCAGTGTTGGGGTTCAGTGTTTTTCCCGAGGATGCCTTTGCCCTGGTCCAGATGGGGAGGACCACACTTGCCAGCCTGGCTCCTTGTTGGATGGACTCCTTCCTTCCCCATGGAGATGAGGATTTTTGGATGAAATTGCTGCTGCCACCCAGGTCGGGCTGTCCCTGGCTCACAGCCATGCCATGGCAGATGTGCTGCCTGTCACTCCAGCCACAGCCCCAGAGTGTGTGCCATGGTAGGCACCTTCCTGAGCAATCTTGATACCCCTGTCACCCAGGTGGGGCTGGGGTAGGGGGAGGGAACCATTGCCTGCATCCCAGGGGCAGGTACCTAATGAACACAGTTAATAAGGGAGAGCTCAGTGCCAGGGTGGCAGCTCTTGAGACAACCGGTGGTGGGGGGTCAAGGCACACGGTCCTATTTTGGGTCATATGTGGTGGGTGGGGTGCTGGAGAGGGTCTATAGGAGCCTGCCATTTTTGGGGGCTGGGAAAGGTCAGAACCCCCACCCCACTGCCCATCCACACTGACTGGGGAGACCCTGGTCTCTGGTGGTGGAAGCAGGCAGCTTCTTCCACGCCAGGCTGTTGTCCAGCCCCTGGGACAGGAGTAGGTGAGGATCATTTTGGGATCTGCTGAATCCTTCTGATTGCTGCTCCCCAGTCCCAGAGCTTCTGTGCTCCAAATGCCCATGCCCCCATTCCCTCTTCAAGCCTCCACATCAATCACATCCCCCCACTCCACACCCCCAGCTCGGCTTTCTCCAGGCTGGAACTGTGGACACCCTGTGGGGTGCTTTGTGCTGGCATTGGTGTGGAGGCGGCAAGGTCATTGTGCTCAGTGACAAAAACAGCTGCCAGATGCAGGTGCCCCTGCTGGACTGAAAGGCTACAGGATGGATGGGGTCTTGTTGACGCCCCTTCTCCTCCTCCTCAATGCAGCTGGGGGCTGCCAGTTACCTGTACCAGGTTTTAGGTGTGCAAGGGCAGTGTGGGAGGGGTATGTGATGCTGCTTCCCGGCACTGGTCCCTTTAGGGCTGGGCCTGGAGAGAAGGCGAAAGGGAGAGAGGGGGCACTGGTTCTGGGGTGCACCAACACATTTAAGTTGCTGGGGGTAGTGGGTCACATCCTGCCCATGTGGCTGGGGTGTTCATTTCCCGGCACTGCATCAGCACAGGCTCTTCCAGCAGCTGAGTGGAGGCAGAGAGTGATCCAGCAGCGCTGTTTGGTTCAGCGAGCGACAGGTCCTGGGGTAATTGCACCAGAGCCAAGAGGTGGAGGCATCAAGGGGGGCACAGCGGGGTGCATGCCAGGGATCCAGGGTTGCCCGTGGCGTGGGCGCAATGTGCATCACCATGGTGGGCAGGGGCTACCATGCCTTGTCTGCTGTTTGAAAAGGGGGATCGTGTTCCTGAATTCCTGATCTTGAGATGCATCACAGCTGCTTGGTGGGGCTGAGGGACCCACCAGAATCCTCCCATGGGGCTCAGGGAGGTCAGTGGGGTTATTGGTACCCTGGGGAATGAGGGCTCCTTGTCCTTGCTGCAGGCATTGAGCATCCTGCAGGCTCAGGGTGCCCCAGGAATGGGGCAAGCTGTACCTGTGCATACTGCGGTGTTGGGCAGCCGTAGGGAGCCTGGTGAGGCAGTGCTGTAGAGCCAGGCTGTGGGCAAGGCTGCCCACTGAGGGCTAAATCTGGGCCAAAAGGTGAAGAAAGCAAGGTACAGCTGCTGGGGCCAGGCCTGGAAACCTTTCTCCTGCAGCAAGAGGATAGACCATGGCTCCTGGGCAGTGCATCCTCCAGACATTACTCTGGTGGGACACTGGATCATCTCTCATACAGAGAGAGCCTGGGAGAGCTGGGACTGTTCAGCCTGGAGAAGAGTCTGTAACCAAGGAGTCCCCAGTTTTTGAAAGGGAGGGTGCAGCAAAGAGGGAACCAGGGTCTTCTGGTGATGTCTGCCAATGGACAGAGATGATAAAATAGGAAATTGCACCTCAACGCAAGAAAACACTATCTGAGACCAAAGAGGCTGGGCTTGCTCTCATTAATCAGGACTCACCAAGCTGGTGCCTGGGGCATGAAGATAGCCCCAGTGTCACTAGCCGGATGTTTGTGATGTTTCTCAAGCACTGTGCCCTCTCCCCGCTCACTTTTTCCATTATGCGAATGTCGCTCTTGCCCATCAGCTCTTGCCCACCCCTGCTGGGCAGAGTGGGAGGGCACAAGGGGCAGGGGGGAACCAGCACGGGTCGGGCTGATGTGGGATGCCTGCCAGCAGGATGCTTGGGGACCGATGCGGCTGAAGATAGGGAAGCATGACCTCATTTCTAAAAAGCAGCTGCTGGATGATGAAGTGTAGGGGGGTTGCCTTTCTTCTGGGGGCTCCTTTCCTCATTCCTCTCCTGCTGTTAATTCTCTGTCCCCTTTCAATGACCTTGTGAGCACCATGTGATGGCTTGTCAGGACTGGTGCTGGAATCTCCTTTCAAGCATCCACCCAGCACGGGGAAGGGATATTGGGGTTGGTCCTGCAATGGCAGAAAGCGCCATCCTCTGGGAGCAGCTGAGCCTGTGGGGCCATAGCACCCGTCAGGCACCGAGCCCCCTGACTGCCCAGTCCCGGAAGAGCTCTGCTGTGTCGCAAAGCCTGATAAGGTTTCCAACTGACTTCAGCCTACGGGGTGCTCAGCAGCTGGTGGAGGCCCTGCAGCTGGGCTGTTTGAGGGCTGCCAGCTTTCCCCTGCTGTCCTGGTGCCTGCTGGCTCAGCTGGGAGATGAGCTCTGATACAACTGGACCCTGGCTTGTGCCCCGTGGGCTGCTGCATTTGGAGCAGGAGGGTGGCTGCCTGGAATGATGCTGGTGCAATGCAGGTTGGTGTGTTGACAGGTTATCCTCTTTCTCTTCTCCTCCTACCGGGTGAGGCATCGTGTGGTCACAGGGACAAGTATATCCCTTCAGGAGTGGCGTGGGGTGGCCAGCTGTGTGGGCAGACAGCGTGGTGCTCACCAGCCATATGTGCCGGCATTCCTGTGTAACAACCTTCCTGGCTCTTCTCCAGGTGCTCCTTCGCTGACCAAGCTGATCCCAGCAGGAGAACCCTCCTGCCCCAGCTGTGGTCAGACCTGGCTGCACAATGGGCTCTTCCCAGGAATGGCGGTGGCAGAGCTGGGAGAGTGGCAGAGCTGGGAGAGCAAAGCAGCATCCCGGGGCTCTGCTTTGGGGCTGAAGGAAAGGCTGGCATTTCGGGTTGTAGCCTGACCTGGAAGAATCCCTGCTGGAGGGTGTTGAGCTCCCCTGGGCTGCACTTCAAGCCCCCTGCTTGTGCTGAGCACACAGCCAGCCTGTGGCATGATGGCCTCTGGGAACCAGCCCAGTCCTGGCAGGCCACATGGCTGGCCATCCTCCCAGGGCCATTTTTAGCTGTGTCCCCTCCGAGGCTCTGCTGCCACTGCCACTTCAGTTGCATCTGAGCTGGAGGTGGTAGTATGTCTGCAGATGCTGTATGGTTTCATTCTTGCCTTTGCCCTCCTGCCCTGTGCCTCCAGGATCCCCCCAGTGCTGGTGCTGAATCCCCTGGGCTGGAGAGAGCAGGGAGGGACCTCGGGATGAGGCAGTGGAGTGCTGGCACAGAGCCCCACAGGGGAGCTGGCCTCTGGCTGGTTGCTGGGCAGGTTATATGTAGCTCTGGGTGTGCCACCTTGGTGGCTGAGATGGGGCCAGCACTGGCTTTGCTGAGGCTCCCTACAGTGCTTCCTGGGGCTCTCCAGACAGAAAAGCTGTGGCTGGGGTGAGTGGAGGGGCTTGGGTTTGTTTTGGGGTGTGGGTGGCACACTGTGCTTACAGCTGTGCAGTGACCAGTGCAGAGCTCCCAGCCCAGTGGCCAGGGGCTGCCAGTGTCCCTGAAACTCTCCAGGAAGAAGAGGCAGTCCCTGCAGGTGCTCAGCTCCAGCTCTTTCGAGCTCTAGGTTACCTAATAGCCATTTACTATAGGGGACTATGTTACTGTGGTGACCCTGGAGCCCTGGACAGGGCTTCGGGAAGCCAGCACAGCAGGGGTGATGCCATCCTGGCATGGCTTGTCTGCCCTTGCCATCCCCACCCCTTTCCTGTTTGCAAAGGGAAAACACTGGGCTCGCTCAGTAATGCTGCTGCAGTGTGGCTTCCCATTATGTGGCTGGGCCTGCTGCTGGCCTTGGCTCTCAGGTCTCCTCCTGTTCTTCATTCCAAAAGCAGGGGTCCAAAACCACGGAGCCATTTGGGAGCTGCTCCCTGCCCCAGCAGCTGGAGCAGGTGCTCCTGGCTGAGACCCATGGTCAAAAAATGAGGTAAGGTGGGTGGCTCGCCATGGTGAGATCCTGAAACAGCCCTCTGGCACCCCAGACTTGTGTGCCTGCCCAGGCAACATGGGACAGCTGGGTGCCAGGACTCATTTTGGAGAGGGAACCTGCCTTATTTTCCCCAGGGAGGGGGAAAACACGCTGGCACCAGTGGAGCCTGTACCACATGGCATCACACACCAGGGATGATGGAGCCTGGATGGGCAGCTGCTGACATGAGGAGTTGTGCAGCAACTCCTGCTGCGCATGGCAACGCAGAGGGCTTGGGCTTTGATGCCCAAACCAGCCCCCAAGGGCGTGGGGAGAGGTGTCCCCTGAGCTTCTCTGCACCAATTTTGCTGCCTCATGTTTGGATGCTAGGGATTAGTCTGCACTGGTGGAAAACTGAGGCGCACTCCCCCCAGCCACGATACTGGAAGTGTTGTAAAACTCCGATGGGTGTTGCGGTGAAGGTAGAGGACTCTGCCTTTCAGGGCAGCTGCATCCTGTCCCTGGAATGGCCAGGACTGTGACATCTTGGGGCTGGATGATGCCTTTTTGCTGCTGTCAGGAGCTGCTGCTGGGGGTGTTTCAGCTCTGACCTTTGCAGGATGGGTGCCACCTTCCTGGGCAGCTGTCCTTGCTGTATCCTGCCACCCATGTCGCCCTGGAGCCAGGCAGAGTGCCCATGCCCAGCTGGCTCCAGCCCCTGCTGTGATAGCCCTGAGGCACCATCATGGACCTGCCTCTTCTTCCTTCTCCTTGTCATCCTGTTCTCCTGCTCCCCCCTGTCACAGCTCCCCAAGCCACTCCTTGCTGTCACACACTGCCTGTCCTTTGCAGAAACAGCAATGACTGCAGCAAACACAGCACCTGTGCCTGATGAGTGCAGCCAGGTGTGGTGGATGTGGCGTTTGGGGCTGGATCCCACCTGGTTATGGCAGGACCCTGGCTTGTCCCCGCCTGGTGTGGGACAAGGACTGCTAAGGTGCATGGTTTGTGTGTGGATCTGGGGGTCACAGCTGGACCCTGCTGGAAGGACCCCTCTGCACTCTCACAGCTGAGAGGCCAGGGAAAGGACACAGTGTGTCCCGGGGTGCTGGCACTGGGGACAACTGGGCTGTTTGAACCTGCACGAACACTCGTAGGCATCGTGGTGATTGACCACAGCCAAACTCTGCACCAGTCTTGGGGAGTGATAAAGGCTTAAAACATCCTTCTTCAAACTCCAAGCTGGAAGAAAGCAGGGAACAACATGGTGGGTGCCCCAGGGAGGTTTGGGAGGGTTAGGCATTTGGGGAGTTGAGGCTCAGGGAGCACCCCAGGTGTGGTTTTGGCTTCTTTGTGACTTTGAAGGCTCCTGCTGCTCCTGGTGCATTGGCCATCTGGTTCAGAGCCATGGGGCAGTAGATTAAGGCTGAGACCTGGGGCTGGTGTGTTTGCAGGCTGGCAGGTGCCTGGATGCCACCTCTTGCAGCACATGTGTTGGCACGGGAGTGCAGAGCTGCAGGGCCATGGTTCTCTCGCTGTGCCCTCGTGCCCAGTGCTAATTTGCTGTTAAATGTGGCTTGTCATCATGTGCCTGGATTGGATACAACCACTGTGGCAACTAATTTCAGAGAAGCAGCTGAACGGGGCTGCCGGTGGTGTTTAAAGAAGATACAATCAAAGATGAGGCAGTGCCAGAGCATCTCTGCCGCCCCGCTCAGGCTCATAGCCATGTTGCGAACACTAATTAATTGAGTCTTGTAAACACCACTGCGAGGAGGGTAAATATTGGCAGGTGCTGTGTTTCGGGGAGGGCAGAGGACGGGCAGCCAGGTTGCAGTGATGTGCTGTGCTGCAGGGGATGCTCTGCCTGCTGCAGGCTACCCTCAGCCCCAGGTTGTCCCCTCCAGGGACTGTGGGGGCCAGGCAGAGCTGGCTGCTCCCTGGCTGTCTGCTCTCCAAACCAGCTGGGGCCACAGTGCCCAGGTAATGCCGCTTCCAAGATGCAGTCCTGGTATCTCTGGGGCACTGGTGTCCCCTCAAAGGAAGCTCTCCTGGCCCCAGTTCTGCCCTTGACTTCTAGGGAGCTGCAGCAGGGTGAGGATCTCCAGGCATTGCCCTGGGGATGGAGAGGAAGCATCAAGAGTGGAGGCTCTGCACTGCTGGAGACCTGCATCTTCCAGCCCTGCCATGCCCAGCAGCATCCTTCCAGATCACAGGGAGTGCCCAGTACTCAGGCGATGGTGGGCAGGGAACATAATTTGCCCTGATACATGCAGCAGAGAGTGAGCCCCAGAATGTCCAATCTGCTCCTGGGGACCCAGGGACTGGTATCACGGGGGAAAATGGTGGCTTTGGTGATCCTGGAGTCTACGGGAGCTCAGGACGCTGTGGTCTCTGCAGAAGAGCGTAAAGGAGGGGCTGTTGCTGAAGCAGACGAGCTCCTTCCAGAGGTGGAAGAGACGATACTTCAAGCTGCGGGGCAGGACACTCTATTATGCTAAGGATGCCAAGGTAGGCTGGGAGGTGCTTCCAGCATGCTCAGTCAGGGGGGACCCGAGCCTGCCAGCCCAGGAGGGGGCAGAGATCCCTGCCTGGTGGACTGGGACTCTGGTTTCTCCCTCGCAGTCCCTGATCTTTGACGAAGTGGACCTGTCTGATGCCAGTGTGGCCGAGACCAGCACCAAGAACATCAACAACAGTTTCACGGTGAGGGAGGTGTGGGGCTACCAACCGCACCCTGTGGAGACCTCGGCACCTTGTGGAGAGGCACTGCAGACCTCCCTCATCCCCCCAGAGCCATGGGGCATCCCACAGCATGGCCTCCTGCTGCTGGAGGTGGCACTGGTGTGCCAGAGATTGCTGGGGTCTGTGCTGGGTTCTGGCTGGCCTGGCGGTGGCCTTGCAAGAGAACGTGGGGATGGTGGCTGTTGCAGGTGATTACGCCATTCCGGAAGCTCATCTTATGTGCGGAGAACCGGAAGGAGATGGAGGACTGGATCACTGCCCTGAAATCTGTCCAGAAGTGGGAGATCCATGAGGTGATGTGGGCAGGGGGCTGCATGGATCCATATTTCCGTGTGGAGTGTGTTTCCCTTTGGGTGCCTTTGACTGCCAGACAAGAGCTGCTGTCCTTGGCGTAGTCCCACCAGGAGGACAGGAGTTGGGCTGGGGGGACTCAGGGGGCCAGGAGGGAGGGAGTGCCAGCTGAGGGTCCCAGGCACTGATGGGGCAGGGCTGTGCTTCCAGGCCACACAGTTCAACATGGAGCACTTCTCGGGCATGCACAACTGGTACGCCTGCTCCCACGCCCGCCCCACCTTCTGCAATGTGTGCCGTGAAGCTCTTCCAGGGGTCACCTCCCATGGCCTCTCCTGTGAAGGTCAGTGCCAGGGTCCTGCTGGGAGGTGGGCAGGGGCTGGGATCAGAGCAGGGCAGCCTCTCAAGGCTGGGCCAGAGCAGGTGTGGTGCAGGGTGATGCCCACTGCCTGCCATCCCCAGATGCAGAGGGGTTTGGGACCAGGGCTGTGCATGCTGTGGGGACCTTCCCTGCTCCTCATTGCTCCCCTCCGTGCAGTCTGCAAGTTCAAGGCACACAAGCGCTGTGCCGTCAGAGCCACAAACAACTGCAAGTGGACAACCCTGGCCTCCATCGGCATTGAAATCATCGAGGATGAGGATGGGGTAAGCAGGGGAGTCCCTGTCAGGGATCCTGGCATGACAGAGCCACCAGCAGAACTGGCCTCGCTGTGCCCAGATCAGGAAGCAGGAAGAAACCATAGCTGTCCCCTGCACTGTGTGGTCTCTGCGCTTGGCTCTGCAGGGACACAGCTTGGGGACACGTCCTCTGACACCCTGTATCAGGATCCCTTTTTGCTGTCCAAGCGAGGCCACCTCCAGACATTTTCTGGGGACATGTCTGCCCTGCCTCATGTGCTGATGGCTTCAAGGGGCCAGGCAGGCAGGGATGAGAGGACATGGGAGGGGTCCCTGACCTGCCTTGCCCTGCTGTGTGGCACCACCTCCATGATGCCTGGGAAAGAGGTGGCCTATGTCCCTGTCCCTCAAGCGTGCAGGATGCCATTGGTGGCTACCTTTCTCTGCAGGTGGCCATGCCCCATCAGTGGCTGGAGGGGAACTTGCCCGTCAGTGCACGCTGCGCTGTCTGTGACCGGACCTGTGGCAGTGTCCGGAGGCTGCAGGACTGGCGGTGTCTCTGGTGCAAGGCCATTGTAAGGATGTCTCCATCCCTGTCCCCATCCCTTTCCCAGCTTAGACAGCACTGTCCCTCCTGTGTGCATCTCTGGGAAAGCTGATGCTGGGGACTTTGGTGCTGCGTCCCCCAGCTTTGCTTATACAGGTGTCCCTGTGTTCCCAGGTTCACAGTGCCTGCAAGGAGCTCCTTGGCAAGAGGTGCCCCCTGGGCCAGTACAAAGTGTCCATCATCCCGCCAACTGCCTTGAACAGCATCGATTCCGATGGTGAGTCTTGGAGAGCACAGGGCTGGTCTGGCGGGGGGGACGGGCTGTTTGGGATAGGGCTCTGAGCTCCCTGAGCTCCTCTGGAGGCTTTGACTTGTGGCACTGTGCCTGTTTTGTGGGGCAGCAGGAACACTACTATCTGTAGGCTCCAGAGTCAACGCCCCTCCCTTGGTTGAAGGCGGCTTGTGGCCTTGCACTCTGCTCCAGGGCTCGGTGGTATTCTATGGGCTTTGGGGTGGCACTTCTCGCCCGCATGTGGCTTTAGTTGCTCCTGCCAGGCCACCTCTTGCAGTGGCTCAGGACACAGTCTCTCTGTGTTGGGATCAGTGGTGCCAGCCCTACACCCCTGAGGTGGGCTGCCCTCTGTTGCACCCCAATGGTTCAGCATCTCTCAAGGCAGGATGAAGCTCTTGCTTGGGTTATTTCCCAGTGTCTGAAGCTCAGCTGTTTTTTTGGTAGTGCAGAGCACAGCTTTGCCCTGGCACGGGACACTGCAGGGAAAAGCCATGTGGAGCGTGGGGGGACCCCCCCGGCTGTCTCCTTCTCTCCTTCTCCTGAGGGGCCCAGCTGGCCTCCGCTGAGCAAAATCTGTTCTTCTCCTCCGGATATTTCTTTCTTCGTTCTTTAATGCTTTTCACCACTCATCTCAGCCGGTGGCTCATTTGCCTCTCGTTATTCATTGGGATGCTGTCAGGGTAACCATCACGCAGCTGCTCCTCAGCCCCGGAGCCTTGGCTGCTGGTGGCTGATCCCTGGCAGCATCTCTGCCCTCTCCCTCTCCAGCAGCCCAGACATCCGTGGCTGCGACTGTTGCCCACCCGACTGGGAGCAGCTTAGCAACGCCTTAGTCCCCCGTTGTCCTGCCATGCTGTCCTGCTCCAGCATATGGGTACTGCTGGCAGCGAGCTTTTCCGCTGCAGCCCACGCTCTGACTCAGCAGCTCCCAGGGCTTTGTGTTACTGATCTGCTCTGCTCAGCTGGGCTGGGAGTAGAGATGAAGCGGTGGCCAGGCAAGGAGGGGGTGGGCTGTGGGGATGTTGCCCCCATGCTCCTGCTGTGGTGGGGGTGCTGCAGCTCCTGGTTACAGCCCACGGGGCTCTGAGGGCAATGGCTGTGGGGCTGGTACCAGTGGCAGTGACGGCTGATGCGGTCCCTGCTGCAGCATTGCTGGGTCTGCCAAGGGAAGGAGCCTGCAGACACCAGCCAGGAGTGGGGATGGCCAAGATGTGCCTGAGGCGGGTGCGGGCTCTGGGCCAGCTGTCAATCCTTCTCTGCCTTGGGCACATTTCTTTCTCCATCTCATTTCTTTAAAAGCACAGTGCTTTCTCTTCCCTCTGCCCCTCACCATCCCTCGGACATCCCCACCGCTGCCCCTCCTGCCCCAGCACCCCACAGATTGGGCTTGGCACAGATGGAGTGTCCACACTCTGCTCCCCTGAAGTGTCCGTGGGGACTGAGAGTCGGGGCTCACATGTTTGGGCTCACTGCAGGTTTCTGGAAAGCCACCTGCCCCTCGACCTGCTCCAGTCCTCTCCTGGCCTTTGTCAACTCCAAGAGCGGGGACAACCAGGGCGTCAAGTTTCTGCGCAAATTCAAGCAGTTCCTCAACCCAGCCCAAGTCTTTGACCTCATGAATGGGGGCCCACACCTGGGGTAAGCACCTGCCTGAGCACCCTGGAATTGCCTTGGTGGGATCCCGGTGGGCATCTGGCACAGCGCCCAGTCCCTCTCTCCTTGCCCCCCACCCAGGCTGCGCCTCTTCCAGAAGTTCTCCACCTTCAGAATCCTGGTGTGTGGTGGGGATGGCAGTGTGGGTTGGGTGCTCTCTGAGATTGATGCCCTTGGCCTCCACAAACAGGTGAGTGGGAGTGCCTGGCATTGCTAATGCAGGCTGGCACCATCCCCAGCGCTGGCATCCAGCCCAGCTGGGACCCCTCTGTGTGCCCCAGGTGCTGCCAAACAATGGGCACGGCAGGGTTGGGGGTGTCGCAGGTGCCTTTGGGGGCTGCTCTGAGCCACCCACTCTGTCTCTCTCCTGCAGTGTCAGCTGGGTGTCCTGCCACTGGGGACTGGCAATGACCTGGCACGGGTCCTGGGTTGGGGCAGCCTGTGTGACGATGATGCTCAGCTGCTGCAGATCCTGGAGAAGCTGGAAAGGGCCACCACCAAGATGCTGGACCGGTGAGCAGGGCACAGAATACATGCCTCTCTGTCCCCCCCTACCCTGGCATCTCTTGGGCAGCCTGTCCCAGTCCCTTGCCTGTCCCTGTGCTAGGGGGCCAGAAGATGGCAAGCAGCCATGGTTTCTCCTTGGCAGGTGGAGTGTGTTGACCTATGAGGCCCCCAAGCAGTCTCCCTCAGCCCAGAAGGAGGAGGAAAATGGGGACTCCAACATCCAGGTGGGAACTGTTGGCATTTGAGGGCTTGAGATGGGGAGGGCAGGCCGGAGGACAGGTTCCTATTCAACCTATTAGCCAATTCAGGGGCACACAGGGAGGGATGGCACAGGAAGAGGTCATGCTGGGGGTCCCTGGGGATTGGGGTACGAAGGGGCTGACAGTCAGCTGCATGCAATGAAATGAACCTGGCAGGTCTCAGCCTGGCATGTGCAGTTGGGAGCAGGCAGCAGGTGAGGTAGAGCTAGCCTGCCACCAGCCAGCTGTTTTGGACTCTTCTGTGTGCTTCCCTTCAGCCCCTTGCCTCAGTTTCCCTCCTGCTGTGACTGACTTCCCCTCTGCCCAGCAGTATGGGCATGGCTGCCCTCAGCGGTGGGGAGTGGGCTGAATAAGGGCTGGTCACCCCCAGTCCAAAGCTGGCTGGGCAAAGCTCCATCCCTGAGCGGGGCACATGGCAGGGTGGCAGGGCTCCAGCTGTCTCCACCTGTGCCCCCCAGGCCCAGATCTCCCATTACGCCGACTCTGTTGCTTTCCACCTGGCCAAGATCCTGGAGTCGGACAAACACTCAGTGGTGATCTCCTCTGCAAAGTAAGGAGGGGGCTGTCGATGGGGGTGCCAGAGCCCTCTTGCTGGGCTGGGGCATATCCTCAGGGGCACTGCACCCCTCTCAGCCAGGCTGTCCCAGGCTGGCAGCTGCCAGCTGTGCTGGTGCCTGGCAGATAATCCTGGCACTGCTCCTCTGGAGCAGCGGGTGTTATCCCAGCAGTCCCCCTGGCTGGCATCTGTGCCTCGCTGGCCATGCCCCTCTTGACTTCCGGCCACTTCCCTCGGCAGGTTCCTCTGTGGCACTGTCAATGACTTTGTGACCGAAGTTGGGCGGGCTTACAAGAGGGCAACAGAGAACAAGCAGGAGGCTGAGCTGATGGCACGGAAGGTGTGTTGCAGGGGAGCTGGAGGGCTGAATCAAGCTGGTGGCACAGCCCCTGAGCAGGGGAGGGGCTGCTCCATGGGCCTATGCCCTTGTTGTGCATGTATTGGGGTGTACCGTGCTTGGGGTGCCCAGGCATGGGGTGTCCAGGTGCTTGGGAGTATCCAGGCACTCATAGTGCCCAGGGAATTGCCCAGCACTGGTGGAGGGCAGCAGCTTGTGCCAGGTGCTGAGTGGGGTAGGTGTCCCACAGTGCGCCATGCTGAATGAGAAGCTGGACTCGCTGGTGCGGGAGCTGAATGAGGAGGCTCAGGCCATCATGGTCCCTGAAGAAATGGCACAGGCCACCCATGCTGATGTCAAGGACCAGGAGAAAGGTGGCAGCTTCCACCCCAGCCCCATGCCTCGCATCTTCAAATCCAAGGAGCAGCTCATGCTGCGGGCAAACAGCCTGAAGAAAGCCTTGCGGCAAATCATTGAGCAGACAGAGAAAGGTGAGGGGGTGGTGGGACCTGGCAGCTTCCCTGATGCTGCAGCAGCAGCCTGGCGGGGGCTGTGAAGCCACAGTGGGTTGGTGCTGGACCCGTGCCTTTGTTCTCCCCTGGGATCCTTGGGATGGCAGCAGTGGCCCCAACCTGGGTCCTTCCTGGCACGAGCCCACAGGGCTGACCTGAGGAGGGGCCACAGGGCTGCCCAGACTCCCTCTCATGCCCCTCTTTGGATCCAGCTGTGGATGAGCAGAACAAGCAGACACAAGCCTACCAGGGCAGTGTGGGCCCCAGCAAGGACAGCTCAGAGGAGCTCAACAAGGAGGAGGAGAAGCTCAGTAAGATGCCAGCAGGGCACATGGCTGTTTGTGGGGGCATGGGCGTGAGCTGTGGGATGGGCTCAGGGTGAGAACCCATGTGGCAGCTACCTCCCTGTCCACCCTGGCCAGGCTCCCGGCGGGTGACGGTGACCTCTGCATCTTCCTCCATCATCCTAGACCGGCCAGACACCTTTGGCAGCTTGCAATTCCCTGAAGACCCCAGCACCCTGTGAGTCAAGTGTTCTGCCTGCCCCGGGGACCCTGGCTCACTCTTGTTGCCCAACACAGAGCAGGAGCAGAGCTGGTACCACACTGCCCCTTTGAGGAGGCTGCTGCGGCAGCCTCTGCCCACCAGTGTGGCATCCCTAGTACCAGGCCCTCCCTGGCCCGTGCTGGGGGAGCCTGCCTGTGTGGGATTTCCGGCTGATGCTTGGAGCCTGGGGCTTCCGCCTGCCCAGTGCAGGCAGGTCCTGGCTGTGCCACGGGTGTCCTGCCGTGGCAGCTGAGGGAAATGCAGCCATCCCTGCTAGCTTTGGTCAGGCTTCCTAGTGCCAGCCGTTCTGCTCCAGTGGGTGTTACACCCTATCCTCTGGTGCCAACCCAGAGTCACTGATGTGCAGCTACTACTCAACCTGCTTTCCCTGTTTGCTGCTTTCAGCCACTTCTCGGAGAAATGTGTCATGAATAACTACTTTGGCATCGGCCTGGATGCGAAGATCTCCCTGGAGTTCAACAACAAACGCGATGAGCACCCCAAGAAGTGCAGGTTGGCTGGAACCCCCCAGGTTTCCCCCAGGAAAAACATGTAGCCCTGGCTCTCCAGTGTCTGCACCAGGAGGGACCATCAAGATGCTGAGAGCCAAGGAGGGTGACTTGGTGCTACTGTGCTGGGGATCCTTCCTGCAGCAGATTTTGTACCTGCACCCAGTGCTGGGATGAGCACCCCTTGGCGGCAGGCTGCAAACACCCCAGAAGGGGTGAAGACATGAGGGCCTGGTGGGAGTTACTTGCTCTGCACCTGGATAGAGGGACATTGCCATGCTGGCATGGAAGGGTTGAAATCTGGGTGCAACATGCTGCACCTTGGCTTTCCTGGGAGGCAGCAGGAACTGGGGAAATGAAGGTGGGGCCAGCAGTCCAGGACTGTTCAGCCCAGTGCCCTGGGAAGGGTGTGGAGCCTGTGACAGGCAGTGGGGAGCCCACAGCCCCTCATCTGTTCCACTTTGCCCCACAGCAGCCGGACCAAGAACATGATGTGGTATGGGGTGCTAGGCACGAAGGAGCTTCTGCAGCGCACCTACAAGAACCTGGAGCAGCGGGTACAACTGGAGGTACAGGGCTGGGAGAACAGGGACAGGGTGGGAGGGGCAGTATTACAGCAGCTCCCTAGGCTCAGCCCTCTCTTGCAGTGTGATGGGGTGCCCATCTCGCTGCCCAGCCTGCAGGGCATTGCTGTCCTCAACATCCCCAGCTATGCCGGTGGCATCAACTTCTGGGGAGGCACGAAGGAGGACAATGTGAGTGTCAGTACCATGAGATGAGTTGGGTGGCATGATGTCCTTTCCCCAGTCCTAAGAAACCCTAGGGCTGGGGTGTCCCTGCCTTGGGCACACATTGGGGAAAAGCTGGGTCCCAAAATGAGCCCATTTTGGAAGTCTCATGTATAGTGGTCCTCTACAGAACTTTGGGGCTCCATCCTTTGATGACAAGAAGCTGGAGGTGGTGGCAGTCTTTGGCAGCATCCAGATGGCCGTGTCACGGGTCATCAACCTCCAGCACCATCGCATCGCACAGGTAGTGACAAGGCACCCTGCAGGACCACAAGTGGTGCCAGAAAGCTTTTGGGGCAGCAGTGGAGCCTGAGGCAGTGTGGCTGTGCTTGGCTTGGCAGCCATTGATGCCACCCCTGGGCTGTCTGCCCCACAGTGCCGCGTGGTGAAGATTACCATCCGGGGGGACGAGGGTGTCCCAGTGCAGGTGGATGGAGAGGCCTGGATCCAGCCACCTGGCATCATCAAAATCCAGCACAAGAACAGAGCCCAGATGCTGACAAGGGACCGGGTGAGCTTGGGGTCTTCAGCAGGACCATGCTGGGACATGGGGAGGTGTGACCATCTCAGAGGGGCCATGTCTGTCCCCCACAGGCATTTGAAAGCACCCTCAAGTCTTGGGAGGACAAGCAAAAAGGGGAGAGCTACCGAGCAGCCACACGGCCACGGCTCAGCTCCCAGCAGTCCATGGAGTACCTGACCGAGGAGGAGAGCAGCCTCTTGCAGCAGGTCTCACAGGTCGCTGAGACCCTCATTGCCAGGTCAGACTGTGGGAAGGGGAATGTGGTGGGCACAGGGAAGGGAGAGCCGTGCTGTGGCCATGCAAAGGTGCCTGCCCAGCCCAGGGGAGCCCTGACCTACAGTCCCTGTCACCTGCAGGATCCATGACGCAGCCAAGGCTCACAAAGCCGTGGAGCAGGAGCTGGCGCATGCAGTCAATGCCAGCTCCCTGGCACTGAGTGAAGCCCTCTCCCACAAAGCTGCTGGCACCTCAGAGGTGAGCTAGGGCTGGGAGTGTAAGGCAGCCTTTACCCAGGCCCCCTGGGGCCCTGCCGCTCAAGGGGTTACGCCTCTGTGCCCCAGTTTCTCAGCAGGAATGTGGCTGTGGAGGTCGTGCTGAGCATCAAGGAGCTGTGGGCTGAGACCAGGGCATTCCTGGAAGGGAAGGCGGTGAGTGGGGGGCTGGAGAGCACCCAAAGCCCCCCAAGGCTGGTACATCTGGGGGTGGCAGCAGGGTTGGGTATGATCCCTGTCCCCCACAGCTGGACTCGCCGCAGGAGGAGGAGGCGCTTCACGGCCCCCTGAGTGTGCTGGGCCAGGAGTTGCAGCGGCTGCTGGACATCCACTGGCTGGGCCCTATTGCCCACCCTGCTGAGGAGGTGGGTGCACAGGGACTGGGGTGTGGCATAGCCCACTGTCTGGCCTCAGGGAGCTGTAGCACCCCACCAAGCCCAGCTTCTCACAGGAAGGTGCCGGCAGTGCCAACAAGGGCAGCTTTAAGCTTCGTCTCAACATCCCCAAGCCCAGGAAGGAGAAGGACAAGCTGCAGAAGCAGAAGACCAACAGTGCACTCCCAGGTAAAGTGAGCAGTGTGCCAGGGAGAGACAGGTGGTGCAGTCCGTCCTAGAAAGGACCCCCCTGTGCTGACCTATCCCTCAGTCTCCTGTACTGGGCATGCTGGGGAAGGATCCTCAGGAAGGGGGAACAGGGCATCACCTGGCTGCCTGGGGGTGTCACCTTTGTCACCAAGAGCCCCTTACAGCTTACTTTTTCTGATATCAGACGCGCAGAGCTCCCCAACCCCATAACTCCTCGGCAAGGGGGAGAAGGGGGCTGTGGTACAGCTCAGCTTTTTGGGTAAGTCCCTTGTCTACGACTGGGGGTCTGGTTGAGGGGGAGGAGCTCAGGTATTCCGTAAGTAAGCCAAGGAGAGGAGAGACCTCTGCAGCCTGAGCAGGCTTTGGCCTCTGGCCCTGCTGGAGCCAGGGGTGGGAGGGGGGATGCTGGCTGCTGACCACAGGCTGCCATCACTGCTGCCTGCCCTGCTGCATCCCACTGCCTCCACAGGCCCCAGCAGTCCACCACTGTGATTTTCTTCCCTGCTAGCAGACAAGTGGGGCTCCGAGGAGGTGGCAGCTTGGCTGGAAGCACTCGGTTTAGGGGAATACAGAGACATTTTCGTTCGGCATGACATCCAGGGCTCAGAGTTGATTTTGCTGGAGAGGAGAGACCTGAAGGTACAACCCCCTTGTGCCTCCTGAGGGACCCCCAGCCCCAGGGAGCATGGTGTCCTCCATCCCTCCCTCCTCTCCCTATCCCTCCTGGTGGCAGGTTGGCCCTACACCTGGGTCCACAGGGTTGAGGTTGTGCCGCTTGTGCACAGGGGCTGGTAGGCAGGGGAGGGGGGGTGGCCTTGGTCCTCCAGCTTGCAAGGCTCCATACACCTGTCCAAAGCAGTATCAACAGCACCCTACCCTCACCTGCATTCAAGCATGGGGATGTGCTTGCAAGAGGACAGAGGGCTTCAAGCAAGCACTATGCTCCAGCAAGGAAGAGCATGGGGAGCTGGGCTGTGCCTCATCCTCCACCCTGTGGCTTGTCCACTAGCAGGAGCCTAGGGCTGGCCCTTGCAAGTGCATCACCTCCTCTGTCTTTCCTGCAGGACCTGGGGATCACCAAAGTGGGCCACATGAAGAGGATCCTACAGGCCATTAAGGAGCTCAGCAACCTGTCCTAGGCTGACAGCAGGGAAGCAGCCCAGCCCAGGTGCTGGGTGGGTGCTGCCCCCAAGGAACAGGGTTTGGGTAGGGGAACAGGTCCCTGCCCCATATGTATGGAGCCCTTCCCCCTCCCGCTTGCCTCGCTTTATCTGTCTGTCCCCAGTGTCCCTGGAGCCACTGCTTCTCCCCCAGTCTGTGGGACTGGAGACACTGAAGCAGAGGTCTAACCCCATAGGTGATGTGGTCTGATGACTGGTCTAGCCCTGTCAGGGTCACTATCGGAGCAGGGGCCACCCTCTGTGTGCTCAAGCTGGAGCCAAAGCAAAGTTTCCCCTTCCCCACGTGGGTATTTAAGCTGTGTAAATATTTGGCGAGAAGATACTCATTGCTGCTGCTCGCATAGTGTCATTACTAAGGGGAAGGTGAGGGGTGGGGGGGAGGGAACTGGCAATACCTTTCCAGCCTTCACACCTGAGCTTCCTGCTCCCCATCATGCAACCCATCACCTTGCTCTCACCCTCTGTCTCATCACAGCAAGGGGAAGTACAGTGCTGGGGCTCAGAGTCTGCAGTGCCAGCATGTATGACAAACACATTTTATTAACAGTTACACATGACTTTTTTCCCCCCCCTTCCTCAGTTAAAATTACTATTACTTATGTACATGGTACCACCCTGCTTGAGGGCACCCCGTTATTTACAGGCTTATTTACAGAGTAGGGCTAGCAGCTAGTGAGTGCCTCCTCGAGCTTGAGCATGTCCATGGGGGTGACTTTGGCAACCTCAAAGAAGACCCTGGAAGGAACACGTTTGGCTTAGAGCTCAACCACAGCCCTGACGCCCATCCTCCAGTGCTCCCAGATCCCTACAGAACCCCAGGGTGCATGCTGGTGGTGTCACCCCTTGCGGCGGGGACAGGCCTGAGACAGAGCCCCATGACACTCACCTGTGCGAGTACTTGCTGCGCACAGCATTCAGCTTGTCGTGGGGCTGGTATGTGAGGAGGAAATTCAGCCTCTTCACCAGGGGGTGCAGGTCCTGGGCACTGTACCCACTGTAGTACTCCAGTGTAGGGGTCTGCAAGGGGACAGCGGGGCTAAGCTGCGTCCTCTCAATGACAGGACGGCCATCGTCTTCCCTGTCCAGCATCCAAATCTGACCATAGCCCTAGAGCATCACCCCACTCACTGGTCTGTTGCCTCCCACACCACTGCTGTGCCTCCCAGGGTGCCTCGGTGGGAACAGGGAATTAGGCAGGTACTCACCCAGCCCCCAAGGTTCTTCATGGTAAGTGCCAGCAGCAGGCAGCTGGCAGCCAGCTTCGAGGGGCTCTCGCGGGCATAGTCGTACTCCTGCAGGGTCATCTCGCAGAGGAAGCGGGCCAGCGTCAGTGTCTCCATGGTGGCATGGGCACACTACAGCCAATGGGCAGGGAAAGGCTCAGACTTTTGAGCAATGCTGCTCCCCTTCCCAGCCTTTTTGGGATCTAGAATGCTGCCTCTGGGGCACAGGACAGCGATCCCACACACCCAGCCTATCACAAACCACCACTCTCACCCCTCAACCCTCTTGAGGGGACCTGGACAAAGTTTTCTTGCTGCCAGCTGGGAGCCTGAAGCCCCAGCAATGCAAGTCACCATGCCATGGAGCCAACAGAAGAGGTGCCTGGCGACACCTGGACACCAGCCCAGCCTCCGAATGCACTCACCTTGGCAAAGCGCCGCAGGAAGCGGTAGGGGATGGGGATGTTGATGTCGAACTTGAGGGTGCTGAGGATGCTCATCTCCATAGCAATAAGCTCCTCCCGCTTGTAGGCATCATCGCAGATATAGAGGAAGTCATCCACACATGGTGGGCATCGCTCCTGCAGGAGCACAACCGCTCAGCACCCCAGTGGGGGTTCATCCTGGCCCTACTCAGGAGATCCTACCCATCCCACAGGCCCTGTAAGTGTTCATGTGCTGCCGGACTCAGCAAGGACTGTTAACACCACCCCGTGGGACTTGCGTGATGTCTGCACTCCTCCAGCCCTTGGCTTGAACTCCATGCCTGCATGAGGTGAACTAAGGTCTCCTGCTGGTCTCCGCAGAGCAGAGAAAAGCTGGCTCTCCAGTGACACTAGGAGACAGGATTCAGCCCACCATGACTGCATTCGCAGCCCTTGGGACAGGCAGGAGGAACATGACAGACATGCCACCTCAGCAGCTCTCAGAGCAGTGGCCTGGCCTTCTCAAAAACCCCACAGGGACAAGAGAGGCACAGCCCCTCTGGCCCTGCACCCCAGGACAGCACACGAAGAGTCACCTCAAATTTGGAGGCAATGAGGATGGCAGTGGAGCCGATGAGCTGCAGCTTCTCCCTCATGCTCACCACCTCCACCAGGTAGTGGTCCACCAGCTTCACAGCCAGGTACAGTGTTTCATGATTCAGCTCAAAGTTCTCCTGCAAGAATGAGAGCGGGGGTCAGAATAGAGTGTCAGACAGAAGTTAGGCCTGCCCAGCCCCACCCAGCTCTCACAGAGACCAGGGGTGCCAATGGGCCAGGCTCAGAGGGAGGGATGTAGGCTCATCCCTAGCCCACACAGGGGGAGGATCAGCTCTGCACTGGGAATGCTTGCAGGAGCCTCTGCCAGCACACTGAGGTCACACGTGCCAAAGGCAGCATGAGGGGCTGCTCTGCAGAAAGCTGTGTCCTCTCACCTGCACCTCCACCATCCAGTCCACAAGGATAGCACGCATGTCCCCACTGATGTCTGTCTGCTTCTCCATGTAGTCAGGAAGCATGAATTTTTCCTGCCAAAGAGCCAGCTGTCAGGGACAGGGCAGACATCCCCACTCTCAAAACAAGCCCCTTTCCACCCTGTGCAGGCCCCTGCCAGGTGGTCAGAGCCTCTGGGCAGTCAGTGGCCCTGCCTGCAGTCACTCCTTCCCCAGACAGGACTGTCACCCCCTGGACAGGCATCACGCACCTCTCTTTCCCGCATGTATTCAAAGATCTCCTTGGCATACTCTGCATTGGCATAGGGGTCACCCAGCTGCTCCTTGTCAATGTCCTCCACTGCTGGTACCTGCTGGCAAGGAAGAGGCATCAATAAGGGGGAGGCCCTGTGGGTGCCGGTCACCCTGTTGGGGCAAGGCTGCTGCCCCTCTACACCCCCCTTTTCCTACCTGCCCTCATCACCCTGCAGTCCCTGTCCCACTCTTTCCCAGGGGAGGATTCTTAAAGGAAGATGGTGGTGTGCTTTACCCCCCTCCCCAGCTTTCCATCACACTGGCCAAAGTCTCTCCAAAGTCCAGAGCACTGCCTGGTGCCCCAATACCAGCAGTGGCAGCCACAGACCAGTGCTGTGATGGGCCTGGGGCAATGCTGCAGCCCAGGGTCCCTACCCTCTCCTCAGGAGGCTTCAGTTCCTGCACAGACACGGGCTTCTCTGGCACAGGATTCACTTTGGGCTCTGCAGGGGCTGTTGGGGGAGTTTTCTTCATTGACCTGGGAAGGACAAGAGCATAAATCATTGCTGGGAGAAGGCCAAATTTCTTGGCTGAAAGGGGCCTTCCAGACTCTTGCTGCTTCAGGAAGGGGCCAAACGACACCTAAAATATACCCATAGACTCTTAGAATCACTGAGGTTGGAAAAGACCATTAAAGATATTGAGGACAACAGTTCCCCCAGCACTGCCATGCCTACCACCAAACCATGTCCCCAAGAGCCACATCCACATGACTTTTAAATCCTTCCATGGAAGGTCACTCTACAACTGTCCTGGGCAGCCTGTGCCAGGGCTGGACAGCCCTTTTGGGGAAGTTTTTCCTAATATCCAATGTAATCCTCCCCTGGATGCTGTTTATAGTAGATATACTATTCCTCCCCTGCATCTGGCAGAGTCTCCATCACCCAAGGGAAGCCCCCACTACTTGTCCCCGTGGGACAAGTTTGCAGCAAACCCCTGTCCCCAGCTACTCACTTTTTTAGGTTGATCTCATTGTTCTTGGCCACCCCCAAGGCATTATGTGCCTTCTGTGCCTTGGGTGGAGCAACTTTCACAGCCTCCTTCTTCCCTGCCACCACCTGGTTCTTGTGAGCCTGTTTGGGTCAGAACAAGGGGATACAGGGGCTGCATAGTGGAAAGCAAGATATGCCCCACAGAGAGATCTCTCCTCTTCCTAATGGGCTTGGGGCACGCCCCCCCCCACCATGAGGGGCTCACAGTGGGCACCAGAGCTCCCACCCTCACAGAAGCACTCACATTGGTGATGTCCCCGAATGCTGATCTCTTCTTGGGCCCACCCTGGGGTGAGGACGAAGACCTCTTGGCATGACAGCTCTCCTCCTGCAAGAGAGGCTGTTAGAAGATGGTGGTCAGCTGCCCCACAGGAGCCCCCCTCATCGCCTGGCTCGGTGCTCACCTTCTCGGGGTCGACATTCTCTGCAGCAGGGCCTACCTTGCCTGCTCGGGACTGCTTGGTGGTCAGCATCTTGGCATTGCGTGGCAACGGCATCCTTTCCCTTGGTCTCTGCGAGCAAGCTGGGGGCAAAGCAGGATGTGATGGGGGCTGCTGCCAGTCTGCCTCCAGGGACACCCTCCCAGCTTGGGGCAGAACAGGGGGGCATTTGTCCCTCCTGGGGTTAGCACAGCAGGACTGACCCTTTCCCTGAGCATGGCAGGCAGGTCGTGCCCCAAGACAAGCCCAGGCAAGGGACAAGTCTGGCTAGGGGTGCTCCCAGGGAGGAAGGGATATGGACCCCAAAGACCGCCACCAAAAGCACTCTGGTGGGCGAGGTGGGAGGGAGGACAGGCAACTCCCAGATTCCTGCATCCCAGAGAAGGATACAAGGGCTTGCACTTCCTCGGAGATCCCCACTCCCCTACAACCATCAGGGTCCCCTGGTGGAGTCGGGAGTCCTAAAGTTCCCCTCTCCCCTGCACCCCCCCGGAGTTCCCTAGGGGAGCCGGGGATCTTGGAGGCGCCCACTCCCTTGCACCCTCCAGTGTCCCCACGCCTGCCACCGCCTAGGGGTCCCAGCGCTACCCACTCCACCGCAGCCCCCGGAGACCCCACTCACCCATCCCCAGGGCGTCCCCCCCAATCACCCATGCCCGGTTCCCCCATTCACCCATGCCCGGGGTGTCCCCTCCCCACTCACCCATGCTCGGTCCGCTGTCCCCGCACCTCCGGCCCCGGCGCTTTTGAAAGTAGCAGTTCGGTAGCGGCCGGCCAGCACTGGCCGAGCCTCGCCCAATCAGAGTGCGAGGCGGTGCCAGGCGGTGACCAATCGGCGGGCGCAGAGGGATGCAGTTGCTAAGGGGCAGGGCGGCAGGGTTTAAAATTCAACGCCGGCGGCCAATGGAAGGGCGGGCATGCGGCAGGGGCGGGCGAGCGCCGGACCTAGCGGGCAGTGATTGGTGGGCGTGGGTGCCGTTTAAATCCGTTCCGCGGGGCCCGGCGGGGCTGGCGTGGTGGCGGGGCCTTAGGGTGGGGGGCACCGGCGTCGCGGCCCGGCCCTGGCCTTGCTGTTCTTCGGGGCGGGTGGAGCGGCTCTGGGGAACACTGGGTCCGCTGCCTTCGCCCGCAGCCGAGGCTGTGAGTCCCAGACCTCGGGGCTGCCCTTTCCCATCGGGTTGGGGAACCCTGGTTTGGGGGACAGGGTGTGCTGGTCGTGCACCTTCCTTGACCCGCTGTCGGGACCAGAGGATTCGGATCGCTTGGAGAATCAGAACGGTTTGGGTGGGAAGGGACCTTAAGCTCATCCCGTTCCACTCCCTGCCGTGGGGAGGAACACCATCCACTATCCCAGGTTGCTCCAAGCCCCGTCCAACCTGCCTTGGACACTGCCAGGGATGGGGCAGCCACAGCTTCTCTGGGCAACATGTGCCAGGGCCTCATCACCCGCACAGGGAAGGTCTTTTTCTAATATCTAGTCTAACCCTCCTTTCACTATCTGAGGTACCACAGGAGCAGTGTTCATGTGGTGTCGTACAGGCATGACTGACCAAGTTCAGGGTGAGGCTCACTGGGACTGCCCTGTCATCCACAGCGACCAGGACAGGGTCAAAGTTACCAAGGCACATGTCACAGTCACTGTACTATGGGGTTATATGCAATACCAGCTAGCTTGCCAAACATCTGCTGAGGGTAAGAGCACTCTGTGTGCATCAAGGACCAACCTTGAGGGCATTGCAGTTCTTGAGGAGACCCCTGCCATGCAGTCAGGCTCACTCAGGCTGTCAGTTGGCTTGTAGTCAATTTCCATGTGCCAGGAAAAGAATGCATGAGAGTCCTCACACCCACAGCTTGCTTTGTTCCTCGATAAACTAGTCTTGGAAAAGCCACTCACTTTTCATGTGTCAGACACATGATCCATGTTCATATACTTAATACTCCCTGTATCACTCTGCTCCTTTGTGAGCTTCCAGCACCGTCCTTTGCTCTCATGCCATCACCATGCAGTGGTCCCGTGCCCTCAGCAACTCTTGGGGGCTTTTCAGAGCCACTGAGCTCTGGCTCAAGTGAAGCCCCCTGAAGTAAACTCAGCAGAGCTCAGCACTGCAGCAGAGGAGAGCTTCCCCCAGCCACCAGAGCCCCGGAAAAACCTTTCAAATTCCTAAATTTAACCCAAGAAAATCCTTTCAGATAATCTCACACTCATAAACTGCTGTTGCAGGTGGAGCTGATGAACCCCTGGCCCGGGAAACACAGCAGTGCCAGCATCTGAGGGGATTTAAGCCTGTTGCCCAAGGGCCATGTGGGCAGGATCAGGCACATGGCTTGGGCTGCATGCAGGCAACTCTGCCACATCTCCAGCAGAAAGACCTGGGTCATGGACAGCCAGGAGCAGAATTCTGCTCACAGGTCCAGTGGAGGTTTAAACCTGGGTCCCACAGATCTTGGGTCCCTTCAGTCCCCAAAACTGGTCAGGGCTGCTTCAGCTCCAGCCCGTCTTGTTTGCTCCTTGGCCACTTGTCCTCTCCAGCCCCAGCTCCCCCAGTGTCACTGCTTCTGTCCCTGGCCTGGAGGCTCCCTGAGGCTTGCTTGCTATTAGGTTGGGATCCTGTGGGACCCAGGTGCCTGCCTTTCCCCGTGCATGTTAAGGCAGGGCTTAGCCCAGCCAAAAAATACAAGTTGGGTGCATACTAGCCAGGCAGAGCCAGGACACATCCCACTGCCAATGGAAACCTGGTTATCCTGTGGGGTAAGATCCTCAGCCAAAACTCCCATCCAAGTCTGCCCACGGCACTGTGGAGTCTGGGATGAGCTGCCTGCTTTGGGACAGGTTCATGTCTGCCTGTCCTGCCCAGGCTTGGCACTGGGAAGCTGGCTTTTCCGGTTTCCAAAGCACTGCCATGCTGGTGCTCCTGGTGGGGCTCTTGAGAATCCCAGCCCTGCTGCAGGGGTGCAACTCACACCACACAAGCTGAAGTCACCCCTGGATGTGGGGGATGTGGGATAAAAGATGAGGAGAGCAAGAAGTGCAAGGTGAAGCCATGGGTGTGCAGCAGGAGCTGTGCCAGCTGTCCAAGCATTGAGGCAAAACTGTGGTCTCAGTCCTGCCCACAATCTAAGGATGCTGGGGGCCAGTTGGAGGTGAGAGCTCCGCAAGCTCTCCTTGGGCTCTGATATTGCCTCAGCAAACCCCCAAATCGGGTAGAATGCAGGTCCTTGGCTCTTCCCACTAGACTCTGCTGTGTGCTAGCTCAAGAGCATCTCTGCCTGGTCTGTCCCTATCGTGAGGAGAGCTGGGTTTCTGCTTCCATCCAGCCTCTTTCCACAGCACTAAAAAAGCCTGTGCTGCCTTTTCGAGCTGGAGCAGACCCCAGCCCCAGCCTGGCTTCCTGGCACTGCAGGATGGCCCAGAAGCCCCTCTGCATGGTATCTGGGGACCTTTGCTCCACAATTGCTTACCAGTCAGGAAGCCCCAGGGTCAAGAAGAGCAGCAAGGACAGGGAAGCATCATTCCTCAGACCCAGATGGACTGCTTTTCCCCATTTCCCTTCCCCAGGCTAAAACCTTATTCTTTCCTGTGGTAAAACAGGCCCAACTTGTTGCTTCCCATGGCCCAGTGCCAGAAGCACTGGTGGAAGGCAAGGTACTTCTCTGCACAGGGAGGGCTGAACTTTGCCTCTTCCTTTTTCCCTTTTTCATTACTAATGGCCAAGGTCAGGGAGAGATGTTGTGCCCAAGAGCTGTTGGATTTATTTACTGGAAAAAAACACAGCAAGTTAAAACTTGGGGCTCTGCTGCCACTGGGGAAAGTACAAAGGAAAGCACAGAGCAAAACAGCGTGGCAGAGCTCCTGAATGGAGGGCGAGAGCCAGTGTCATGCTGAGCTGCCAGTGGCCCCAGCCTGGGGAGTAGCTCTCTTGGCACAGCAGGGCTGCATGGCATGCACTGTGGTGGGGCTGTGCTGGTGATGCCTGCTGTGCTTGCACACCCACTCCACCTGTGTTTCCCTGTGTCCTGGCCATTCCTGCCTCTCTGCTGCTGGCACAGTGCCCAAGTGCAGGGTGTGTTTGCAGCACCAGGAGTGGAAGCCAGTACCCAAGGAGAAATAGGAGCAAACAGCCTCGAAGGGCTCAGGGTAGGCTTGGCACAGCTCATGAGGGTTCAACTCTAGAGCCAGATGATGTGAGCTGAGAACAGGGAGGTTAGGTTAGGGTTAGTGGCGTGTCTGTGGCAAAGGAGCCAGTGGCCCACAGAGCCATTACGCAGCCCCTCATCACACCCCGGGACTGCATGTCACCCCCAGGCTAGAGGTTTCCATGCTGGTGGAGCAGTGAGTTGATGGACACACTGGAGCTGCCATGACCCTGCTGCCTCTCGGGATGTCCAGGCACCCCAAGGAGCCCAAACTCTTGTGTCTGTCTGATATAGGATTCCACTGAGCCTGCACCCCTCTGCTGCTCTCCAGCCATTTTCTTCCAGTTCTTATTTGGTGGCCGATTTGATCTTGTGTATGGCGTATGGGCTTGACTCCCTGGGCATCCAGATCTCCTCCCCGCTGTGGCCCTGGTGCTCCACTGCTCCCTCCATAGCTGCTGTCAGCTCTGGGCCGAAGATGCTGTCAGTGGCCCGGTAGGTGCGGGTGAGGCGGCGGAAGGAGGAGTCTGAGGAGCTGTCATCAGGGACGTCTTCATCCTGCTCATCCCGCAGCTTGGTCCTGCCCAGCTCCGAGCCGCTCCCCCGCTCTGGGTCTTTGAGAACCTCCCCCATCTCCTGGAGGAAGGTCGTTTTGGGGCTGATGATGCACAGCAGCAACATGAGGCCTCCTGAGACTCCGCAAAGAAAGTAGAGGGCAACTTTCTCTGGGACACCTGAGGGGAAAAGAAAAGAAAGACACCAAGGTACAAACTGCTCTGCAGCCTGTGGGGTATCGGTGCCTGCAAAACGCCTCTGCCAGGCGTATGGGAATAAGAGGAGGGGAGCAGGGATGCCCTCACCACCCAGGCTGCAGAGGCAGGACAGACCCTGCCCAACTGACCATGGAAGTGTCACCTAGAGCCTCATCAGCACCCACCAGTCCTGAAATGTGCCTTTCCCCAAAGGAAACCTCCATTGGGATGCGGGGGAGGCAGAGCAGGGGAAAGAATAATCCCTTGGGGGATTAAATGAGTAATTTCCTCTGGCAAGGGAAATTTTTGCCTGCAGAGAGGTGGTTTCCATCAGTACCTGCAGACAGGGCAGGAAGGAAAAGACCCAGGGCAGGAAGGAAAAGGGTAATCTGGCCCGTTGGAAAAGGAAGGCCCACAGGCAGGACTGTAGCCACACCATGACTCTTGATACTGTGGGACTTTGGGGCTTGTTCAACCTCTGAGCTCCTGCCCTACCTGTCCACCCCAAACCCAGCATGGGCCCTACTCCCTCGTGTGCCTGTTGACCCTGTGGGAGAGGTCTGGGATCTGGCTGCCTCTGAGATGAGCCCTGGGTTGAGCTGGGGCCATCCGGGACCTCAGCCACCCCCCAGCCTGTCTTGTTCCGCCGGGTGCTGCGTGAGACCCAGGGAGGGCACGTACCCCAAAGGTGGGCAAAAGCTGCCAGAGAGCTAGTAAAAATCATGCGGTCTTCCTGGAGCCTGGAGAACCTGGGCCCTTTGTACCAGCCACCTGCAGTGACAAGGGGGTGCAGGCTGAGACACGAGGTGCTTTCAGTGCTCCGTGTCCCGGCTGCCTGCTCCTGCTTGTCCTTCCCCATACCACACTCCATCCTTCCTGCACAAATGCTCTGCTGCCTGCAGGGATGACCCTGTGTGTCTTCCTCTCCCCTGCTCCAGCAGATGCCACCTCCAGCCCCTCAGACACGGGCACTGACCAAGGGATGGCTTCCACCATGGGACAGAGATGATAGGCTGGAGCTGGTACCAGGGATGCAGACAGGCCATGCAAGGGCTGGTTCACCCGAGCACAGACATGGTGCCACACTGTTTGTGGTGTAACCTCCCTTCCCCCACATTACCATGCATGTAGTCCGAGAGCAGGAAGGGGTCCGAGGTGTCAGGGCCCACCTCCTCCAGCAGCTGCTTGGGCACTGCAAGGAGAGCACACACCAAGCATCACCACCCTGCTCCTCCCCTGCAGCCCCTGCTTGCCTAGGGAGTCCCATGCCCCTGCCTGCCTGGCGTGGGGTGGGCACAGCAGACACTCCACCAGTGGCCCCTGTGCCCCTGGCTCCGTGGGGAGCTCTCACCACAGGTGTAAGAGACTCGCAGCTGTTTCTTCATGCCGGGGAGGCATGGGTCCCCAAAGGTGGCCTTGTCAGCAGCCACGGTGCAGTTCCCCTTGCGGTGGCACTTCTTGGAGACCCTGCGCAGAGCGTCTGGAGCCACGCACTCTGCAGAGACATGAGGCATGGACCGATGGGCAGAGCTGCCTACCCCTCCGTGCTGGGCATCAGCCAGTTGAGGCCATGGGACACAGGTACAGCCCAGTGGTGGACTTGTGCCATACTCTCTGCATTTTTCCTGTCCCATTTCTGTCCCGAACCATTCCGGCATACCTATATGGGGTCCTCCAGTGTTCAAGGCATCACACTCTGGTTTGCCCTGCAGGAATCGTCCATAACTTGCAGAATAAATGGCCAGGATCGATTTTGGTCGACACTGCAGCCTAAGCTTGTCATTCTCACACACGGTCTTGACCCGATGGTTCCCTGGGGAGTGACATCACAGAGTGTCCCAATGCATCCTGAATCACCTGCAGCCTCTCTCTTAGGCCGAGGGGAGGGTTGAAAGAGGGCTGCGAGGTACAGGAGTAGACATGCTCTCCTTCCTGCCCCTTTCTGAGCAGCTGAGGTCAGGAAGAGCCCATGCAGTGTTGCCCAGACTGTGCTCCACCTCACCTGGCCGGCACTTGTAGGAAGCGATGAGATACTTGTGTGTCCCAGGGCATGGGTCTGGCCCAAAGACCTGGCTGTGCACTGAGAACTGGCACCACTGCTGGTCCTGGCACTCAGCCAGCAGCTTCTGGAGAGCAGAATGGAACAGGTGTGAGTTAGGTGAGAAGTCCTGAGGCTGTTCTCACCTCCTGCCCCTCAGTGCCATCACCAGGCTCAGGGAAATGGCCTCTCGCCCCACAGAAGTGTCCCACAGCTGCTCCTGCCCAGCCCTGATGCAGACATGCCAATTCCAGTGCCCGTTCCTGAACCAGTTCCTCCCCTGCACCCACAGTGAGCTGTCTGCCAGCACAGGTCTGCTACTACCTGTGCTGGCATCCCAGTACCACACCACGCCACGCGTCTCTAACACCTGCGCAGGTGCGCCCTGACACTGCCCCGTGCGCTCGCGTCCCCGCGGTCCGTGCAATGTCCCCGCGCGGCCACAAGGTGGGGACGAGGGTTCAGCCACGGGCCGGTCGGGCCCCACCGGTGACCGAGGTGGCCGCGGCCGCTCTCCCTTCCTGCACACGCGGCCAACCCGCGGCTGGCCACGCCGGGCCCTCGGCTCTGGCAGGAGTCTCTGGGTAGCCCGGCCTCGGGTGGCTGTGGGACTCCCTGCCCCTATATCCCTCTCTTTGTCCCCGCAAGTCCCACAGCAATGGCTCCGCAGCGGAGCAGAGGCTGCCGGCAGCAGGGAGCAGTTTACTCCCTTGCTGCCGCCTGGTGACTCAGGCCCGGGGATCCCAGCACCCAAAACGGAGTCCGTTCTCATGTCTCCTTCCCCTCCTCTGTCCCTGTCCCTCCCGCCCAGCTTAGGACTGAGTCTCCCCTTAGTCTTCACTGGGTGCCAGAAGGGAAATTCACTAAGGAAACACAAGCAATCTCTCTTCCCGTTTGCTGCCTGAACAGAGCTAAGCCTTGGCAGCAGATCTGCTCTCTGCCCTCCAGACATCCCTGCTCCTTAAGCAGCAGCGGGTATCCCAGCCCTGTGCCACCCACTATGAACCTGAGCTACACAGACCTGCTCTCACTTTCCAAGCACCTGTGCCAGGCCATACTCTCCATCCTGCAGGGAGGGGGACCCTGACCTGTGTTTGCAGGGTGGTTCATGGGGCCAGCCTGGTGCCATGCCAGCATGGTCTGGCTTGGTGCTTGCAGAGCTCCTGGGACATGCAGGATCCCAGGAGGGGATGTACGGCTGGAGCAGGACCAGGCAGGAAAGCCCTGCAAGCTCCTAAGCAGGGCACTGGCTCCTCAGCTCTTTTTCCTCTTCTCCAGCTCATTCCCTTTTCCTGCAGGCAGCTGCAGTCACTGGCTTTGCTGCAGGTTTGCCCCAGCCCTAGCAAGGAGCTGGAACAGGGTCTTAGAAAAGCAGCACAAGAAACAATGTCCCCATCAAGGGACCCAGGCATCAACTTTGGGGAGGTTCCATCCCTTTTCTTTTGTGAGCCTCTGCTTTCCTACCCTTTCCCTGCACCAACTGCTGTCATCAAACAGGACTCCTTTGGTTCGCTTCATTAATCCACTCCCTGGGACCTGCCAGCACAGATAGGGGCTGCTTCTGGCTGAGGAAGAGCCAAGCTCTGTGCTAACCCCAGGGGATGCAGCCACAGGGGTGAGCTCAGCATCTCGTGGGGTCCTGTCTCACTTCATGAGCCCAACACCTTGGCTACAGCAAAGCTCCTCTCCCAGAAGCCAGCCCCAGCTGCCAGGGCTTTCTCCGAGCCTGCTGCTTCCTGTGGGATTGCTTCAAAAGCCAGCTCGGGACACAGCAGTGGCTCCTGCCAGGCTCCACTCTGGGATGCATGGCAGAACATCTCTTCTACCCTTATCTTCCAAAAATGGTCTAGGAAAAGGGCCCCACAGTGAATCACGGATGATACAAAACTGTGAGGAGCTATTGACTCCCTCAAAGGCAGGGAGGCTCCACAGAGAGACCTCAACAAATTAGAGGACTGGGCAATCACCAACAATAGGAAATTCAGCAAGGGAAAGTGCTGGATTCTGCACCTGGGATGGGGCAACCCTGGGTGTATGGACAAACTGGGGAATTTGATGTTGGAAAGCAGTGCCGCAGCAAGGGACCTGGGGGTCCTGGTCAACAAAAAGCTGAATATAAGCCAGCAGTACCCTGGCAGCCAGGAGGTAAGCCAGCAGTGCCCTGGCAGCCAGGAGGGCCAACCGTGTCCTGGGGGGCATCCGGCTCAGCCAGGCTAGGGAAGGGATTGTACAGCTCTGCTCTGCAGTGGGGTGGCCTCACCTTGAATACTGTGTGCAGTTTTGGTCACCGCAATACAAGAAAGATATTAAACTATTAGAGATCATCCAAACGAGGGCAACAAATATGGTGAAGGGCCTTGAGGGGAAGCCTTAAGAGGACTGGCTGAGGACACTTGGTCTGTTCAGCCTGGAGGAGTCTGAGGAGGATCTCATTTCAGTCTACAACTTCCTCGTGAAGGGAAGAGAAGGGGCAGGCGCTGATCTCTCCTCTGTGGTGACCAGTGACAGGACCTGAGGGAATGGGCTGAAGTTGTGTCAGGGCAGGTTTAGGCTGGATATTAGAAAAAGGCTCCTCTCAGAGAGGGTGGTTGGGAGCACCCAACCAGAGAAGTGGTCTCAGCACCAAGCCTAACAGAGTTCAAGAAGCATTTGTGAGCCTTTGATTCCGTGATTCTGTAATCCTGGCGCTGGTGAAAACCTCCTCAGGGCACATTGCATGCAGTCCCCCAGCCCAAGCAGGCAGCTCAGTGATGCAGAGACAGAGGGATGTGCAGCCCGGCCCCTGGGATCCCTCCCTTACCAGGTGGGCGGTGGCAGACGTGCATTCGGTGCTCTCCTGGGAGGCATTGTTGGGGCTGGGGCAGAGGTTGGCGCTGGGCACACGGCGCCCATAGAAGGCACCGAGGATGCTGATGGTGGTTTTGCGAGGGCAGATGATGAGAAGCTGCTCTCCATCGCAGGTGTGGGCAGTGTGGTTCCTCAGCACCTTGCGCAGGTACCCTGGAAGAGGAAAGCAGGGGAGACATTGTCCAAAGGAGACACCAGGGCCACGGCAGTGGTGGCACTTGGGCACCCAAGTCCTGGTGGCAGTCAGGATGTCTTGAGGTGAGGCACTTATGACATGAACAGGATCAGAGCAGGACAGCAGCAGAGAAGATGGGCTTGTAGCAAACCTTGCATACAGCATTGCTGCCAAGAGCCTGGAAAGCAGCATGGAATAGTTGAACTGGTTAGCAACAGGAAGGGAAAGCTGGAGGCAGTACAGCAGGTCAGAGAAGATGGGGAAATCCCATAAGGGGTTGTCAAGTGTTTAGAGAAAATCAGGCTTGTTATGGAGCCATGCTGGGGAGATAACAAGGATGAGCCAGAGATGGTCCCCCAGTGATGATCCCTGGAGTCAGGATGAGGAGGATGTGCTCTGTCACAAGTCTGTCACAAGCTGAGCCGTGAGCTGGATGAGAGAAGGATCCAGGGGCTGCTGCAGGCTCCCACAGCTGGCTGGGTCAGTATGGATGAGTGTGTCACAAAGTCATCACCTGAGCCCAGCTGGCCTCACGTCTCTGCTGAAGAAGCCCAGTGTATTGGTCCAAACCATTCCTGGTCCACAGCCCTTTCAATGGGCACTGGCCCTTCCCTCCTTGAATTCCCATCACAGAATGCTTCTCTCTTTCCATCCTGCCTACTTTGTGTCCCAAACTACTGCCCCTGTTGTTTTCCCTACAGGAAACAGGGGGACAGCAAAGTGGGATTGTCCTGCCTGGCCTCTCCAAGGGCATGACATGCAGTGTTGCCTCCAGTTGGCATTGGCTGTAATGGATGGGCAAGGAAGTTGTTTTAGTAACAGCTCTTCAAGCTGCCAGGTGCTCTGAGCAGGCACCAGTTGCTAGGGAAGGCTGAGGAAGCAAGAAAAGCTGACGAAATGTGCTGTGTAGGCCTTGAATGAAGCAGTTTGTGTCTTTGGGTAAAAAAAAGCAAAGGGAAGCATCATTTTGAGATGGGAACAGGGCAACACAGGGCTTCTGAGCATATCACAGACCCCAATCCCCAGCTGTGGGGTCTTTGGAGGAACTTGCACCTCAGCCCCAGGCCAGTGCTGGGGCCCAGGGCAGGACATGTACCCTGTCCGCCAACCCCCAGTGTGTCAAACTCCCCCAAACGAAGACAAGAAGGTGGGAGCACCAGCTCCCCCCCTTCTCTGCAAACTGGTGCCAGGCTCAACAGCACAAAGGGCCCCTTTCACCTTCAGTGCTGCCACTAACCCTTTGGCATCTGCAGTCAGCATCCCTCCCTGGGATGTCAGTGGGTGCAGCTGGGAGCTGCCTCCAGCCCAGAGTTAATCTCTCCCTTGGCATTATCCCTCGCAAGCTGGGATGAGCAAGTGGGTGGCCACAGCATCTGAGAAGCAAGCCCTCGATTGCTTCTCTGCATGCTGGAGGAGAGTGGAAAGGAGAGGTAGAGGAGGGTAGATGGCAGTAGACAAGGTGTTCTAGCCAGGTCAAAGCTCCAGTGCAATGCAAAGATGCTCTTTGAATGGCACAGAGCTGGATCAGCCCCTTGGGGTGCAGTGCCCATGAAGAGGGGGCAGGACAAACCCTGTCCTGTCCCTCTCCTCTGGTTTCCCCATATCACTGGATGCTGGGGGCTGTGAGGGGCACAGAACCCTGCCCAGGCTGCCAGCCCCCATCCCCTTCCTCTGCATCCGCTGCAGCAGCCCCACAGCTGCAGCACCAGCCCCACACCTGGCAGCAGTCAGGCTCTCCTGAAGGTTTCAGAGCCACCCCAGCCTTGACTTTTTCCTGGCACTGACTCCAAACCCACCTGCCCATACCCGACACTGCTGGATGTAGGGCTGCTTAATCCCCCCACTGCTGGGCAGCCCTGGATGCAGAGGGCTCAGCCAAATCCTGGGGATGGCGGGGAACTCAGGGGAGAAATATGAGAAGAAATGGGTTTCCCCAAATCCAGCCTTGAGGCAGGCACCCTGTTCTGCTGTCATGCCAGCTGGCAGCACCAGTGGTTTGTATTTTAAAACAGAGGCTCGAACACTGCAATGGAGGCAGAGGTTTCTTCGTCACACTATTTTGGGCCAGTGAGCAGTTGTGAAGATGTTTTTTGGGGGGGAGCCATGTTGAGGAGGCTGTAGGCAGACTTTGTGAGTGATTCGTGCCAGTACAGCTGACTCAGTCTCCGGTGCTGTGGTTGTGCTGTTAGCTCTGCCCAGATGAAATCACATCCTCCTCACCGCAGTCTGCCCTGCAGCATCAGGCTTTCACCCACCTGGGCCCAGCTGAGCAGAGGGAAGGTGTGCGTGGCTGTTCCCAGATGATCCCTGGGGAGTGGCTGGTGCCCAGCCTGCCTGCACCTGTCCTGGCTGTTCAAAGAACTGGGGCACAAGGGATCCCAAATTTCTGCCTTGTGTACATCTATAAGGCTCACCAGCATGGCCCTGGGGAGAGCCTCTGGCCCTTGCTGTGTCTCGTGGCAGGGAATCTTGCAGCACCCCTAGTCACAAGTGGCTCTAGCTGGGGCACAGCCACCACCTCCATCCAGGGACCAGCTTCAGCCCAACTCTTCCCTCCCCTTCTCAGAACAGGGAAGGCTGGCAGGGCAGCCCTGGGTATTCCTTCAGCTCTACACACTGCCCAGCACCGAGGACATGAGCATCGTGGCTGGAGGGGATGCTCAGCAAAGCTCAGGGACTGGTTTGATATTTGTTTCTTTGCATTTCTGCCTCCAAACTGTCCATGGGAGCACAGCAGAGCTGGGGAGCCACTCTCATGCACACCAGGGCTGTGGGATGTGTGCAGTGTATTTTCAGAGAACAGCCCTGTGTGGGGATAAAGAAATCCCAGCGTTTTGGGGAAACTCACTCTGGCCTGCCATGGTTTCTACCTCACTTGTCCCTACCCCACCAACCTGCTGTCACTTCACCCTCCCATCATGCCAGTGCAGTCTTCAGCATCCCCCACCTCCCCGCCTTCACCCTGACTCACCGGACAGCTCCGGGCTGGCCTCCAGACGCACAGTGAAGCAGAGGAGGACCATGGTTACTGCTAGCCGGACCAGTCCGGCCATGGCACAACTGCTGTGTCCCACCCGGCAGCCTGTACCAAGCGGGGCCTCAGCGGTGGGTGGTGCCTGTGGGGCTGGCGCTGCACGGGGACAATGGCTCGCTTCTCTGCCCTGCCGAAGTCCCGAGGCTGGGCGGGCACATGTGCACTCATTCTTAGCCTGCTGCCCAGGTCCAGAGGCTGCTCGGGACAGCTGGGTCACAGCATAGGAACACTTCTCCCAGGGCACCCTGTTACGGGTGACCTGTGCCTTGGCATCCCATTGCTGTCAGAAACTAGCAGCCCTTCCCTCCCACCTCTGTTCCCCCTGGGCAGAGGAACAAGGTTTGGCAAGGTTTCCAAAGTGCTCCCAGTTTTCTCCCAGACGTGGTGAGGCAGAAGTCCAGATACATATGTGCTGTAATCTCAATCTCAGCAAATGTCCGGCCATTCACTCTGTGAGGAAGAAGGGAAAGGCTCCCTGAACTGCCTCCCAGGCAGCTGTTCCTGCAGAAAAGACAAACACCCTTCCTGCACCCAACGCTGTGGGAAGGAACCTCTTTGCTGCCACGCTTCTACCCCACACCCTCTGTGGGGCGAGGTATTGGGCACTCTGGCACCTCGTGAGGAGGGCACCGTGTCATACCATGCCTCCCACCTGCAGGACTTAAATCCTTGCCTGCTGCTTCAGCTGGAGGGAAATGCCATGGACTGGAGCTGCTGGCTCTGCACCCGGCTGAGATCAGCAGAGACAGCAGCAGTTGGCAGTGCCAGGAGCCATCACAGCTCCCAGAGGCTCAGCATTGCCCAGGCAGGGACAGCTCGGGAGGCTGTGGCAGCAGCACGGACTGGCACACATCACCTGGGGATCCACAGCAGGAGCTGGGTGATGGGTGTCAAGCTCGTGATGAGGGTGCTGCCACGGCCTTGTGGGTCACTCACAGTGCCATCAATACATAACTCTTGATCATGAGAGTTTGAGTCAGAGTGTCCTGTCCCATTGAGTAGAGTTCCAAGTTCTCCCAAAGTTTTGATGGGGCAGAAAAAAAATGCCCCCATCTCCCCACCCCTGCAGCTCCCAGTGTTAGCACCACTCTGGGCTGTGTAGCAGGACCAGGAGAAACGTCGCTGTTGGGGCACCTCCTCCAGGGGTCTGCAAAATAATTTCCCATCCTAACTGCCTTGTGGAGGGGATTGCTGTCTGATCAGGGTTTCCTTATTTTGGGGAAAGTTGGAGCTTATCTGAGCTGGGAAAGGGGGGGGTGGGGGGGTGGGCATTGGGGATCCCCATTTTGTGCAATGGAATCAGCTATGTGGTCTGGGGGTGTGAGACAGGTCTTGCCTAAGAGTTAAGCCCGTGTGTGCTGGGAAGCTGTCTCTGCAGCCAGGGTGATCTGGCAGCAAACAGTTCCCTCCCATCCTGGGGAGGAAAGCAAGCTGTTCATCCTTCCTGTGAAACAGCCCAGTTCCAGGAATGGGGCCCTGCTGAAGGTCAGTCCTGAAGACATCCCATCCCACCATCCTGCCAAGCGCCATGCAGCTGGGCGGCTGCCAGGGGCACTCTGGGGTTCCCCACTGCTCCCTGGCATGCTTTAGCATCTTTTATCTCCTGCCTTAGCTGTTTTGCAATCCTTCCCACCAAAGGGCTGTGCCCCAGCTTCAAAAAGTCAGTGACAGGTGCCCAGGCTGCTCCACTCAGCTTCCCTGAGCACTTGCCCTGTGCAGCCCAGCTCCTTGCAGCGAGGGGTGCTCAGGGGAGCCCACGCAGCGATCCCCCGAGGGTGGTGGGCTGGGAGAGGAGCTGTACCCTCCCTCCAGGCAGCTGCCTGTCATAATGCAGCCACAGGAGGCAGCGGGAAAATCAGCCAGGTTCACCGCAAATTGATAAAGAAGCCCTGGGGCACTGGACATTGGCATGAGGGTGGGAGAGTGGCAAAGGGCCAAGACTGGAGCAGCGGGAGGAGCAACAGGCAAGACACTTCCTCTGTAAAGCCCCTGCTCCCAGCTGGGAAGAGATAGCTGCAGTGCTGTGGACACCAGAGGTGCTGGGGGTGCCAGCCCACTGCTCGGAGGCACTGGACCAGCACCTGGGTGGGTGCGATAGACTGGAAGGGGACTCTGAATGTGACCAGATAGACCCATGCTGAGTCACGTCTGAGAGGCCCTGCAGCTTCCTCCCCTTGCTGGCGGGTCCTGGCGCACACCCCATTGCTCCTCCCTTCTTCAAAAGGAAGGAAAGTGTGAGCTCCAGCCCTCTGCAGAGTAAGAGCAGCCAAGAGGCCCAAGCCACCAGCCCTCTGAAAGCCTTCCCCCATTAGAGCTCTGCAGGGGTCAGATCGACTCACCACAACAGTGTGCGGCCAGTGGTTCCTCCCCACACTGCCGGGATGGACAGTCGGCAGCACGCCACCACCAAGGAGCCTGAGATTGAGCTGTTTGTGAAGGTGGGTCTT
>VZTI01000013.1:300560-329431 GCA_013397865.1 Struthidea cinerea | reverse complement strand
GGCGGGGGGCAGTGACTCTTTGGCTCACCCTCACCAAGATCCAGCTGGGTGCAGGTGGTGGAAATTCATTGGTGTCTTCATGTTCTGTGAGGCTGGAGATGGGTACCAAATTCAGTGTCACTCACCACAAAGGCTGGCTGAGTGGTTGCCCAAATGGGGGGACCACACGGTGGTGTCGGGACTGTGGGGTGTCATGACCAGCAGTCTGAAAGATGCCCTGGTCTCATGATGGTTGTGCACCCCGGAGAAGTAGCACTGCTGGCAGCAGCATGATGAAGGAGTGGGAACACACATGCCTCTCAAAATCCAGATAAGACAAGCCCCAGCCTGGGAACAGCAAGCAGGAGGGCTGGTAGCAGCCACTCAGCTTCTGCTGAGAACAGGGTTATGAAATGAGCGTGGATGGCTTGGGGAACTGGTGCGGGAGTCCCCATGTGGGCGAGATGGGGCGGCATCACAGAGCGATATTTGCTGGAAATGGTTTCTGGCTTTTTCTCTGTTGAGCAATTTTCTGAACACTTTCATTGGAATATTTTAACACTCAAGTTCAAAATATCTGCAGTGGCCATGGGTGGTGCAAAAAGAGAGGAGACAAAGCTGGTGGCTGCTAACTGTGTCTGCCCATAGCAATGCCAGGGGGGCCCCGGGACGTGCTGTCAAGTGACAATGACTAGGGAGCGATGCCTCTCTGTGCTACCTCATCGAGGTTTTAAGGATGGTTTCTCTGTAGGCACTCAGGTCCATGGGCTTCATTCCTCTCCTCCTGTGGCAGTCCAGTGCCCAAAAGGACTGGGTCGGAAACACTGGCTTCCCTGGCACAGGCACCCAGCAGTTCTAGGCACTGAACGCTGCTTTCCTTGTGTAGTAGTTGGACATACATGCTAGAATGGATTATCTGAGCCTTCCCAGGAGAGATCTCCCTCATCCCCTTGCCAAAATTGTAGCCACAGCACTTCTTGCTGGACATTGAGCTTGGCTGAGCTGAATCCGGAGAAGCGTATTCCTGGTAAAAGTAATCTGAGTCTTGAATTCTCTACTTAACACTTCTTCCTGGGATGGCTGGAAAAGAAAACAACACATGTGGTGACTGCAACGGCAGCAGCACATTCTAGGGGGTTTTCAGAGGGAAGTGAAACAGAAAACCAGCAGCATTGTCAGGACTTCCCCTGTGCTGTAATTTAGCATGAAAAAACCCTCCTGGCTTGTCTGTTCACAGAAAAATTGATGCTGTGCCTCCCCTTCCCAGCACTCAGGACTCAGCTTTACCAAAGACACAGTGGCTCTAGCGGCTGACAGGCACCTTCCTGTGCCATCAGCACCTCCCCGGGCTGGGAATGCCTCAGACATGACTGTTGCTGTGACCAGTGACAGCTGTAAATCATGGGGGAAGCTGGTGCTCCCACAAGCGCCTACTTGGCACAGCATGGCATGGCATGGCACCCTGCCTGAGTTTCACTCTGGCAAATGCTGGATTTACCATGGTGAGGGTGGACAGGGTGCAGAGCAACTCCCGCTTTACCCTGAGGTTGGGGTGGGTGGTTCCCAAGGGGCTGGCAATTTCTCACCCTGCCATGTCCCTGGCAAGAGCATCATCTTTCTGGGCGGGAGGAGGTTCTGCTCTGCAGCTCCACCAGGTATTTAGCTGCTTCCTGGCTCTCAGGGTGGCTGTAGGAGCGTGGCAGGTCCCATGGGGGCTGAGTATTTAGCAGTGCCCCAAGAAGGCAAAACTATTCCCTCCTCCCCCTGCATTTAAGGCTGTTTCATCACAGGGAAACCACAGGAACTGCCAAGTAGCTTTGGGGTTTCAATGCCCTGTGCAGCCTAGTGACGCTTTAGAAAGTTGGGGCTAAAAGCCTGCAACCCTCCTAGAGATTCTGTGCTGGTCCATGCTGGGATTATCCGTCGTCTGAGGGCAAAAGATTGAGGAATGTCAGTCTGTGCCCCCACCCCAGTTCCTGCTGCAGAGGCACTTTGGAGAAGGAAGTGAAGAGCAATGACTCCTCCACTCCGTGCTGCTCTGCGTTTTCCGGGGAGGGAGGGCACGTGGCTGCAAATCTTCCCTGAGGGCTCCTGGCTCCCTGAGGCTCCCCCCATGGCCAGTGGTTGCCAGCAAGGCCCTTCCAGAGCCTGATGCTCCCCCGGCAGTGCCTGGGTACTGGTGGAGCTCCCCTCCACTTCCTCTGGATAAAGGTTTTGGCTCTGAGCATCCTGGTATGGGCCTGATTCTTTCTCCCTGCAGCGGCCATCCTGATCTTCTTTTCACTCTAGCCCAAAATTCCCCACCTCTCTATTTTTAAAAGATGAGGGGGAGGACCATCATGAACAGCTCAGGGACTGGAGCTACCAGACAAGCATGGAAAAACCTGAAGCAGGTGATCAGAGTCTATGCCCAGAGCAGCCTGGGCGAGGGGCACCCCTCCCCTCACCGACCCCCCACCCCACCACTGTCCTGATGTGGCTCCACCAGAGCTATGTGCTGCCATGGCTCAGCACAACAGCTCCTGGGGGGACAACAGGACAAATCAAGCCCTCTCATTCCCAGCCTTGTGCCAGGCCAGGGAAGTTGAAGAGAGTGCAGCTAGCAGGGAGAGCAGGGAGGAAAGCATTAGTGCTCATGCTAGGCAGCCAGAAAAGCACTTGCTGAGCTGTTGATTCTGGAGATGCTCCAAAGAATGGCAGTAGTTTGGGGTCATAGGTGGCAGGGGTGCTGGGGAGGGGGAGCAGAGATGCCCTGTGCTCTTGCGTATGGGCAGCCCTCGAGGCTGTTCTCTAACTCTCCCCTCCAGCTCCTTCAAAGGAAGTCTGAAACCCAGTTTCACCCTTTTCCAAAGAAGCCCTATTTGCTATTAATGACAGAGGACGCTCCTGAGCTGTAGCCCCTCTGGGAGTATTTGCTATTAATAGACACTGACCAGCCTCAGATTCAGCTTCACTGTTGGGCACATCTCAGGGAATCAACATGTTTCTTGGTTCCCATTTCCTTCTTCAGATTTCATGACATAATTTCATGACAGCTGAGCAGAAAAAATACTTGTTAAAAGTAATTTTCTTTCCTCTGGAAGGACTAAAAGGTCTTGGCATGGCAGAAAAGCAGATCCCCTGCTCCAGCTCACTACCTGGAGTGTTGGGGGGTTGTTTTGATCCTTTTACTGTCCCCCTTAAGGTGAGTTTGATGTCAGTGTTCTCTTCCTGGAGAAGCCGAGCACTCCAGACTCCACAGGTTTTTAGGAGTCTGTGGTGACTCATAGCACCTACCTCCAGCCCAGGAGAACCAGGCACGGGTCTCTGCCTCAGCCATCCTGTCTTTGCGTCCCCAAAGAGGTGTGAGCTCTGGAGTCACATCCAGCTGCCCACCCTGGAGGTTTTTGTTGCTACTTGACTGTGCCAGATCCTCTTAAATCTCATCACCCTCCTGCTTAGCTGCTGGACTTCAGCTCACTATCAGATATCAAGGCTTAGTGCAGAGCTGTGCCACCAAGGCTCATGTCCCACCACACACCACTCCATCAGAGCAACATCCCTCTGTGACAGGGCGGATGTGAGCTGTGCTGCTCCTCCCTGCCAGGGCAGGGTGGCCACGTGAGCCAGAGCACCACGGTTCACGTGCAGCTTAGGAACCTGTTAATTCTCTTAAAGAAGTTGAGTTTCCTGTGAGCCATTTTATCTCTTACCACAGCATAACTTCCCTCTCACAGCAGCATCTCGGCCAGTTTTTGTGAACGGGGGGACCTGCCACGTTCCTCTTGCCAAACTCTTCATAAGGTGTTTCAGTCATTTTGGCAAAGGATATTTCCAGCTGCTACATAGCAAGAAAATGTGCTTCACTCTGCCCGTGGCTGTGCTCATGCAGAGGGGCTGAAAGGGGCTCCTTTAGCAGCTGACAGTCATCTCTGTTTCCTCCCAATGCTGTGTGAGATGCCAGCACAAATTCTCTTCAATACAACCCTCCTGCACCCAGCCTGGGGCAGGCTGCTGGGTGGTTCTTGGCCTGGGGACATCATGCCTGGGTTCTTTAAACACACATGAGACCGGAGGCAGACATGAACAGCACATGAAAACAAACTGCTCTTTTCCTGGCAAACATGAGCTCATTTCCCTTCTCCCACCCTCTCCAGCCTGGCCTCCTGGCCAAGCGGACCCTCCCTTCCTCTCACCCTCCACTTTCTCCCCCTGCCTCCTTCTCCACTTCCTCCTGGCTTTATCTCACATGTCTGGGAAGGATCCGACCCCTGGCATCCTGAGTATGCTCTTATGTTCTTTCCAGTGGCCCTCAGGGCCATGGCTCAGGGCGGGTCCTACAGCTGAGTTCCCCCCCCCCCTTCCCCCCCACCGGGAGCCGGGAGGCGCTCCCTGCAGCATGTTGTGCCCAGTGGCTCTCCAGCTCCGGGCATCCTGTCTGTGGAAGGGTTAAATCCTCATTTTTCTGCTTTCCTGGCAGGCTGGTCTGGATGGAGAAAACATCGGAAACTGCCCCTTCTGCCAGCGCCTCTTCATGGTGCTCTGGCTCAAAGGGGTCAAGTTCAATGTCACCACGGTGGACATGACCAGGTGAGGTGGCACAGAAGCCCTGGGCCAGCAGTGGGGTGAGATATGCCCTGCTCAGCTCCTCTATCAGCACTTCTTCCCCCCGTCTGCTCTGTAGCCAGTGTATCACTGCACAGGGATTATCACTGCCCACAAACTGTCCACCTTATGTGGGGTGCAAGTGTTGGCCAGCACAGACTTGGGCCACCTGCCAATGTGCATGGCCCAGGGACTCCCTGTCCTGCTGGATGTGAGGACGACTTGAAGGCACCACAGGGCAGATCCAGAGGCTGGGGAGCACTTGTCAGCTCCCCAAAGCCAGCAGAGCTGGGAATGCTCCTGGTCCTGTGCCCCCTCCTACCCCCCACCCCTGCTGTGGCCACTTTCCTCGGGGGCTGCTGGAGGCAGATATGCTACAGGCTCTGAGCCAGCTTGTTTTCTCTGCTCCAGGAAACCTGAAGAGTTGAAAGATTTAGCACCAGGCACCAACCCACCCTTCTTGCTGTTCAACAAGGAGCTGAAAACAGACTTCATCAAGATTGAGGAGTTCCTGGAGCAGACCCTGTGTCCACCCATGTAATTGCAAACTCACTCCTTCCCCATTTTGGAGCCTTTCACAGTGTTGCCCAGGGCTTGGCCGATTGGGAAACTGGGGCAGGGTGCCAGGAGGTGTCCCAGGGCAGCCCAAGCAAGGGGTTCCCCTCCCCGGCTCCTGAGCCTGCTCTGCAGGGCAGGGCCTTCAATGCTCAGGGGCTGGGTCCACCGGGGAGGGCATGGGGATGACAGGAATGGAAAACAATGGGACGAACTGTACCAGCTATTGCACCCCCACTCTAGGGGCAGAGGGGAAATGTCGGGGGGTGCCTGCAGGGCCCCCGGCACTGGTGGGTTTGCCACTGACTGTGGCAGCAGATGTTGAGGTAGAGGGGGAATGTGAGACCTCTTTGCTTGTTTATATTCAAAGCACTCAGCTGAGTGAAAGCAAATGCCCTTGCTTGACTGCAGCGATGCAGGTGGCCCATAGGGCTGCTGGGGGGGTGGTCTTCCCTGAGCTCACTGGGGAGCCCCCCAAGCCAGCCTCCCCTGTGCCCTGTGTGGCTGCAGCCTCCCCACTGCTGCAGAAGAGGAAGCTCAAATGCATTTGTCACCCGCCTCCTTGAATGTGTCTGCCCTTGCAGCACACGCTGGGACATGTCAGCAAAGAGAAGACAGTTCCTGAGGAAGTCATGGGAGCTTCTGGCTTCCTGAGACCGCTCCGGGCCAATGTGCATCCTCTGGGCTGGGCAAGAACTGCCTGCAGGCAGAGCTCTGCTCTGGGGCTCCACTGCCACCAGTGTCCCCAAACTGTGGAGTTTCTGCCCTGAGATTGTCTCCTGGCAAACACCCAGGATAGAAGACACAGCTCATAGGGTGGTAGCTGCAGTAATTCACATCATCATGATTCTCCCACAGCCATCTGAACATCCCCTGCATCCTCCAGTACCAGCCCTGGGCTCTATGGCCCAGGAACTGATGCTGCTGCGTCCCTATTCCATCTCTGCCTGCACTGACATAAATGTCTTTTTCAAGGTATCCACACCTGAGCCCCAAGTACAAGGAGTCCTTTGATGTGGGCAGTGACATCTTTGCCAAGTTCTCGGCATACATCAAGAACCCTCGCAAAGAAGCAAATATCAGTAAGGATTGTGGGTTGCTGGACTCTAGTCAACCATTCTGCAGCAGGAGAAATGCTTTTGTCTGCAGGCAAATCCTGCCATCAGGTTAAGGTTCTTGCTGCCTGCCTCACCAAAGCCTCCTTGGGAAGCAGAGGGGCAGAGGGGAAGGATAAAGGCAGTTCTCTGCTCCCTCCACAGGGATAACAGCAGAGCATGGTGTGATGCTGCTGTAGTCCCCTGGGAACAGAGACTGGCCAGGGTTAATGTTGTGTCCCGATGGTGTGGCCCTGAGAGCTTTTTCCATCTCTGCAAAGCCTGTGGGAGGCTCAGCTAGCCCAGCAGAGCCTAAAGCTTGCCTGGGAGCCTAGGGCACCCACTCACTACTCTCGGTTTCCTGCCCTCCCAGATTTTGAGAAGGCCCTGCTGCGGGAGTTTCAGCGCCTGGATGTCTACCTGAACACTCCTCTCCCAGAGGAGATTGACCAGGACAGTGTGGAGGACATCGCTATCTCCAGGAGGAAATTCCTGGATGGAGACCATCTGACTCTGGCTGATTGCAACCTCCTGCCCAAATTGCATATCATCAAGGTAATGGCACCGGCCCCCAGGGCCAAGGTAGGGGGGCACCTGCTCCAAGAGGGGTGGACAGGGAGTCCCCCTGCCAAAGCCAGGGAGTGAGTCTCCCCCAGGTCTTGTAAGTTTCAGCCTCCTCCTCTTTCACTCTCCTCTAGATTGCAGCCAAAAAGTACCGTGACTTCGAGATCCCAGAGGACATGACGGGTGTCTGGCGCTACCTCAACAACGCCTATGCCTGTGATGAGTTCAATCACACCTGTCCTGCAGATGAGGAGATTGAGCACACGTATGCAAGCGTTGCCAGGAAGATGACCTAACCGTAGGGTGGGGGGGGTTGGTAGCATTGCCCTGGCTGAGCCCTCCAACTCTGCAGTCCTGATACAACCAAAACCAGCCGATGGAGAGACTGGAGAGGGTTTACAGCACTGCTAGCTCCTGCCTTTCAGAAACAGCACCTTGCTTCACAGCCCCTGCCACTGCCTCCTCCTTCCGTGCCGCTGGCTGCAACCCCTGGCCACCATCAGTGCTGATCACATGCATACACTGCTCCCATCTGGATGTAGCTGCATCCCTACTCCCCGAAAACGTGTCTCACAGCCTGTGACTAAGTGTCATGGGAAAAGCTGAGTACTAGCCTCCTGCAGTGGCGCTTTCGTGGAAGAGATGAGACCCCCAAAAGGCTAGGCCAGCCCAGCCTCCCCAGCCCCATCTGTCAGCCCTGTGTGGTCCCAGCCATCTTGTGCTTGTCCTGGGATCCCCGTGCTTCCCCTTGGCTGGAGCTGTTGCCAACCTGCTCAGCACCTGGGGCTGGCATTTGGGCAGCCCTCTCTTCCAAGGCATCAGCTCCCTCTGAAGATATGGACAGGCTCTGCCCTGGCAGCTCATTGCAGTGAAAAATTGTGCTCACTGTCGAGGGCTGTGACATGGGTCTGACTCCCCATAAGACATGGGGGCAGGTGGGTGCTGGGTGTGATGCCCGGTGCACCAGTGCCAGGACCAGCTATGGGAGGAAACACAGGGTCAGGGGACCTGCAAAGGGCCTGAGGATGAAGGGCTGAGGATCAGGGCATCCCTCCCACGATTGCCAGTGCCCAGGGCCATGTGCTGCTGGCTGCAAGATCCTGCATGGCTTCTCCCAGCTCAGAAGCCTCTGTGCCTTGCAGGACCCTGCAGATGGTGCAGCCATGCTCTAGCTCCATACCCCCCTAGTCCCCACCAACACTTCTGGCACCTGAGGCTGGGAGCAGCCACAGGGTAGGGCACACGTTTAGTTTCCAGACTAGAAAGCCCAGGAGAACAGGCAGCAGCTGTTTGGCACAGCTCTGTGTCTGTGGAAAGGTGTGGGCAGGTCTGGTGCTTCTTGGCTCAGCATGCCTTCACATCCTATGTCGCTGACACGAGACATCAAAGCTGCTCTGCACAGCCATTACATCCCATGTTCCCCCTCTGACACCTCCAGCTCCCCCAGGACTCCCACCAGAGCTTGAGAATTCGGTCAGCCTTCCCTAACCAGCCCCAGGGCAAATCGATACTGTACAGTGGGTGCGGTGGGTTCTGTGGGAACTGAAGCGAGCAGAGCCCCCCTGGCCCTCACTGCCACTTTCCTCTTTGCACTAAAGGTGTGTCCTCGCAAGCCTGCATCAGATAGCGCTGGGTTTGGGGACTGGGATTGTTATTAATGGGTTTTGGTTTGTTGTTTTTTTTAAACTAAGAACAGCAATAAACTATATTTTGATATGCTTTTCTGGTGTGCTGTCAGCCAGGCGCCAAGGCTGCTGGCATAGAGGGTGCCATGGAGTGGAGAGGGCTTTTCTGCAGTGGAAACTCCTCTGAGATTTAGCAGAAATGAAGCTGTAGCCCCAGTCTCTGCTGGCCTGGATCACTGGCTCATAGTCAGCCCAACATGTCCTGGTGCCTAGGGCTTTTCCTCCCTGGAGGCAGGACTTGCCACTTCTCCTTGCTGACCAGCACGAGGTCTGGCCTTTCAGAAGCTCTGCTGTTCACTGTGGCTGTGTTGTGTCGGGGGAAGTGCTGTTGAAGTCTGGGCAGGTTAACCCTGGCTCCGGTGCGGCTTGGAGGTTGATCAGAAGAGAACATGAGGCCAAGGTTTGGACAAAACACGTGGATCCACGCTTCATTTTGCATGATCTTCCTCCCACAGTAGATAGGGTTACCATGTGTCTTCTGTTCCTTTCACATCTCATGGCAGCACAAGGGCAGTGGCAAAACCTTTGGGCATCTTGGCATCCCAAGTTGATTCTCAGTGTATGCTCCAGTCCCTGGAGACAGGACTCAGCCAGTGACAAGGCTTATCCTCTGCTGCCAAGAGCTTCCCTGCTGAAGTAGTATTTGACCTCGCTGGCATTCGGAGGAGTCCCTCCCCTTCATCCCAGAAGCTGGCCGTGCAATTCCTCCTTCTGGAGGATGTGTCTATGAGCTCCAGGTGGCTGATGTAATCCTAGATTCCTTGGCTAGGGTCATCCAGGGGACATTCCTGGGGCCATACAGGCCAGCAAGTCCCTGCAGACTGGAGAGATCAGGCTGGGCTTCACAGAAACAGGAGAGGCGCAATTCAGAGCAAGTGCTGGGGTCTGGGGAATTTTGGCTGCGAGGTAAATACCCATCCTCTTTCCCTGGAAAAAAGGCAGATAGTGATGGAGGCCTGTCCACCAGTGTCCCAAAGCACCATCCATGAGACAGGGTCATGAAAGATGGCTTTTCTGAGAGAACAGCACTGAGGCGGTGCACACTCTTCCCGAAGCTGCAGCCCCCAGCCACTTGCTGTGTCAGATGGGACCTGGCCCAGCTCTCCTGTGTCAAAGTTTTTCCAGTTCCCATTTGAGATCCTGTTTTTTTCCCTGACTTCAGTTTCAAATTACTGTGCTATCAGCCAACTGGAATTGCTTCTAATTACTTCTCTTCCCCTGGAAGGCTTTAATTCAGAGACATACAGCTGGAATGGGTCCCTCTGGTGACCTCAGCCAGGCCCTTCTTGCTGTGACTGCAGCTCATGCCCAACCTCACTGAGCACCACATTTCCTGAGGGCAGTGGGGAAGTGACTGACAGGCACAAGAAGATTTTAAGCTCTCGGGAGCTTAAAATCCTGAGGTGTTATTCATGGAGGAGAGGAGACAGAATGACTTGTTCTGTGCCTTTTTGTACCTGCACTGAGGCTGGGGCTCAGACAGGTTGAACAGTGCTTGCTTCATAGGTGCCACATGGAAAGTCCCTCTGAAGTCTTGGCATGAGATCCATGTTTCTCAGTCTCTTACGTCCTCTCATCTTGTGGGGTGGGACATCACACTGGGACTTTCTTGAGGAAGATGGGACAGGATGCTGAGCAGCCCAAGCGTCTATTTTTGAATCATGAGGCTGACTGTGACGCTGCTGACTACAAAACAGAGGCTCTCATTTCTCATGGAGTGGTTGAAGGTGCATTATCCAGAGATCATTGATTACCTGTCTTTGCCAGTCTCCATCTGTCAGGCATGGGTACGACTGGGAAACAGCTGAGATGAGGCTATCATCCATTTCAAGTGGACACGCCACTCAGCTGGGACTTTTCTCCTAACAAAAATCTGTATCTAGCCTGCTCTCCATCCTCTGGAAAACAGAGGATGGAAAAAACCAGAATCCTGCCAGGTTTCATGTCATAGAATGAAAAATCCTGGAGACAGGCTCATCACATTTGCTGTAGCGCCATGAGGAGGAAGCACAGAACCCCCCCCAAACCCAGAGTGCATTGTGAGCCAACATGCATGCAACTCGGAGGGCAGCTTGCTGGTCCTGTCTGTCACCAGGAGCATGAATGATCCTAGGGGCAGAGAGCTACTGGAGCAGTGCCAGGAAGTGGGACAGTATTGAGCTGAGCTGCCGTTCCCATAGGCTAAAGGACCAGAAATCCCCTGATGTGCACCTGAAGGATGGGAAGCACAAGAACTGGCTATGTGTCACAGACCCTGGGAATAGCAGTGGTGAGCAGTAAGGCAGCTCCATCCAACACAGGGGAGGTTGTCCTGTGGAGTAAGGGGACCTGGTGACCGAGCTAGGCGGTGTATGGATCCCTCAGGGTGCCCATGGCACCTCCTGAGTGCAGACACTTTCCACGCATCCCCAGGTGAGGGCACTGCCAGACCAGCACATGAAGTAGGACTTCATGTAGGAATTGCAGGAAAGCTCCTGCTTGGAGAGAAACCACACTGGTCTGAGCCAGCAAGTTCACCTCTCTGCAGCCTGTCAGCCCTGCAGCCCTCTTCATGCACATACTCCAAACACATCACACTCAGGCTCCAGCTTTTGGGGCTCTCACAGTCCCCACCCACATCCTGGTGGGCTTCCTGACCAAGCCAAGCAGCTAAGACGACTGAGAGGGAGGTGCAGCAGGAGCCAGTGGCCTGGATGTTGCAGCTCAGACCTGTCAAACCACGAAGCCTTTTTGGGCTGAAGGATGGGGTCCAGCAGGACAGCTCCAGTGCTGCTGCTCTGTGCTGCTTCAGGGACCCACCTGGAGCTACAGAGCTATCACAAAGGCAACTTGCACAGGGAGGCTGAGTGACAGGGCCTCAGTGAGGTCCCAGGTCTTCGCCACAAACAGATGTGCTGGACAACACTTGAGGTGGCTGTGAGGATTTGGGGTGGCTGTGGGCTGTCCCAGAGAGGTGGCAGGGCAGCTGCAGCGACAGACAGGAGACAGAGCGGACAGAGAAGCATGGGCACAGCAGCAGAGCAGACCCTGCTCTTTGTAACTCTGCCTCCCATGGCTTTCAAAGGCAAATGGGAAGGCTCCTGGGTACTGGCAGCCTGCAAAATATTAGAGCTTGATTTCCCCCCATCATTTCAGGGGCCACCACATCTCTCATGGTTGTCAGGCACAATGGTTCCCACTCAGTGACTGTGAAAGCCCCATTAGCCCCCAAAGAGCAATTTTCCACTGTGCACCACTTTCATAGGCTGGCAGCTCCGCTCTCTGAGAATTAGTAATAAGAAATACGCTCTTGCACAGTCCTAAACCTACTGTTTCTAATAAAGAGCTGTTTGCAGCTTGTTGCTTTGATCTGGCACCAGCAGAATCTGAAAGCAGCACAGAAAGAAGGCAGGAACAGCCGATTGATCGTGGTGAGTCAGAGCTTTCACCAGCCCCTGCACCAGTACCTTGGGCATGGTGCTGTGCCATGGGCCTGAGGCCAGCACCAGAGATGGCATCTGACCTCCGAGATGATGGTGCTGTAGGGTGGGCTGGGTGCCTAAGGCCCAGTCGCTGGCTCAGCCCTTACCAGGCTGTGGAGGAAGCACAGAATGCTGAGGGAGGACCTGGCTGTATGCATGTGACTGAGGCTGCAGTGGTGATGGAGGGACGGGGCCAGTGTCCTGCGCTGGTCCATCCTCCAGTGTAGTCCAGTCCTGTTCAGCACATAACACCTGGCCAGGTAGACCAAAGTGGGATCTAATTCAGACACTCCACCCAGGCCCTGCACTGCACACAGCGATGACAGGTCTCTCTTGGGACATGGTGGGACCTCACCCCGCAGCGAATGTTGCACTTTCTCTCCGTGGTTCTGCAGAAACCTGCATGCTGCTCGCGCCTCCGAGGCAAAGCAGAAACCCCCTCTCGCATCCACTCGGAAACTTCAGCTGCTAAATGCCATCTTGAAAATGTCACAAGCCTTCTGTATTTTTCCACTCCCTACGAACAACTCTTTCGTATGAGTGGGAACATTCCAGCTGTTCAACCACCCCTGGGCCAGGGCAAGCCCCTGCTGCCAGTGAGTGACTGCCTGTATCACCTATGGGGACCACAGCACCCTTGTCCTGCCACAGACTCAGGAAAGAGCTGGTCCTCTTCTGACCTGCAGAGACCTGGCCAGCTGTGATCAGAGCACTGGCTGTGCCCTGGCACAAGCCCAGCACCCACAACACAGCAGCTGTGGGACCCAGACCAGGAGCAATTGCACCAGTCCCATGTCCTGGCAAACCACCCATGACTGGGCTGGAGCAGCATGATGGACACTCTGCTGGGCCTGGACAAGCTCCTGCCTGGGATGTGGCTCCTGTCCAGAGTCTGTGGCACAAACAGTGGAGCAGCTCTGACTGATGCTCCTGCTGAGAGGTGCCTTGCCTGTGCCTTGGACCATGCAGTGACCTTCCAGAGTGGTGTGGGGTTGGAGGCCCTGTGGGCTACGGGGATGAGGTAATTGATCAAACAGGGCTCCAGGCACGTAGGACTTGACCATGACCTTGAGGCAGATCAGAGACTGTGAGGGACAAAGGAGATGGCAACTGGACACCAACTTCATAGGCAGCAGAAAGCATATGGGCAATATATGTGTTCCTCAAGCAGCTCTTGGGACTGTCTCTTTCCATTTTTTTTTTGGTTAATTCAGCTCAATTTCTTCAATACACCACACATCCTCACATCGTCTGTGTGGGATTGACCTGGGCTGGATGCCAGGCACACCCCAAAGCTGCTCCATCACTCTCCCTACAAGGTCCCAAGTCCTGTTAGCAAACCTGTTTCAGCTTGGGCTCCTCTCTCCATGGGGCCACAGGTCCTGCCTGCCAGGAGCTTGCTCCAGCCATGAGCTTCCCATGGAGTCATGGCCTCATTTGAGCATCTGGTGTGGGGTCCTCCTCAGGCTGCAGGTGGATCTCTGCTCCCTCATGGACCCTTGTGGGCTACAGGGGTCAGCCTGCAGTACGAGGCAGGGATGGAACATGGCTGGGGTGTCAGGGGTGACTCACGGGGTTGGAACATGGCTCCGCGCAGCCCCAAAGGCTCCCCAAGACTGGCAGCACTGTACCTCCATCCCCTCCACCAGCTGCCTGGATGCTAGACACCCGTTTCTCACCTGTTCCCAGATCCAGAATAATTCTTGTGAGTCCAGGAGCCTGGGTTCGTCACCACATTTTGACTCCTGCGGCACAGCACAAGGATGTTTCCCCTTGCCTCTGTGGCTTCAGGCACAGCCTCAAAACACATTCCAAGGGACAACTGCAGGGCAGGGCTTCTCGGCCGTAAATCACTCCAGTGCTGGCAGCAGGAATAATAAATGTATCCCATGGTGCTAAAAACCAGTCTTTTCCCACAGGATGGCAAGACAGAGATTGTGGGTGCAATTTTCTGCCAGGAAAACCCCAAGTTTACCCAGTGCCTTTCCTGACTGCTGCGCAGAGAAGGGCCATGCTGTGTCTCTAACACAGAAACAATGAATAGAGAAGCCAGTTTTCTATAATAAATTAGTGATATTTAAAACCAGCTCCAGCACACAATCAGCATTTCCACAGAAGTAAAAAAACCCAATATTCTTTCATTAAAGAGCTTTATAAATATATATGTATATATGAGTGTTACATACATTTGCATTAGTATAGGTACTGTACCATACATGCACACATACAGACAGATAAATAGATAAGAGTTTTGGAGGTTCAGCTTTAGTCCATGCTCCTTATGCCTTGTCTCAAGAGCACCAAACCCCAGAGGAAAGCTCTGGATCCTGCCCCTCCTTGGCGGTAGTGCCCAGAATATGCCTCTGCTTGCCCCAGTCCCATCCCCAGCCTGGCACCAGCAGGTTGGGACAGGCAGGTGTCATAGCCGGGGAGCTCCAGGAGGCACCTTGGGCTCTGCTGGGAGCTGGAGGCTGCCAGGGTGCCCCCACTTCTCACTGCCAGGTGGGGCACGTGGCTCGTAGCCAGAGAAGGCAGGTGCCCGTGGGATGCTGTGGGGCGAGGGGGGCAGCTGGCAGGGGCTGGAGACACCCAGTTCTGCCTGCTCCGAGTAGCCTCGCTGCACGGCGCTGTCACCTGGCTCTGGCTCAGTCCCGCCGCCAAGCAGGGGTTGGGGAGCACAGAGGAGCTGCCCTCTCTCCTCCTCCACACTGGCCGGGATCTTCACGGAGCTGAGCCGGACCCAGGGCCCAGCCATGCCGAGACTCTCCTGCACGTACCCCTGGCTGCAGCACCTGCTTGGCATGGGCAGAGGAAGGTGGCTGCCTGCTCCCAGGTCTGGGCACTGGCCTTCAGAATAAAGCTGGAGGTGCAGGGGGAGCCATATCTGAGGTGTCTGGCTGTCCCTGTCACCTGTGTAGCTGTTTCCAGTCAGTCCCACTGGCACCAGCTGCTCTGGCACATGATCCCTATCACCTGCTTCCCCATCCTTCTCCAGCCGTGATGGGACTCGGGAACCCAAGGCGTGCCCCAGCTGGCTGTGGGTGCAGGATGGGTCCCTTCCCTCGGGGCAGTCTGGGCCAAACCCATTGGCACAGTAGCCACTCACATCGTGGGCAAGGCCTCGGAGGAGCTGTGGGACCGTGGTTGGTGCCTGCCCAGCTGTGGATAGCCCGTCTGAGGGGAGCACAGTCTGCAGGAGCAGGGCCAGTGTGTCCTCCTCAAGTTCGAGGGGAGTCACCTGTATGGCCACACTCAGTTCGCTGTTCTGGAGAGCCTGCGAGGACACAAGCAGTGACACGGTCAGCCTCAGCCAGCCAAAATCCTGCCAGCTTAGGGGTGACAAACTCTGCTGAACACTGAGGGCTGCACTGCCTGAGACCCCATCCTCCACTGTGACCCATGGCTGGCCGATACCCTCCACCAGTACCTTCTCCTTGGGTGACAGTGGTTCATACAGCAGGGAAGGCACCTGGGTACCGAGATGGGCTTGGTGGTGTGAGAGTTGGAGGAAAGGAGGTGCTGAGCCCCTGCAAATGCAGGGAACCCTGGCTCGGCTATGGCTACACACAAGGCAGAGGCTGGAGGAGGATTTTCACTCACCAGTGCTTTTGGGAGGCGCGTCTCCAGAGGGCTGGGGAAGACATGCAGCTGGATGAAGCAGAGCCCGGCCACACTCAGTAGCAGCAGCAGGAAGAAGGCACTCAGCATGGCAAGGACCCACGGAAAGCCTGCTGGGAGGTCACAGCAGGCTGAGGGGTCACTCAAGCACATCCCTCCCAGCCCACCCTCCATCAGTGTTTCCCATCCATGCCAGGCTGGGATGTTTCAGGAGGCAAGCCCAAGGCAGATGACAAGAAAGCACTGCCCTGAGAGGTCCCCACTGGGCAGCACTGGGCCACAACCCTGACCACAGTAGCTGGGGGCGAGGGGCCCACACCTCCACACAAGTTTGTGCTATGAGCAGGAGCTGAGATGCAACCATGCCAGCTGAGCTGGTGAGAGTCCTCCCACCTGCAGGGCCTGCCGGAGTCACCAGGCACTGCTCAACCTCCCGGCTCCGCTCCCTGGCCATGTCTGCAGCCACCGTCCGGACACAGTACTGTGTGCTGGGCTTCAGGTGCCCAAAGGTGCAAGGCACTTCCTCACTGCTCCGTTTGCAGGGCACCTGAAAGCAGATGGGACAGGTGGCCACAGCGGCTGGAGGTGGGATTTTGGGCATGGCTCCACTGCTCTGTGCAGCCTCAACATTCCACTTGCCCCATGGTCCCTCCTCCTGGGCACCTCCAACACTCGGTTCTTTGCCCCAGGAGGTGTTCAGCTCCCAGAGCATCTCCTGAAACACCTGTGGCATCACCTTTCATCTGAACAGAACCAGTCCAGTTCTTTTTACCAAGGGGAGGGAAGGGGTCTCCTGCCTCGCTGAGGTGGGAGCACCAGACTGGGGGTGTGGAGCACCTCACACCTGCATGCACAGCCAGGTGTGGGCAGGGCTGCAGCACAGGCACCCCCACACCACTGCAACCTGAGATGGTGGCTTTGCTGCACCAGGAAAGCTTGTGCAAGCCCTGCAGCTCTCGGCCCTGCCCAGCTACCACACACCTGCTGGACAAGCAGGTTCCCCTCGTACAGGTGCAGCCAGTACCACAGCTTCAGCAGCACTCGGTCGACTGGCTTGTAGGAACCAGTTCTTCTCTGGTAGGGAGTGAGTGGTGTGATGATGTTTACGCTGAGGATTTGATCCTGGAGCAGCCAGGACAACTTGGGGGGGCCAACAATTGCTGCAGGGAGGGGGAAAAAAATAGAAAATTAAGGACTTCAAAGGAAGGCAGGCATCTTGTTTCTCTAGAAATGATATTTTTCTATCTGACATTCCCCTCCCAGAGCACAGAAGCTCCTCGCGTCTTGCCTGATGGCACTTTGTGCTCTGAAATCAGCTCTAGGAATGGCAGCCACCATGTCTTCATGACAGCCAGCACTGCTTCTGTCTCCTCTTCACACTGACAGACCTGCGGCACCACCGGCTCCCGCTGCTGAGACCTTCGCCCCTGAGCCATCTACCAGGGCCTGGAGACCCACTGCCAAGGCCAGCAATCACTTTCTAACTGAGTGCACCCATTTCCATGCCAGTTGGATGCAGAGGGAATGAACAACAGAACACAAACTGCAGAACCCATTTAGCTGCTCACACATTCAGTTTATTGCAACAACCCCTGTGATGGGGGTCAGGGGAGGGTCCTGAAAATTTTCTAGCTCCAGGAAACCACCAGGCTTTTTGTATAGAACAGCCAGTCTGTGACTAAGAAAGGCACATTCCCACATCTGGCAAACACAATAGTCAGGGTGAGCGGATCACCAGAGGCTCTGCCCCTGCCTGCACCAGCTTCATCTTGCTGGGGCAAAACCTCCCAGATCACGACAGGGGAGGAAGGTGAGCCTTTCAAAAGGCTCATGTTCTCATATCTGGAGGCATATCCTCTTTCCTGCCCCATCTCGCTGCATTCCCCAGAGACCCAAATTCTCATGGTGCCTTGCTGGCCTGGGGCCTCCTATCCGTGGTCCTCACCTCACTGTGTCTCCTCTGTCCTTTTGCTCTTCACCAGCCCTCCTCCAGCAGCTCTGCCCCATCCCTTTCCTCTGGTTAGGGCTCTTGGCTCTTTTCCCTCCAGTATCCTCATATGGTTTCCCACTATATCCCATCAGATCTCTCCAAGGACCCCTCTCTCCCCATTGCCCCCCTCCAGGAAGAGCCCAGCTGGAGGAGCTCCCGGTCCTTACTGTCTCTGTACAGCTGCAGCTCGCTGGAACCGGCCCACTCGGACTGCTCACCTCCGGCCACCGCTCTCACCCGTGCCCAGTAGATATCATGAATCCTGTCAAAATACAGCTCACACACCCAGGAGCTTCTGCTGTTCCCCCCGCAGGCACCTGCCTTGGTCCAGTTCGAGGTTCTGCCCAGGGAGAAAGCACAGGGATTGCTTCTTTTCAGCACCTTCCCAGCCCAAAGGGAGGGCCGCCCAGCCACCGCCATTCTGCCCAGGTGGAAAGTGTAGGAAAGCCCGGGTATCAGCCAACAGCATCCTGGGATGTGTGAGGAGGGGTGTCACCAGCAAGCTGACTCCCTCCTGGGGACAGATGGCACCTGGCGCTGTGCCCTGTCCTGTGCTCTCCACAATGACAAAACACACAGCCGTGGCTGGGAGTACCCACCAAGGGGTTGAGGCTGTTGAGGCTCTGTGGTACGAGGGAAACTGAGCGAGTGGTGATAGCTGAGCCTCAGAGAAAGGTGACTTTGGCTGGGGGGGGGGTCAGGTCTTATCAACATGGAGAAAAGAGGATAGAGCCTTCCTTTCAGTGGTGCCTGGCAAAAGGACAAGAGGCAGGAGGCACAGGTTGAAATACAGGAAATCCCATTTAGCATAATGGAAAAAAACCCAAATCCAAAACCTCAGTCCAAAAGCAACCCCTTAGTTTGTTACTGGGAGAGTGACCAGGAAAGGTACCAAGCTGTCCAGGGAGGTTGTCCTTAAGTTGTTCAAAACCCACCAGGACACAGTCCTGAGCTGACCTTGCATGTGCAGGGGTGGGACAAGCCAACTCCACTGCTCTGTCACTCTGTGGCATTTACTGCCAGACAACAGTCCTCCGGCTGCCAGGGGTCCCCAATAGCCTCTGCCAGGGTGTAAGAAGACCAGATCCCTTCACCCCCTCCTCTCCACCTACCTGTTCCTCCACTCCACCTCGTAGGTGGTATAGCTGGGTGAGCTAGGGTCTGGCTCCCAGCGCAGCCAGACGTGGAAGTTCTGTGCCTCCAGCCTCACGTGCCGTGGCCGCAGTAGTGTCCCTGGAGAGGGAGCAGAGGGGCATGAGGCAGTGTCCTGCAGGGTCACCTTGTGGCCTGCTGCACAGGTTCCCCAGCTTCAGCCTGGCATGGGCAAACACTGACTTCAAAGCAGGTGCTCAGCACCTGCATCCCCCCAATGCCTCGCACACTGAGAGCACCCTGTCCATGCTTCTGCCAAAGCAGAGACACAGCTGACAAAACAGGAGAGACAACACCCTGACACAGCTGCTGCTGGCCCTGGGGTTTTCTTTCTCATCATACCTTGATGATCACTTGGGCCCCTCCTCTTCCCAGGTACCTTCAGTAGGTGTGAGAGGTGACCCTGTGCCTCCCCCTACCCTGCAGCCAGGGCCCCCACCAGACTGTGGTGACATCTTCAGCACTGGCTTACCCTGGAGCAGGGAGCAGCTGGCCAGGGACAGCAGAAGGTGCAGGGCAGGGCTCATCCTACCACAACCCATCCATCTGCCCCCACACTACGCTGCCGTGCTGGGGGCCATGGAAAGGGACGGGTGTGCTGGAGCTGTTCCGCTACCTGCAGACATGATGGGCTGCTGGGACCTGGGATTAAAAACAGGGTATTATTCCCAGAAGCTTCAGCCAGTGACACTGCCCCATGTAGTCCACATGCCTATTGTGGCACAGAGGTGTCCCCAGTGGAGGGGCAGGGGACCTTCTGCTGCACCCTGGGGGTGCAACAGGGCAGGTACCTTCAGTGCTGTGGTGGTAAGTGAACCTGCAGGGACAGTGGGCAGCTGCCACACTCTGCTATGGCACTGTGCATGTGCTGCAGCGACCTGTTGCACCCACCTCTGGCACCCTGCAGTGAGAAGCCATGCTGCCTTCGTCACTGGGATGTGGGTCTGAGAAAGCTCCTCACCTGATGCTCACACCACTGGGGAGATGACTCAGCCCAGCTCTGGGCATGACTCACGCTGGCACAACCAGTGATAACACTGCCAGGACACCCCCAGCCATCCCACAGCCTCCCTGGCCGTGTGTGACGGTACCCACAAGGCAAAATGGGGCACAATGAGGGACCCTCTTGGGCTGTAAGAAGAGACCTCAGACTGCGAACCAGAGCAGAGGCTGGTCCTGCTGGGCACCTGCATCTGACACCTGGTCAGTCCCTCCTTACCTTGGCCTTGCTCCACCATTCAGCCACCAGGAATCTTTCCCTGCTCTTGACAGTCATGGAGGTAACCTTCCTCTCCTGGAGCAGACATGCAAGGGCTTTGAGGCCACCCACACCAACCTTCTGGTTGTGGGGACACATTCCCCCGTGAAGGCGGGGAGCCCAGGGCCACCGCCGGAGGCGGAGGGGCGGGAGCACCCCTGGCCAGACAGGACACCCATGGGGCTGGCTCACCACTGCCACTGCCTCTCGCTCTTCCCATTTCATGCTGACTCTGCACTAACGTTACAAGAGCAACCACCTCGGCATGTGGGTGCAAAACATTCCCTCCATGTTTTCTCTGTCCCTTGCAGCATTAAGAGCTTGAAACAAAGAGGAACAGTCAACAAGCAGGGACGTGCAGCTGTAAACTGTGGCTGAGAGCTGAGGTAAGACCTCTGAAACACCAGAGCCGAAGCGCAGGCAGTTGGTCTAGGGTTTCCCCCCACCCTGAGGCCAGCAAGAGCCCTCCTGGTCTTACAGCAGAGCCTTTTGAAGGCAGCAGCATTTCTGCCTGGAGGGAGAAGGAGCCTCCAGAACTGTTCCTGGGGCTTGTGGAGGCACAGAGCTGGGGAACTGATGGAGACCCTAGCACCGGCTGCCTGTGCAGGCAGCGACAGGGCTGCTCCCACTGCAGAAGGCAGCACAAGGGGTCCTGTTTCCCTGAAGCAGCGAGGTTGACCGCAGACTGGTCCCCGCCAGCCCCCCTCTGAACCCCAGCACATCCGTTCCCCTTCTGCCATGGCCAGAGGGAAAATCCCAGCAACCCTCCCCATATTGTGGCAATAACTGAAATTGTGGGGACTTGTCTGCATCCCCATCCCACCACCCTGAAGCACCAGCACTCCCCCCTACCTTGATCCAGCATTTTCCCTCTGCCCCTCTGCTGTATCAGGAACCCACCTCGCCCACCACGCTCTGTTAAACGCAACACCCTCAGCTCAGCAACCCCACGTTTGGCTCCGAGTGTTCACAGGAAGCGTTACCACGGTCTGCTCAGCTGCCCGGCTTCCTCCAGATGGGGGACAGGTCCGTGTTATCTGTGCCACCACGCTGGGAGACGTGATTTGACTTGGGTGGTTTGTACCTCCTTTGCTGAGCCAGGGTTTGTTTTTTTCCTTCCTTGCTTCCTCCTTAGCAACGTCCCAGCCGGGCGTAGGCGCTCAGCAGTGCCCTCTGCACACCAGAGCTGAGGCACAGCCTGTCCCAGCACGCCATCGCAGCATCCTGCGCTACCCCTGCAGGGACCATCAGTGGTGTGGGGACAGAGAGGAGCACAGGGGTGAGGCCAGGGGTGACACATGGCAGGGCAGACACAGGCCAGGACATCCCAGCAAAACCAATACCAGGTTTTATCCTTGCCAAGACCAGTGCTGCAGGCTGGACATACAGGGCTGGGGCCCCTCATTTTGCCCCGGATACCACAAGGGACCTGCATGTGGCTCTGCATCACCCTCAAGAGCTCCAGGCCTCTGGCAGCCCACTGGGACTTGTGCTTCCCAGGAGCTGTGCAACCATTACAGGACTAACAGAGCCACTGACGGCAGCACGTGGGGCTCATAAGCACCCTTCAGCTCTGCCAGGAGCCCAGCAGTCACTGTCAGCCTGGCTATTCCAAAACAAGAGCCCTGGAGTGGCCAAGTGCCACCCCTGGGGCCAATGCCAGCATCCCCACTGTTGTCCCTGCACCACTCCAATGGCCAGCAGCTGGGCAGCCCTGACACATCCCTGGTAGAGATGGGCTGGGTCCTGGCAGGAGCTGACAGGGTAACAGCCATGAGGAAAAGAACACACAGTCACTGTAGACTAGACAGGCGCTTTAATACCTCCCTTAGTGAGAACACCTTGCTTCCTGCCTGCTCAGACGAGCCACTCACATCGCTGCCCACATCTGCTCCTGGGGCAGAGGCCAGGCAGCTCAGCAGGACAGGTGGCAGGGGATGCCAGTCAGGCAGGACGATCCCCCCAGAGAGAAGGGGAAGACACAAGCAGGAAATGCTTTAGACAGTGCTGCAAATGTTCTCAGCTGTGCCCGACAGCTGCACACACGGCAGAGCCCAGCATCCACCACCCCACAAAGTGCTGCTGGTGAGGCAGGCCTACGGCTCCTCCAGCCCCCTCAACCCCTCTCCCTTTTTGGTCAGGGTGGGGGGAAGCCTGCAGGAGCTTGGGAGGACTGTGGAGGCTGGCAAGCCTGCATGCAGCAGGCACAGTCCAGTCCTGTGGGTAGGGTCAGGCCAAGGAGGACCACCATGGGCCCAGGCAGCCCCGAGGGGTGCTGCACAGCTGCCCCCAGCAGTCTGGAAGCACGTCCTCTGCCCAGCTCTCACTCAGCGTTTTGAAAGCAGAAGGGTTGCAGAGCTGGCCAACTCCACGGTCCGGAAAAGGTGGGTGGGTGCCCACTGCAGGCAGCATGAAGGCAGGACATTCTCAGACTGCGGCACTGGGGCTCCTGAGGGGTTCGGGAAAGGCAGGTCTCTCCCTGAGAGAGGGTGTCACAGGGATGAGGACTCTAGTGGCAACAGCCCAGCTGTTCCTGGGCTGGAGGCACCACTCCCAGGAGGGCGCAGGGGGACGCAGAGGGAGCAGGCAGTGCCATGATGGGATCAAGCATCAGCACTCGCCATTGCCTCTGTCCCTGTCTCCCAAGCCTAAACTTTCCCTGGTAAAACCCATCCTCCAAAGGCCTTCTCCAGGTACCGGGCCACCGCCAGTGTCAAGTGGTCGTTGTAGGCAGCTGCCACCAGCTGGATACCCAGTGGCAGCCCCTCGCTGCCCAGCCCCAGCGGGCACTGGGTCACCGGCAGGCCCAGGACATTGAAGATGGCTGTAAGAGAGAAGGTTGGATGGATCAGTGTGAGCACAGTGACTGGGAAACATCAGTGCCTGGCTCTCCCATCCCAGGCAGGCAGCTGCTGCTACACAGCACCAAGACCCTGGGAGCTGGTGCTTCATGCAGCACTGCAGAGACATGGTGATAAGGGACATCACTGGTCAGAGATTCCCAGTGCCCACATCACATGTACAAACAGCACCCATGAAGGATGGCACACACCGTGGCATACCAAATATAGGACATTCCTGCCCCAGGCACCAGCCCTCCATCACTCCAAAGCCAGGCAGCACTGACACTAGCACTGAGGTGTTCAGACCGCATGGGAACCACACAGGGAGCCCCAGGCTGTACTCCAAGAGATGGAGGCTCTCAGGTTCCTGCTAAACTGCAGCGGCAGCTGTAACACCTCTGGGGCATGGAGGCCCCCAATATCACACACAGAAGTCAGACTTGCCCTACTGTGGACAGCACCTTCAGGAAAAGGTAAAAGATGCCACACAGCAGGAAGCACAACAACCCTCGCCCCACTCTCCGGAGCAGCAAGACCCCTTTCTTTGCTGCACAGCCCACCGTCAGCAATGTGAACACTCTGGGTACAACACCCCAGCTGCCAGCTCACACTGCTGCCATGGGTGAGACCATCCCGGCAGCCCTACCTGCAACCCCACAGGAGCCAGGGCTGCTCACCTGTGTAGGCAAAATTGAAGGGCATGCAGATGGGGGAGTGGTGCTTGGGGGCGATGGTGGGGTGCGAGGGGTAGAGGAGCACCCCATCCGGCCCCAGCAGCGCCTCCATCTCCTCCTGTAGGCTCTTCCCCATGCTCACCAGCTTGGCCTTCCCACTGAGGTTGAGGTTCACCAGCTTCTCTGTCAGTCCCAGGGCTGCAGCGAAAAGGTAGAAATGGGGACAAGAGTGAGTGAGAGGACTGTGGACTAAGTAGGGCAGAAACACACTGCCCAGCCACACACAGCATCCCTGCTTCTGGTGAGGCCCCCCATGTACCCCTCTCTGCCAGTAGCCACAGCAGATTGCCCCTAGCACAGCTTTGTGGGCAGCATCCCCCCAGCCCTGCCAAGGGAAAGGTATTCAACCTGCCCCTTCCTTCCACTCTTCCAGGCAGTGCGGTTGAGCAGAGCTGGCAGAACGACCCCAGCACTCATTAGACAGCAGCACGACTGCGCTAATCAGGGTTCTCTAGTACCTGCTGCTATGAAACAAGATCAGTGCAGACCCTGACTGTTCCCTCTGAGCCTGTAGCAGTTCTGGCAGGGCTCACAGCAGGAGTGGAGCCCTCAGCTCCATCATCCTCACTTCTTCTCCCGCAATACCCACTTCCATTTATCAAAGATCCACCCAACTCCCTTGAGCTTGCATGTGACTCAAAGACACAGAGTGTCATTACAAAACTAGGCTGAAGCTGCTCAGGGCAAACCCTGAGTTCCTTCACTGGGCATTGGAAGGGTAATACCTGCATTTAACAACTTGCCCACCCCACCACTGCCTCTGCACCTCCCAGGGCCCCTCCCAGCATTACCGATAGCTGGGAGAGTGTGAGAAGACATCCCCACGAGCCACTTCATCAGCTCCCACAGCGGCCACACTGGCTTCCCATGGTCCCCCAGCAGGTCTGTGAATCTTTGTGCCTCCTGTAACACACCCGCTCCCCCCATCAGCACAGCCAACATGCAGCAGGGAGGCACAGGCTGGCAAGGGACAGTGAAATTCTGTCTGTCCCATTATCCCAATGTGAGGCATTCCTGTTTTCACACAGGAGATGCCCATCAGGAGTACTCCACAGCTCTGACACTGATCCAGGGCAACAGCAGGAGTATCTTTCCCTGCCAGAGACAGGAAGCAGAAGGGAGAGGCCCCCCCAAAGCAGCACCCAACTGACACGATGCAAGGGATAATGTCCCAGAGGCATTCCCTCCTGTGATATGACCATGGGACCAGGAAGAAGGAAGCAGAGGAGCCAGATAAGCCCTCCTTAGTGTGGTGAGGCTGGGCTATTTCATCACTGCTTCTGTGCCAGGAATGCACAAGTTATGGCACTCCCAGAAGTTTATTTTATTACAAAACACTTTCCTGCATGCACAGAGCATTAGCACAGCAGCTGCAATTCCAGGGAAAAATAACACAGGCAGGCCTCCTGCTGGAAAGCTGTTAGTCCCCTACCTGTCCTGGCATCCCAAAGGGTGTTAATCTCATCTTACAAGTCAGAAGACACAGCACGGGGCAAAGAGCAAGGCAGGATGCCCCCTGCTTGGCTGATTTACCAACCTGCATGGAAAAGGTCAATGTGCCAAAACAACCTCCCCCTCCCCCTCCCTATTACCACACTGCTCCTCTGCTGAGAGCCACAGCCTCATCCCACAGGAAAGCAAGGAAGAAGGGGTTGTGCAGCTTTAGGAGGAGATGAAAGGAGGATTGGGAGGGCAAACGGAGCAGGGAAAGCCCCTGGGCAGGTTTGGGAAGCCTACAACCCACAGCTGGCCCCGAACAGCTGATTCTTCCCTACTGCCACCAAAGTTGTGCCTTTGCCAGCTCACTCTGACGTACCTGCCCCTTGCTGTCCTTGGATGACATCATGGCTGACCAGATCTGGAAAGAATACTTCATCTTGTGGATTGCCACACGCTGAACTTGGACCCCAAGGTCACTTTCGAGGTGCTCCACCACCTGAAGGGAAGAGCAAGGATGGGTTTGTTTCCACAAGGATGTGATGCACTGCCATCAGCCCATGGAAACTACAGAGAAGAGCGTAAGGGGACCTACTCGCAAGATCTTCCCCTTGTTTCTTCTTTAGCCCTGAAGCAGAAAAAGTTCTTCCCACTTTTTAACCCCTGAAAGCACAGGACTGGGATGCAAGGCTGCCTCCCCAGCTCTCCATCCCACCAGCCCTTGCACGAGACACACAGAGCAGCTCTTTCCCCTCCCCAAGTTCTATCTTCAGGCTCACCCCAGTGAGTACCATCCTCCGCTGCTTCCTACCTTCTTTTGGGCCTGCAAGATCTCCTTGTCCACAGGTGACACAAAAATGGACCCACCGTCATGATCCATGCAGTGGAATTTGATTTTCTCCAGTGACACTTTTTCATTCAGTTTCAGCCTGGGAAAGGAATGGTGCTTTGTCATAAATCCATCCCCAGCTCCTTTGCAGCTGCTAGAGGTTTTCACAAGCTTGTTACGTGTCCTCAGGAGACCCTGCTCTGTCCCCCAGGGAGGCAAGGTGAGGCCCTGAAGACACACAAGACACCTACTGCCCACGACGCATCTAGCTGCTCACCCGCCCCCTCAGTCCCAGCAAAGTTTCTGTTGGGAAAATTCTCATCTCTCCAGAAGCACCTTGTGATTACAAACCTTGGCTGCAGCCAAAGCTGGGATTGCACAAGAGCCAGGGAAAAAGCAAAGTGGTAATGGAGAGAGCAACTGCATGCAGGCTGTGGCAAAAAGGAGGGCTGCCCCATGTGCCCCATCTCTGCTCTGCTCCTCACTGGCACACAGCACGCTCTTGGTTGCACAGACCAAGAACTGAAGGAACTGAACTGGCTATGATGTGGGATGGAAAACTCATTCAACAACAGGAAAAAGGCCCTGTAATACCCAGGAGGAAGGCCAGCCCTGGGAGGGGAGGGGTGTGTGGGACAGCTCACTAGTGAAGGGGGACCTATCAGTCTGCCCGTGGCTGCCGGTTCCCTGGAGCACGTGGATGGTGGGAACGGCAGTCCCAGCTGCCAAGGTCCTGCTGAAACCAGGAGCAGAGGAAGGAATCAGTAACAAGCAAACTGTGTGGGGTGCAGACCTGTCTCCTACAAAGGACTAATACACTGTGAGGACCAGAGAGCTGCCGACTCCAGCTCGGCAGCTGGGAGCAGTGGGAACAACTCACTTGCTGACCCCGGGACCAGCCATGACTCTCAACACAGGCTCCAGGTCCTCTGCGTAGCGGCACATGGGCCCCGTGCACAGGTAGCTGGTCCGCACGCCGTGAGCGTTTGGGAACTGGCCATCGTTGGGCACCACCCCTGAGAGCAGAGATGTCAGGTACCACCCCGAGTATCATCTCCAGACGGGGCAGCCCTGCTGGGGGTCTTTGGGCGCAGGGAGACATGGTTCCCCAGGGATTACACACCCCACAAGTGCTGATGGGTGGCAAGGTGCATAGGGAGGGGAAGGGAGGAAAAGCACCCAGTCAGTACACTGAAAGCCAGAGAAACATCCCAGCAGATCCCAACCTCGTGAAAACATCCCATTCTGAGGATGCAATACTTGGGTAAACCCCCTCCCGTCTCCCATGTGCCTGGCATTCTGTCACCAAAAGCTTCCCAACTGCCAAGCCCAGCTGCGCTCCCTCAACAGGCTTGTCCCACGCAAGGAGTTACCTGACTCCTTACAGCAATCCCACCAGTGACCAGCACAGGGGTGTCCTGAATGGGTTCATCCCACAGCCCCCCTTCCACCTCATGGCATTTCTGCTGGCAGGAAGGAGACCCCAACACCCACCTTACCTGTCGTGGGTTTATGGCCAAAGACTCCATTGAAGAAGGCAGGCATCCGGATGCTGCCGCCGATGTCAGAGCCCACACCTATGACTGAGCAGGCAGCTGCCAGGACACTGCCCTCCCCACCTGCACAGGAGAAAACATGGCAAAACCCCACAGGTTTATGGTGCAAATCATCCACCAAAGCAGGAGAACTTCACAGTGAGGGTGGGGGCCTAAAAGCAAGAGGGGTGGAGGGCACCTTGGCTTTCGTGATAGCTGGGGGACAGCTGGGGAATGTGGGCCAAAGGGATTTTCCTGCTGAACTACAACAGAGCAAACTGAAGCAATGCCAGATGAAACACCCAAAAGAGGCAAAGTAGCTGGACCTCCCAATAGCCTACAGTGGTGCCCAGGAAAGAGGCCCTTAAGCTCTGCAAGAGCCCAGGGACACATTAATAGCTGTGTGCAGAGACTTGGAACTCTTCCCTTGCTGTATTTTAACCTGCCACTCGTGCAGGACTGTGCCGAGGTGCTGGGGTTCACCTGAGCTGCCGCCCACAATCCTCTGCAGGTCGTAGGGGTTGTTGGTCCGCCCGTAGACCCTGTTGCTGGACTCGTACCACATGCAGAGCTCGCTGCAGTTGGTGACACCCAGCGGGATGGCACCCGCCTGCTTCAGCCGCGACACCACTGTGGCATCCGAGGTGGCGATCACGTTACGGCGGTTGACCAAGCCAGAGGTGTTGGGCATCCCTGTGGTGCCAAGGTCAACAGGAGAGAGGCATCAGGGCCAGTGCCCCGAGACGATCCCGGTCTGCAGGAAGCAGGTTCCCAGTGAGGGCTGCTCCTCTGAGGCACCACAAGCTCTGCAGCACCTGTGTGCTGCAATAGAACACAAACACAGAAGCCCAGGCAGAGCTTGGTGCAAACCAGGGAAAGGGAAACTACTTCCCTCCAAGCACCTGCCACAGCCACCCACCACTCTGGGGAGCACTTGGCCAAGAGGGAGCAAATCACGACCTGGAGAGGCACAAAGATAAACCCACCGTACAGAGAAAAGGCCTCCTTAACCGTGATAGGAACCCCCAACAAGGGGAACTTCTCCTCCAAGTAGTCATCACCAGGGCCCTCCGAAAGCAGCTTATCGACCTGCTGGGCTTCCTGCAGGGCCTCCTCAAACCTGCAACAAGGCACCCGGCGATGTTCTACCGCTGGATCAGAGAGAAGGGGGTCCCCGCAGGGCGGGCGGACCCCAAGTGCGGCAGGAGCTCGTGAGGGAAAGTGAGACTGCCTGGTCTTTGCCGGAGCCGGGAGCGTCCCGGCCAAGCCGCTGCCGGGCGCTCAGCACGGTGCTGCTGCGGTGGCGGCGCGGCGCAGAGGCCTGGCCCGGGGCCCGAAGGGAGGCGGGCGGGGAGCCACTGTCTCCGCGACCGTGCCGTCTACCCCCAGCTCACCTGTCCTTAACCACGGCATTGATGAGGGGATTCACCTCCTTGATCCTCTCCACGTACGCCTCCACCACCTCGACGCACGTCACCTGGGCAGGGGCACAGCGGGAACCGCCGTCAGGCGCGGCCGCTGGGCGGCGCAGGGCGGGACCCACGCTGTCCCCC